>JAECWU010000107.1:0-157444 GCA_018150985.1 Chymomyza costata | reverse complement strand
TGAAGCCAAAATGCGATAATTTGAAAGCGAAATTATTTCTAACTATGAAAACATTTGCATCATAAGTTTTTAAAAATCGTTGGGGGCAGTTTTCTGAACCTTATGCAGTCAGACCCTTCAACTTAATTACAATTTTGTAAAAAATAAGTGTGTTTGATTTGGGAGAATTCTTAAAAATTTTTTGTTAATTAATTTATGAATAAGTAAAAGTAAAATCATATTCAACATTTTAAATGTATTCCATAAAATTTCATAAAAACGATTTTATACAAATTTGATAAAACGTTTTTACACAAATTTTTCCTACTCATTAGTCATAATTAATATACAATAATTTACCGAGCAGCTGCTAAATTACATCATTTATTTCTAAATTGTTTTTAAACACTATATTTGTACTTGTTGATTTAGGCATAAATTTAATATTCCAAATTCACGCTTAAATTAATTATATAAAATGCTTTGCACGCAAAAGGCACGTGGAAATTTTTTTGACACATTTATCTCTATATTAAATGCTGGAAAATAAAATAAAATACGAAGCGCTTGGCAAAATTTAGGGCCATAAAAAATAAATACTTGTTGCCACGATAAAAAAAAATCTATGTAGTCATAACGGAAATCAAGTGAAAAGGTCAAATGTCATGAAATGCATAAAAACGTGACAGACCGAAAGAAAGAGACAGTTATAGCGAATGGGAGCTAAAGTTAGACAGAGAAAAACATAGACTTTGTGGAGCTTTTTTGCTTTGGGGCTGGATGTTAATTTATTTGTCGGTTGATTATAACAAACTTCCGTTCGATGTCGACAAAACAGATTAATTTTTATTTCTGCTAGAAACATTTTTCTGAATTTTTTTTTTTTTTGCGTTCTATGGAAGTGTTTTAATTTCCGTCCACAAAGGGAGTGGATAAGGGGGGAAAAAGTATAGTGCATGAAATTTAATTGAAATTTTAAAGCAAATTTAAAATAAAAGTTGAGTTTCCAATGAAATGAAAACTCTCAAATCTAAATATGATAATAAGTTTATTTTTTACTGCCGAAACTTTGGGAAATAAATAAATGCAATAAAGCATTATTTTAAGTTTATATTGACATTAAGCCATTAAAGTGCCTCTTAGCCTAGCCATTGTGAAGAGAAAATTGACTTAAATTCAGAAATTTTTTGTAGAAAGACTTCAAGCCAGCAGCCAAAGCTTTAAACGGTAGTTAAAGAAAATTTTGTCACTTGTAAATATGTACGGGGTTGTATTACTGTGATCAAATTGAAAGGTGAATTTTTGATTGAAACTTCCAGGGTTTTTCCAATCGATAACTTTTTTCTTTCTGTAATTTGGTAGCACTGTTCGTGACAGCTGTGCAATATTTCACGTCAAAATATTCATGAATGTTTGAGATAAGCTTTGCTTTGTGAGGTGCTGAAAGTGAATGCTGCGACTTTAAGTATATCTTAAATTATTGAACAAAGAATTGCGTTAAACTTTCGGAAAGGCATTTCGGCTACGGAAACGCTGAGAATGCTTTCAAAGAATGTTTTCAAGCGTTATAACGAATTCAAGGCCGGCCGCGAGAGTGTTGAGAAGAATGTGGTATCTAATCGGACAAAAATATCGACTGATGAACATCACGTCAAGAAAGTCAAAGAAATGGTGCTTGGAAGTGTCCGATTGACTATAAGAGACATCGCTGATAATTTGGGCATATCATTTGGATCGGTGCAGATGATTTTCAGCTAAGAATTGTGCTTGAGAAGTGTCCAATATCGAATTGTTGCAAAAACACTCAATTTTCAATCTCACGCGGCACTGGTTCTTCGAGCGCATTTCGCAACCAATTTATTCACCTGATTTGGCTCCGTATGACTTCTGGCTATTCAGCAAACTCAAGAGACCGCTTAGAGGACACCGTTTTGTCTCGATTGAGATAATAAAAGCTGAATCGCAGAAGGCTTTGAAGGACTTTCCGAAGGAAAACTTTTCCAAGTGCAATGATAACTGGAAAATTCGTTGGAATAAGTGTATTGCAGCGGATGGGGATGAAATATAGATTTTCATGCCTGACCATTTTAAGTGTGACCATTTCTGGTTTTGGTAAGCTGATTCATGTTCACCCCCGCAACCTATTCGCCTAGTTTTTTGCCACACCCTTCAACATATAACTTGAAACTTACCCCATATAGTTTAAATAACTTCTTTGACGTAAATTTCGATTTGTAGCAAAATCGGTTAAAATTTACGGAACGTATATGTATAGATATCTAATTTAGGCTAGGTTAGGGCGGCAGTCGGGACCTAACGTCCCAACTCATTTAGGCCAGAGAATTGGCCCGTTGTGATACCGCTGGGTGGACCTTACATCAACCTTCCCCCATTCAGGAGGTCCCCTATATGAGGTCGAGAGGCTTCTTGGACTCTTTTCTGAGAGCTGGGATAGGTCATTAAAGAAGTTTGATTTTAGGAATCGGAGCCTTATCTTGCCCAGGGCAGTGACAGAATAAGTGCTCCACCATCTCCAGCTCCTCCTCAGCTCTACAACTTCTACATGTGAGGTGCGTTGAGCCTTAAAGCATGGCTACCCACCAGCCAGTGTCCGGTATTACTGTCGAGCACTGAAGTTGCTTTGTTCTCTTTTTGCAGTATACCGGCCACGTCTGCCGTGAGATTCTACATGTGTTCGATATCCGATTCCACGCTTGGTTAGCAGCTAGAGCAAAGTGGTTCCTATTGCTCAATTTACAGCTGGCCATAGGTATACCCAGACACTCCTTGTCCTGGTAGTTCCCCTTCTATATCTAATTTAATTACATGCAAAATTTGAACGGCTGCGCGCATTATAATAAGATCGAGTGATTTTATATAAGAATCATATATCTTTACATAAGAAGTAAAATAAAATAGTAAGAAATAGTAAAAGATAAATAAAGATTTTGTTCCGACGCTCCGATCTGCATTATAGCACTTATAAAATATTTTTTTTGGAAAGGGCCAAAAAAAAACTCTAGTTTTTCAGCTCATTTAAAATACCAATATCTTTTCTACTAAACTCTAGCGAAAGCAATATTTGGCTGCTTTATCTTTTGTTCGAAATCAATTTATTAAAAGTTGAGATATCTCTGGGACCTCATAAAAGTTAAGAAAAGCAAAATAATATTACCATTAAAAATATTTGTACATGGCTTAGTTATTTAGAAGGCCCAAATACACTGAATAGTCATAATGGCATTTGTTGGACACAAAGGCCATAAACTCGAATTCTTGTTTTCTCAACATTTATTATATTATTTTAATATAATTATAGTCTTGTTCTAAAACTTCGTCGCTTTAATTTAACTTTTTTATTTATTTTTTTTTTTTTTTTAACTAACCATACACTTTATTAATAATATTACGGGTATTATAGGTTTTTGCAGACAGAAGGAGTGGTAGCAGAATATAAATTGTTTATACCAAAATACTTATCATCATCTTATCATGTTAGTCTCTATTTTAGACTGTTCGTCTGAACACTTATAACTTATAGACTATAAGAGCTAAAGGCTCTAAGATTTACTAAAAGATGCGCATAGACAGATCACAAGTTTCTCAGATCAATCATAAGACAGCCAAATTTTTTAAAAGTTGCACATTATCCGTTCGCAATCGAAGTTTACCGTTTCATGGCACAAAGGTTCACCATTTTGTTAAGAACAGTTTGTTGTTAAGTTAGTTATTAAAATAAAATAGTTTGTTGTTAAGTTAGTTATTAAAATAAAATAGTTTGTTTTTAAGTTAGTTATTAAAATAAAACAAATAAACAAATAAAAAAAAAATTTTAAAATATATGGAAGAAATGTATTATTTTCAGAACTATTTTTCATAGCAATATCCAAAATTAATTTTCAGTAAAAGCCACCAATTTTGCTACAAACATGTGAGCCTAATCATCAATGCAGCTTACAAATTTTCACAAACAAATCCCCCATCCCAGTTTAACCCCTTGAACATTTTATTTGATTGCAGCTACAGTCCTCAACGTATAAAGATAAAATTTCGGCTAAAGAATTATTTTCTTTTGGAGCAGTGATTGCTGTGTGTCCCACTATGTGGTACTGCCACGACTTGTTCAAATTTTGCATACCCTATATCCGATTTCCGAGTAATGTCATTCCATCGGTATGAAGGTACATTTATTTTAGCAGCTTATTCGTGAAATAAAGCGTGGTAGCCTAGTAAAGGAGAATATTGACTGAGTCCAACAAAAGTTCATCTCTCCAGTATTATATTCTATATCGCACACAATCTTTAAACTGTGTGTTCTTCTGGTCATGTTTGAATCTTAGACCATAATTTTTGCCAAAAAAATATAGTTTTTCAGCTCATTCATAACACCTTTATCTTTACCACTAAACTCTGGCGAAAGCCATATTCGGCTGTGTTATCTTTTGTTCGAAATTAACTAATTAAAAGTTGAAATATCTCTGGAACCTCTTAAAAGTTAAGAAAAGCAAAATAATATTGCCATTAAAAATATTTGTACATGGCTTAGTTATTTTGAAGGCCTAAATACACTGAATAGTCCATCTTATCATGTTAGTCTCTATTTTAGACTGTTCGTCTGAACACTTGTAACTTATAGACTATAAGAGCAAAAGGCTCTTAGTTTTACTAAAAGATGCGCATAGACAGACCACAAGTTCTCAATACCATTACTATACATATGGAAATAAAGATTTCTTAGATCGATCATAAGACAACCAAATTTAGAGAAACCAAATTTTGTAAAAGTTGCACATTATCCGTTCGCAATCGAAGTTTACCGTTTCATGGCACAAAGGTTCACCATTTTGTTAAGAACAGTTTGTTGTTAAGTTAGTTATTAAAATAAAATAGTTTGTTGTTAAGTTAGTTATTAAAATAAAATAGTTTGTTTTTAAGTTAGTTATTAAAATAAAACAAATAAAAAAAAAACTAAAATATATGGAAGAAATGTATTATTTTCAGAACTATTTTTCATAGCAATATCCAAAATTAATTTTCAGTAAAAGCCACCAATTTTGCTACAAACATGTGAGCCTAATCATCAATGCAGCTTACAAATTTTCACAAACAAATCCCCCATCCCAGTTTAACCCCTTAAACATTTAATTTGATTGCAGCTACAGTCCTCAACGTATAAAGATAAAATTTTGGCTAATGAATTATTTTCTTTTAGAGCAGTGAGTGCTGTGTGTCCCAATATGTGGTACCGCAACGACTTGTTCAAATTTTGCATACCCTATACCCAAAAGATATGCCAAAATCAGCCTTGACAGATAATTGGCTCTTTATGCCGAAATGCTCATCGTAACATCGATAGTAATGTCATTCCATCCGTATGAACATTTAGATTTTGGAGATCATAAGAGCTAGAGACCCGAAAATTTACCAATATATGCTTGCGATCCCACTTTAGGTAAATTATGTTTAATTAAGTCAATATCCGCTTACATTCCCACCTATCTTCATTTCGCAGTTTTGAGCCACTTTTAAACACTTTGAATTGAAACTTATCAACGCTGTCCCATATAAATCCTAAATAATTGTTATAGCAAAAATCGGAATAATATTTTCCTTATATAAAATTCGGAACGGCCAAAAAACCACAGGAATGGAAAAGCTAAAAAGCTGATGACATCACTCATAGGGCCTGAGCCCCTTAGTGGCGTTGTCAGAAACAACAGCAACGAGCTGGCCCTGGAAGCAGATAGGTTAAAACGATACCTAAGCTGGATCAACACGGCTTGTCTTGGGTAGGCCCAGCAGCTCCACTGTTCCTACGATTTGGATAGTTTCAAGAAAATATTATATTTGCCCTAGAACTACCTTAGGATACTAACTGGGGTACTCACGGGATACTACACACTCAGGAAACAGCTGATTAATACGAGCATTGTGTACCCCTTACAAATCCCCCATTATACCCGTGCTTCTCTATGGAGCTGAAGCATGGACATTTTCATCATCCGATAAGGTCGACGACGACAGGGACGCCCGCCTCTGCGATGGGAAGATTAGGCAACGGAGGATCTTCGTAGCCTTGGGTATTGCCAATTGGCAAGCACAGGAAAGAAACCGCTGGCGTTGAGCTTATTTTCGCGGCCAAGACCGACAACCGGTTGTAATTGCCAAAATAGCAGTGTGTAGTGTACTTTCCATAAAATTTAAGAGAAAACCTCTTAACACTACTTTGGAAGACATATAATCTCAATGCAAGATGTTACCAAGGTGGAACCATCCTAAAACGTATAGTTTTTTTTTTTTTTTTAAATTGGACTGGCTGAAGTTCTCTAGGGTTAGCAGCGTGTACAAAAGGTCCTTATTGTCGCAGTGCAACTTTTCCAACAACTTTATTATTAAAGCAGAAAAAATTGACTACTTCATCCCCTTTCCTGGTATAAGTGATCCAGAGTAAGCAAATTAAAGATAGTCTCTTGTACGACAAAAAAAAATCTTTTATTTTCAATGCGACATCCCCACAATCTTCCATGGATCTACCATGTTTTCAACCACAACCCACTATATATACATTTCCAATTTACCACAGGAATGTTTTATATATTTGTTTGACTTAAGCTTCAGAACAGCATAAAAGTTATCATTTCCAACAAAAATATATGTTTTCCCAATTCGAAACTGCTTGCCTACTGCATTCAAGCAGTTTGCACTCAAAAGCCAAATCTTACAACTTAAAGTAAGGGAGCGTGTGAATTTTTTTCGTAAAAACTGACTGTAGGGTATCCCACTGTCGATCACCATGATTCTCATATTTTTTCACTGAGCAATCGCATAAGCATGTATCTTGGCATATAAGCAAAGTTAAGCCTCTCTTTTTACTGACCCAACCACGCATAAGCAGCTTGTACTCAAAACCATAAAACACACACAAACACAATCGTGACTACTTATGCAAGTGTATGCGTGTATATCTGTGAGTTTGAATGTATGTGGGTGTAGTTCACATATGTGACTAATTAGAATAACTATTGCAGTTGCCAGTTGCAGCCATCAAAATGCGCTGTATGACATTTTGAGTGAAAAAATCTTTTTATGCCACTGTGCCATATGTTCATTATGTTTTTCTATATAGTACATAGAATGCTGCAAAAATTCTGCTACTCCTCATCTGCTTGAGTAATTACCAGAGTTCCAAAAAGCGTTGCCATGTTTGCAGTTCAGTTGCCAGGCGGCTCTTTGGCTCGTTGTCCTTGCATTGCATTTGTGCAAGTGTGCGTAAAAGCTTTTTATATAATCGTAGGACCACTGTGTGTATGTGTTGGTGTGTGGGCGCGGAAAACATGAGAAAATGGCGAAAAGTGCAAACGCGCTCTTCTTTAATTTATTATTTAATTACTGCTGCTGAATGATGTCACCAACATGCATGCCAATATATATATTATACTACATTATATACACAGCGCAGACTTAACTGTCGTTTTTTTCATGAAATACAAAATCTTAAAAGTAACAACTTTGTGTCATCTAAAAATATATATAATTTTTCTGGTTAATGCAATTATTATATAAAAATGTTTAATGCTAATCTGGATGATTTCTTTGCCAAAAAGGACAAGAAAAAGTCCAAGGCAAAACCCAGCTACATGGCCGCCAATGACCTATACCGCTCGCTAAAGGAGACAGCTAAGGAGAGCAAAGTGAAGGATCCCAAAACAAAGTGTGTCGAGCCAGCAGCCAATTCCGGACTCAGCACGGAGCCTGCTGCTAACCGTGCAGGCGCTGATGAAAATGAATGGTCTGGCTATAATGATGAGCAAAGCCGTCAACCGCCCGTGAGCTACAGTAAGTTCAAGCCTGGTATGGACAACAGCCATGAACTGCAGCCGCCGGAAGAGCAAGTCAAAAACTCTGCTGAACAACTGCCAGCCAAGTCAGCTGCTCATAAACAGGAAGATGTTTCCGCATTAAAATGTCCTTGGCAAAAACTGGACGCAGCCGTTGTTGCGAAAACTCAAAAACTTCCATCAGCTAGGGCCAACAAGCCCGTGGCTCCCAAGCTTTATGTGCCACCATCTTTGCGTCGGGAGAACTTGGAGAAACAAAAGGTCAAAAAACAGCAGACTGTGCCCAAACGGCTTAGCAAAATTACACCGTTGGATCTAACCAGTACCGAGTATTTTCCTTCAATAAGTGACGCACATGCCCCCAAATACGCCAAATAATCGAACCAGGATTTAGCCAGCAAGTTAACGTTATTTCAAGTTTCAAATTTTTAGTTAGCTCTTTAAAAGTATTTACAAGTAAGCATTAAGTATTCCACCTTTAACTATTGCTGACCGCCTATAACAACAATTACAGCTCCACAATATTCTATGCCTCCTAAGCCGAAACGTTTTGTGCATTTACAAAACCATTAGAGGACTCCCTGGCGTGTCATTAGCTATAAACGAGCCAAATATTTACAATCAAATCGGTTTGGCGTTAAATGCACCCCGCGGACAATTCATGCAAAAAAAACAGACCAAAAACCGTATATAATATATGCATATATTTACACACGTCAGGCTGGCACTCACATTAATGCATATGTTACTTTAAAACCTATTATTACGCAATAAACTAAATGCAATATACGATTAACATAATTATGAGAATGTGCTCAACAATCAAAGGTTAGGTTTTATTTTTGAAGGGTTCCTAAGGACAACTAAGTTCAATGATAAATGGAGCTGAAGCGAATAAACTTCTTTGTATAAGGCAAAGTTATTTTTATACAATATAAAAACTATTTTTTTTCTCCGTCCAACATTTATTTTTTTTCCCCTTTAGCGGGAAATTTCGAGACTTGGTGGGTTTGCTACTTTATTTGCTTCTTTTTTTATTTCCTTGATTCCGTTCGTGAACATTTTTTTTTTATTTTTGCCCAATTCTAAGTCGAGCAAAGTGTAAAAAAAAATTTACAAAAAATGTTTGTAAATCTAGATAAGTTTAGCTGCGCGATACAGGACGAGATCCCCCAGAGACTGTGCGATAAAATATTATGCCTAACAAGCAGCTGATGGACGCCCAGATTGACGACTTAGCTTTGCTGAACCATTTTAAGATTTCAAAAACGAGAGTCAGGCCCGATATGGGCAGATTTGCCAGACAGCCCACATTTTCGAAGACTGTTTTTCTCAGATACTAGGTGCGCTTTCTAAAAAAATGAAGGGTAGATGCATAGCAGGTGTTGGATGATTTTTATCTTCTTCTTATCTCCAAGTCTATGATAAAAGTCGTGATGGTGAACATGCCACATCTTTAGCCATTAGGCTAATTAAGTTTGGATGTTCGCTTAGGACTATTCCTTGGGCGCAATGTTCGGTTCTCGTTTTACCTTAGTTACCTTAGCTCTGACTATCTCTTAAAATTCAGAGACAACGTTATGAAGTTGTTATTTTATATCCGCAACCGCAGGAGAGACTGTTAGTGCAGAACCGTTCCTGGCATACTCGTCTATTTAGACTCTTATATATCCCCATATAATCCCATATATCCCCTTTCTATTATAGGCAAAATGTACCTCTATATAGCCCCCATAGAGCCGATCGGCTAAAAAAATGTTTTAATACTTTAATTCGTTTGAAGATATCCCAAACAAATTCGGCAGTGAAAACATCTTTGTAGTGCCTAAGCAGTATGTGAAATTTGATCGAAATCGGCAGAACCAACTATTGCCAACTTTCGGCACCAACTTTGTTCTTCACAGCAACAAGAGCTTCTTCATCCATTCGCAACACAAACAAATATTAAGAAGTACTACTAGACCAGGACTTCGAAGTTGATAAATATCAGAGCTCGCAAAAAACTCTCAACCCATTTTTTCAACTTTTGGAGTAGGTGTCCGAGCCCGAAAACCCCACCCGTGGATCCGCCACTGACTAAACCCTTACATTGTACCATCAGCCATACCTTCGAGTCAAAAATAAAACGGAGCGCTAACTTTGACGTATAAGAGTGTTCTTTACTACTTTGTTCCCTGCTACGGACAAAGTAGGAACCACGGGCACGAGTAATTCTCTTCGTCAAGTTCATGATGACATCTTTTATTGTATTGTTGGTGATGCAAAGTTTGACGATGTGAACAAAAGCTCGCCAAACCTGTCCATCTGATCATGACATCAGCACACACAAACCTAATCTTATGACTCTTTTAGACAGTCCTCCAGCGTTCTCATAAAAGACATTTAAATACCCTGAAACCCGCTTCTCAGTTCAAGCACTGGGATTAAGGGGTCTAGTTGGATCAGAGGACCCAAGCTATATTGCCTTTTAAGAAGTACTTTGCCTGACGAAACATTTGGAACGAATTAGTTGGTGTCGTTCTCGAACTACTTATAATAATATAAATAAATGTCTATTTTGTCAGACTCCCCCAGGTGGAGCATGGGAATCTCTATTAATAACAGGGAAAGGCGGTGTCTTGAATTAATGGAGATTTTCTTGGGCGAATAGCGTTGCCAGTGCTAGGCAAATGAACAGTGCCTCTGCGAGGAATCGAGCCACCGACCATCGGGTTAGAACGCGAGCACGCTACTTCTAGGCTATCGATAACTACTCAGTGTTATGTTATAGTTACTCGAATCACACTTCTGAACGAGCTCAAGAATAAGCTGATTTGATGCCAATCCAATGGTGCGTCATATTTGACGTTCCGATTCCGTCAGAGACATTGGCTATGACGATGACAACACTGCCCTCCTTGTTGAAGTACTGGGACAGACGGCTCGGAATTAATGTTTATTGGAACGATTCAGCACAAGACGACAAACGGCCAATGAGAAAAGAACAAATCCAATGAGAAAAGACGATGGTGTTAATTACAAAAATAGATAGCAGATACGGGCAAGAACAGAGGACCAAAGAAGGTGTATATTTAGGGTACTTATGAGGAACTCCTAATTTTGATACTAGGACAGGGCAATCAGATAAAGAGCTTGGCCAGAGTTATGGTCCGTCTTCCATCTAGAAAAGATTCTGAAAGCCTGCGCCGTACATACATCATACACCCTACACCAACTACAAGAGCGAATACGCATCAAGACCATCTGGTTAAGTCAGCTGGGAAAAGGTAACTATAGTCTGAACCCTGGGAGAAGCGGGACGAAGAGATATTCATACCGATTACTAGAGCAAAGAGAGAGCAGTCGTTTATGAGTAGCGTGGGTTTGTGTCAGTCAAGACCGACCGTCAGTCTAGTATGTTGAAAGCAGTTGCTATTTACACAGTATGCCAGTTAAAAATTAATCGTGATATAGCTAAAACTGTGTCCCATTATTTTGCTGGAGTAAGTAATTTGATTTAACTCTTAATTTAGTTTATTGACATATTTTTTCCGAATATACACAATCCATAAATTAATGTCTGTAACATCGCAGCTCTTCAGATGGATTTAAAGAATCCTACATTCCTTTTAAACAGACTAACAACAAGATCCTCCACATGGCCCGGTGTAGGCGCAACAACCGTATGGCCCACATGGTCCACAACAGTGATTGATTGCCTTAAACCATTGTCCATTGTAGGGTCCACAAAGTCCACAGGGTCCGAGGCCACCTGTTGGTCCACAGCATGTACCAGGCATTGAGCACATCCAAGGATTACACATTTTGAGGATATCGGTGCTGGAAGCACAAAAAAAAATATAAAAAAAATATCTTTTTTTATTTTTTTAAATGCTTACACTAGACTGTTTACGGAAGTAGGATTTAAATTTTATTTATTTTATTTGGAGCTGAACGATGTTTTCACTTCAAGGTTTCAGACGTTTATGAAAAAAAACTTGCTTGTTTTTAGGTCCCATATTTTTAGAATGACAGTAACTAGTTCAAGGCCTACTTTTATACAAATTATTTTAAGCTAAAAATTATTTTCTTTAGTGATTTTCCTTTCTGTAAAAAGTTGACTTTTACCAAGAAAATCCTCGAACTTAGGAACAGTGTAAACGACCAAACGAGATGGCAAAAAACACTATGGATTTGCCTAAAAAAATAATTTTTGGATTTTCTTCAGTCTTCTTGTTAATTTTGAATCTGTCAGCAAAAGCACCAGCCAATAGAATGCTTCAAAACCTACGCTCCCGAAACTCTGAATCTAATGCAGCACTCGAAGTACCACGTAACCATCGCAGCTAAAATCAAATCCAACTGCCTTCAGCAGTTTTTCCCGGAAGGCGTTTTATGCGATTAGTCTAGCTCCTTTCCACAGCAAAGCTATTGCTGAATGGCCCTTTCAAACTTTAGAAAAATCAAGATGCTCATATCAGAAAATCCTTGGAATCAAATAAAAAGTACACACTTGACTTAACATGCGAATTATTTACACAGTTAAATCAATACACACGACTTCCGACTCTCGAGCATATCCTTGGAGCCAACTATGTTCAGACCATAACTTAAGCAATGCCATGCAACAAGTGCTCCTCAAACTTTGGCCGTAGTCCCATTCCTTACCTTCTTTGTCTAGCAAAAATGGGTTTCTTTTTATTGTTTTAAGTGCACCCCCACACTGCCTCAAAAGTATGCTCACAGCAATTTCTTAGCCGCGCATTTCATAAGAGAAATATGCTTTGGCTTTGTGCCACGCCCAGTCACCGCCCCTTTTGCCTGTTGTTGTTAACTGCAAACCGGATTCACAGTCACAGTAAAGTAAAGTCATTTGACAAGTTTTGTCACGTGCGTCACATGTTGGAATGTCGGTCCTTGGTCCTTCCTTCGGTTGCTTTCCTTATAGAGAGAACTACTTGCCACTTTGACTTGGCTTCTGCACATTTTTGAGCAATTTTCAAACAGAAGTTGTCGTCATCGTCGACGTCGTCATTGTTATAAAAATTGTTGTTGTTAACCTGCTTTTTCTGCTAACACAGAGCATAGATTCTGTCACTTGCACAGTGGGTCAATTACGATGAAATATGTCAGCAGCCATTGTGGAATATTTGTTAGCTTTCTTATAAATGTTTTTTTTTTTTTTATATATATATTTTTCATTTCTAGGATAGACTTATTTCCCCAAGTTTTTAAGCCATAAATCATCGTGGACCCTAATGCATTTGAAGGCTCAGATTTTATTATTTATTGAAAGCTGAGATTTTTCCGTACTTAGACTGTGGCCATAATTACAAAATAGTAACTTAACCAAAACTAATTCATAATTTTAACGGAAAAATTAGCAACCGATACAAAGGTACTTATATGCCATCTTATTTTCTTTTCCACACTTCTTGTCAGGTCCCAAAAATTTTCCATCTAAGTAGAGGGAATATGCATGTCTCCAATGTAAGGTTCTCTCTACAATTTTTACTGGAGTAGGGTTTTCCGTGGGTTGTGGGCTATAAAAAAGTTCCGGCCAAAGTTTCTATGCATAAGATAAAAATTCAAAGTTTTTTCTTAAAGGGCTATACGCAGTTCGAAATATTTCGCGCGGAATGACAAAACTCCATATAAAAAAAAATCCCATTTGGGGGAAATTTCAGAAGATATCGTCGAAAAAAATGTGAAATTGGCAGCACTCCAAATTGAAAAAGTATAGAATTTGTTCGGCTGATTGGTTTTAAATAATTGGTTTACTGCAAATTGTGATTAAAAAGATTAAAAAAAAATCTAAGCATAGAACTTCTACAATTAAATCCAAATTCGACGGTCCAGACAAAGCAGCCGATTGACAAATTACCTGGAACTAAAAACCGCCAAATCGAACTCAAAACCAAACACACAACGATTTTAAAACTTTTACCGAGTCCAGGGACTAAAAAGCCAACCGATTGATCAAATGGCAGTGCACCAAAACTCTAAGCCAAATCAACAAATCTTACAAACAAAAACGCAACGATTAAAAAACATTTACCGATGGCCAGGACAAATAGTCAACCGATTTGATCAAATTGGAACAGGCAACCTAAAAACTTAGTCCAAATGGTAGAACTCATAAACAAACGAATATCCATCAAAACTTCTTTTTCGAGGTCCCCCGGCAAAATGTAATCCCGATATCAAAAAAATAAAATAAACTGCCCTAGGATTAATAAAGGATCAATCGGTGTTGCCAGCCTACCATCCAATCAGGCTATAGACAACGGACAACGAGACACAGAAACACGACAACGACAGGAACACTTCGACACACACAACTTTAGGTAACTTTGGGCTCCGTCCCTTCTGTACGTTACATACATTTTCGGCTTGCACAAACACAATATACCCTTTGTACTACCATAAGGTACAGGGTATAATTAGCAGCTAAAGAAAAATTTATATGATCATCCATAGCTACCAATAGTTTTTGTGTGACCATTTGCGTTTGTCAGACGCAGTGGCAACCCGGTTGTCAGGGTTGCCTTTTGTTATACTTGCTTTCACTTTGTATTTTATACCGCAACAATGTTTTTTTGCCCACTGTGCTTTGCCTAGTTGTTGCAAGCTGTTGTTGCTTTTGTTTTTGTTGCTGTCGGGGTTGTTTGTTTGAATGTGTTTGTGATTATTTAGTTATGGCATCTAATTGAGTTTTGTGTTGTAGTTGTTGTTGTTGTTGCTTTGGTTGCTGTTGCTTCTGCTGTGTTTGTTTTTGTTGTTCTCGAGGGCGCTGTGAAATATTTGCGCACGGCTAATTAACTTGATTACCGCAACATTTTGTGACTTGTCGTGCGTCGTATGGGATGGGGAAGGGGCGAAGGCGGAACTTTTGAGCGGAACTTTTATCGCATTTATGTAACCATAATTTATTTCTTTTGTAGCATTCAATAATTAGTGCTAATGTGAAAGAGGCGTGGAAAGCTGCAGCTTGGCATGGACTTTATTATAAACCAAAATATTTCAAAAGAGCGCATTTTAAAGTTTTATAATAGTATGGTTGGTTAGAAATAAATAACAGAAATTTTTAATTAAATATTTTAAATGCTAAACAATGCATAAAAACAGATGAAAATTTGTATCTTCTGTGGCATTTTACAAAAACCGCATTTAAATTTATTTGTTTTAATGAAATTTAATAGCATTTAGTTGGCGCGTTAAAGTTTTTTTTGTTTTTTTTTAGCGAGTTTTGACCATCGCGTGCCACTCTCAAATTACGTTATATATTTTTGTGTGCTCATTTTGAATTCAACTTTAAAATACTTTGTGACTCTGGCAAAGTTTAAATTACATGAGGCTCTTATTGTTGTTACTGTTTTCACATTTTCCGCAACGCCTCAAGTTAAACCCAGTTCAATGTTCCCATTTACAGTGTTTATTTATTTCTTACTTTAAGAGCAATAAAAAATAACAAGAATAAACGAGTAAAAATATTTGTAAATCGTGAACGTATTTTCGTTGAATTCTGAGTTTTTGGTAAAGTTTGTGGCAAATAACTTTCAACTTGCCTTTGTGTTATGATAATATGATTTAAGTTATAGGTCTACTATATCCCTTTCAGACACTGATGCGTCGTTTTTTCGGGTAGGTTCTGGTCTTAGTATTTCCACTCCTACGTAACGTTTCTTAGTAAGCCCGGATTCCATCGATTGTTAATTTTATTGTTATCATTTCTTTTTTATATTGTTTTGCTATTCGGTTTACGGATACTTAATTAGGCTCCGAATTCGCGGGTATCACTTTTTTTTAGGAATTTTGTAAAAACTGGCTAGTTGTATACTCAATTGCAAAACTATTAAAACCGAAATAGTGAAGTGAACGCATTTCAATTAAAAAAATAGTGCAGTCTTGTGTTCAAATGATTTTTAAAATATCCATTTTTGCAATAAAAACATTGGTTTTGGCTATGTTAGAATGAAAAAGAGGCCGATATGGCATTTCCTGAAAATACTTGAAGGATGTGTAATTTACTAAAGATGCAGAATATTTTTATTTCACTCAAAGACACTGTGTTTCACAAATCATTCAATAATTGCCCGTAGTTTATCGTCAGGTCTGAAAGGGATATGATAATGGGATTTAAAGTATAGAAATATTATTATTATATAGTTTATGTCAGATACATTTTGTATGGTTCGTATATCCAATTGCGTCCGATTTCGGATTCTGGAAAGTTCGTCAAAAAAATTTGAATAGTGAGTCAGTCCAGTTTCTTTCTTTTTCTTAAATACGAATCATAAAGCTTATCTTTTTCTAGATGCTAAAAATTGCTTATTGGAGTTAGGAAATGCAAAATCATAAAAAACACTCCAATGGGGACAACCTGCGCCATTTCAAGAACCAAGCTTCAATAGATTTCATTTGCACTATGTCACCTATTTCTATTACCGCTATAACTATTTCTAAGACCGCTTAACAAGGCGGATTGGTTTCTCATACTCTCCAAAATGAGGCAAGAAGTATTAAAGATAGCACCACCATCATTATAAAGTTCTTAATTTTAAGAAACGATCCACTACTTTTTTTAAAAACTACTGAGGTGTGATGTTTTAAGGTAAAGCCCTTACTTTCCCATGTTATAAGTGTTAACTTTTCACTAGTACTATTAACCATTTTGATAATATGCATGTGGAATGTAAAAATCATCCTGTTCTTATAAAAAAATTTAAATTTCCATTCTAAGAAAACGAAAAAAAATTCTTTACATGTTATTTTTATATATGTATAAAACGTAACTTAAGCTTATGTGAGCCTAGTTGACAAAAAAGCTTGATCTTCTGTCAAAAAAAAACTCACAAAACTCGCAAGCCTTTTGCCTTGTTATCCTCCCCCTCCACCTGTCAGTGTAATAACCCAAAATTTTATACAAAAATGTAATACAGTCGAGGCGGTACCCGACAGTGTAATACCCTGTACCTTTTTTCTCGAAAAAAATTAGTTTCCTGCATATTCCTTCTAAGAACTTTCCAATTGGAACATTTTTTTGTTGGTACAAAACGATATTTATACCTATAAGCTCCGCAAATTTTAACCGGTTTTGATTAGAATCGAAATTTACGTCAAAGAAGCTATTTAAAGTATATGGGGTAAGTTTCAAGGGAATATGTTGTGTGTAGGGTGTGGGAGAAAACACGGTAAATCGATTGCGGGGGGTGGGGGGCCGCATTGACAAAATTTGGACGTGGATTTGTTCATTAGAGCCACATGAATCAGCTTTCCAAAATTGTGATTCTAGGTCACTTGTTACCATAATTACGTAGAGTCAAATATTGATGCAGCTTATGGGCAAGGGGAGGTGAAATTTGAACGTTTTTGACTATAACTTTTGCTGTATTTGTCCGATTTTGTTTATTTTTGACACACATATGCATGTAACCAACGCAACGTATCGCTCTGTTAAATTTCAGATTAAATTGTTAAGCGGTTTAGCTAAAAATCGCGAAACTCTGCTACGGGGGAACGGGGATAGATATTGACATGATTCAACAAACTTCATCTTTTGAGGAAATATGCGCTTCAGATGGTAAAGTTTCGTATCTCTAGCTCTTATAGTCTCCGAGATCTAGGTGTTCATACAGATGGACGGACGGACAGACGGACGGACAGGCGCACATGGTTCCATCGCTACCCGAGGTTAAGATAAGCATTTTGGTATAAAGGACTTGGGGTCTGCCACGCATTCTTCTGTCCGTTACATACATTGCACAAATCTAGTATACCCTTTGTACCTATAGGTACAAGGTATAAAAATATGTATATAAATGAAAAGCACTGCCCATATAAAATATTAAATGAAGTAAACCTTTTATAGAAGTTACTTGTAACTAGGAGCCCTCGATAGCCTAGCGGCAGTGCACTAGACTATCATCCCAGAAGCTGGGGGCTCGAATTCCACATAAAGCATAGTCCTGCACTTTACACTTTTCCTATTCCCCTTATCTCATCAATTAATCACTAAATCTCATTATCGGCATCACAACGGGCCTATTCTTGCCCTAAGTGAGTTAGGGACGCTAAGTCCCAACTGCCGCACTAACCGACTTACCTACTTGTAACTATTTTTGAGATATGGTAACTCTTATATTAGAATGGTCCGTAAGAGCATAGTGAGAGACTTTAACTCGCTACAATGCTGCTTTTAGTCCAGTGGTCGGCACGGCCCTATCCCCTATCCTAAAATTTAGTCCCATATAAGAACATTTCGCATACCACCTCAGTTATGTTTGTCTACATAATTGATAAACTTTCAGACCGTTCAGGGAATGGGACTAAAAAAATGCACAGCTTTAAAGTTAGCACTACATGATTTTAAATGAAATTCAAGGTAAAACATGTTCTGTTGCATATCTGCGCACACATCTTACCTAAAATTTAAAATTTAAGTTTCCATAAAAAAGGGGGGAAAAAAATAAGCCGTCAATTGTTGATTGGCAGTCAGCAGCTTTCAATGAGTCTTAGCTGGGTACTGACAAGCCGAGTCTATGCTGATTATCACCAGCACATCATTCAAAAGGAATTAGTGCGAATCAAGTGAATGGCTTGAACTTGTATTGAAATCCATTCGAGTTATTGCTGCAGTCATCAGAGAAACCACCGCAACTATGCCCTAACAGCCACCCGCTCTTCCTCTGGAAACTCAACTTATGCCATTGTAGTTATGCATTCAGTGTACTCTCTTGCCCTCGTACCAGAGATGATGTGCAGTACACAACTCATTCACTCAGTCGCTCACTCAGTCAAGCTACCAATGGAGCAATCAAAATGCACAAAAACCCACACACAATGATTGGTAAGAGGAGCTGGAGTAAGAAAGAGTGAAGAGAAGGAAAAATGAAGCCGGGGAGAATGGGTAAGGCGGGGTAAGGGAAGATTCCTCGAGTCAAGGCGTTCTCAAGCTGTTGCTTCTGATTTATAAAGCGCTGCATACAATTATACGCTCAAATGGAGTTTGTCTATTGGAAATCCTTATGCTCTATTGTATGGTAGTGTGTGTGTGTGTGGATGATTGCGTTTGTGTGAGCCATGGTTCTTAAGGGCTACCAATGCGTACCAATCAGTATTTTACCTTCTAGCCACAAAAGGGCATATAACTTTAAGGCATATGTATGATGCAAAACGCGGAGTAAGGCAAGTTGCCACAAATTATATATTAACCAATATGTTGGAAACCAATAACCACATCTGTGGTACCTTATCATTCAGATTTATACTAAAATGTGAATAAGTCGAAGTGGTACTCGACAGAGGCATGCACTGAGGACTGCTTATTAATGAAAACAACAACAAATTGAAAAACCATAAAATTGAAACTCTTATAACTAGATCTCTTAAAGTTTGTATCGGAAATTAACAACTATTTTTGGCAAAGATGCATATAACTCGGCCTACTCTGGACCACGCCTCGTTGCTTTTATTGTCTGGGTCTCTAAATTTGAAATACTTCTACGTGAGCACAAGGCAAGATACGATGGATAATGCTGATCTTCCAATAAAATTTGGGGTCTCCAGCTATATAGTATTTGATATCTAGGTATTCGTAAGAAAAGATAGGCAGACGGGAAGATAGACGCATCGCGAACATATTGATTTAGCCATGTCTGGATAAAATGTTAAAATAAAGTGTCTGCCAAAGTCGATATTCCGACTAATTTTTTCCACTTATACTTGATTTGATAATGAGCTGATGTTGAGTTGTTTTTTTTTCATTTATTTCCATATAATTTGGAAAATCTCTTGAATTAAAATTTGGTCCAACATGCCAATTAATTTAAATTGTAAAAAACTTCGTTTAAGGTTGCACTAATAACACAAAAATAATTCTTCCGATAAGGGAACCGATCGGCGGAGTCTCCGTATAAGTTGCGCTTCCGCCAGTGGGGCGGCCAGTCGGTTCTAATGCAGTATTCCAAATGAGTATCGATGATGAAGATATTTAGGCCTCAATCAAAATTCTCAGAGTCCGATATTGGAATACCAGACTTTTGACAGATTGGACATGGCTGCCAATGGTTACTTCGGTTTTAAATCAACCAGTTGAACATTTTGGCCCTGGTTCTTAGGTGTAAAGCCAAGATAAGCCAGGTAGAGGCCATGCGACCTGTTTCTCATTGTTGCCGTTAAAGCTTAGGGATGACCCAATATCCCGCCAGAGTGTGATGCAGATATTGAGGCTCATTTTTCGGATGCATGTTAACCCATGACGTCAGTAAACACCTAGCAAAGAAAGAAGGCTTTTAAAAGCAGCATCGATAGGCGAGGCTTCGGAAGGTTAACCAAAACAAATTAAAATGAGGCTAGAGCCTAGGGCACTGCCGTATGGAGATCACGCCTGACTGCGTTAGAAAATGGATTTTTTATAACCGTGTCCTTGGTGACCCCCCCAAATGACTAAAGAAGTCAATAAACATATGCCCGTCAGTCCATATGACTCCTAAATTTCACTGATGATGAGAATTATAGTGTAATACTGTGTAGCGCCAATAGGGGCTTTATATAGCATCTTAAAAATCCGATAATATTTAAAGCATTATTTTGATCTTAAGGATAGCGATACTTTTTTTGCTTTCGGAAGTTTCTAAGAGATCCCAAGAACTCTCCCAAAGAAAAAAAATGGTTTGTTGTTGTTGTGTCCTTAATCTCCTTGTGGAGCATAGGGCCTCAGTGATACATTTTCATCTGGAACGATTATGCGCTGTTGCTTTCAGCTCATTCCATGATTTTCCTGTTGAGTTTATTTCGCTGTTCTTTTGCTATTGCCTTGCGAGTTCCAGTCAAACGCTTGGCTTACTATATCATATTTCCACCATAGAAGCGATTAGCCGCAAAATAGTCCTGGCTTGACTATTTATTTCTTTGTTGTGATGGTACAGGGCATCTCAAAATCGGCGGCTTTCAACCTACTCCTTTTTTTATTCTTTTGTTACTTTTATAAACAAAGGGCTTGGAATCCTGTTCGCTTCGTGCACCAAACCCCGCACCGACACGTCGTCGCGACGAAGGAACAAAAGTATATAAGTGATATGTGGACACCACGTCAAGATAAATAGTTCGTCATAGGACGTAAGAAAAATCAAACCTATGATCGAAGAAAAAATCACTTAAAAGGGTGGTCCGATAAGTACCTAATAAATTTTGGACTCGCTTCCACACGCGGCTTTTACATAACTACGAGTCCCCGATTCGGCTGAAATTTCGACAGTAACCGTTTACCAGAATGTACTACAGGATAGTAAATTTATCTTGCGATAGTGGCGCCATCGGGCGATGAGGCTAAGTTCTTATCGGACCATCCTCGTATACATTACAGAGGAATCAAATACTTGAAACTAAATAGTAATTTGTTTTAAAAAAAAAGTTTGCATTTAAAAGTTGCTAAACAATTTGCAAGAGTTTAATGGATTTTTTCATTTTTTATTGAATAAAGTTTTATTTTGTTTTGGCCACAAAGTATTTAATTTGCATATTGACCTAGCTGCCTTTTTCAAAACGAACAAAAATTGTGCACAATATTTGATTTATTATTTTATATATGCTTTTATGCAAAACATATTGCAATTATGCTAAAAGTCTATCAAATGTAAAAACATACTGAGCACTTTATGAATATGTATTCGAATGCATATTCATTCAGTATTCGATTTGTTTAGGCAAATTTAGTTCAAGTGTTTAATTTTGTGGAATGAGTTTACCTACTCAATACACAAGGTCCTTTTCAAAGGGTTTTTGTCCGATTTTCAATTAATAAATCATTAATTTAATTAATCTAAATAGAATTTGTAAAATACTTTGGCAATGGCAAATATTAAACATCAACATCAGCTGTTGCTAACCTGCTGGGGTGCCAAAAACTTCCATTTCGGGAAGGTCATAAATCTAATAAATTGGCTTTTAAAGTGTCATAAAATGCATGCTTCGGGCAAAAAGTAAACTTTTCCAGTGTGGCTCCCAAAACGGACGTAAAACACGGACTGGCTGACTTAATGTCATGGACCTATGAAAGGAGTGCAAGAAAAAGTTTATAATTAAAACTTTACGCACGTTTTGGCTAAGTAAATAGCAGCCGCACACACAAACTCCGGCGATGGACAGACAAATGGCTCCAACAACAATAACAACAACATAAACATGTTGTTCCTATTCTCTGGATGTTCGGTTTTTCGGAACATAAACAACGTACAAACATTTCGTGTTGCATACTTAAGTGCATTGAGCTCGTTCTGCTTGCATTGAGTTTTTATATACACTACCCAAACGGGTATACTGTGTTTATGTTCCAACTTATTAAATAGTTCTTTAATTACTTTTCCTAAAGGATAGAATATGGCAAATTCGTAGTTTGTTTTATTTTTATGTCTTTATCAAGCTGAACTTTAAATTTAAAACTAAAGTTTTTAATTTGCGATAAAAATATAGTAAAGTGTTGAGTATACTGAAAACCTCGATATAGAATGGATATGAATAATGGCAAAAATACAGATTTAGATGACAATCAAAATATCGGTCAATGCTGAGCTCGTAATATTAGAGGTGAAAAGAAATTCGATACCGAACATTCCTAGTAAGAGTTGCATGTGGCTTAAATTTTTAGTCCTTATATAAGTACACTCAAATGGAACGGAATGGAAATGAAATAAGGTAAAGTTTTTCATTTTTTCTAAATTTTGATCATGTTGTGCAATGTGAAAACTTAATGGGTCAGAAATCACAGAAATTATCAATATGGCCGCAAAACTCAAAAATCATTATTTGCACTTTTATATCATTTGTTTTGGAAATTGGAAGTGCAGTTCAAACTTATGATTTTTTTTTTTACAAATTTTTCAAATCTGAGAAGGCTCAATCATTTGAAAAAAAATTCGTTCTTTTAAGGAAATGTGTGAAATATTGGAAATTCTTCTTCTCTATAAAAAAACTATTTTTGAAATGCCAGAATATCTGACAAAATACGACAATTCCTAAAAATAATGCTTTCTAAAAATTATATTGTCATACAAAAAGTAATTCAATTACACTAGTTTACACGAAAAATGAACCTTCGTAAAAAAGTGTTTTTTAGGGTGATTTGGGGTCGAGAAGCTCGAAAATGGGAACCATTTTTTTCTTTAGCTCCGTTTTCGAGATATTTTCGAAAAACATGTTTTTCGGCACTTATTTCAGTTAATCATCAATCTCTCGTGAACAAAACTTTGTATCCACACGAAAGGTGATTAGATCGAAAGGTATTGATGTGTACTTTACAGTGTATGTACAGATTATGAAAAAATTAAAGAAGTTACAAGCAACCAAAGTCGGAAAAAGTGTAATTTTTTACCATTTTTTAAAATTACAAATTATCGATTTGATTTTTAATAACGAAAAAAATTTTTTAAAAATTATGTTAAGCTTTAAGCTGAAAGAAAATTCTTTTACGAACATTTCGAGCCAAGATTTTTAAAATCGGGTAAGAATTGGGCATATATGGGCTGAATTCGAATGAATTTTTTCGAAGATTTTTTGGAGTGACAAAAAAGTTTGTTTGATAGTTGTATCGTTCAGGGCATTGAATTAGTTTTATTTTGTCAAATATTCAGATCAATAGATACAATTTTTTGTCAGATATTGATCTCCGACCAAAATATGCCAAACTCGCGATTTGCGATTTTTTTAGGGGTGAATTTTAATTTTTTATTTTTGCTAAAAAAAGGTTGAATAATATATTGAATGAATAAATGTGGAAAAAATTAATTGTTGACTAGTGAAATAGCATGAAAAAATATTTTTTTTTGGAACCCGTTTACGGGTATTCGTTTCGCTTTTCTGTAAGTTCTCGGAATTTGGACACAAAAAGAGTTAAAATCCGTGCTGAAATTATATTCAAAATAATTATTTAGCTCATTTCGACACTTCCAGATTCAACCCAAATCGACTTTTTCGAAACGGAGTAGCGGCTTTTTGGTGGCTTACAAAAATGTTAACGAATCCTTTAGCATTTTTGAAGTACAGAGTCTCAATAATATTATGGATTTACTTACATTGTACTCAACAAAATGTTGAAATTTTAGCGACACAAAAACTTAAAATAAAACTTTTAAGGTACCAATTTTTTTATAAAAATTATACTGAACAGAAAAACATGTGTACTCGAGTCGGAGTATTATCAAAAACTAGCGTCGTTCATGACGTTTATTTGTCACTTGGTTTCATACTCGAATGTCAACTCAGACTCTCCCCACTTCCGAATTCACCCCACTTGCCACTACATGCTTGGGCATCAGATTCGAAGCCAGCGACCCCAAAAATATATTGAGGTCATGGTCTGACCTTTGAACTCTGAATCCAAAAGTCCATTATTTTTGGTGTGGCTGTTGTGATACCAATATAAAGCCATATTTTTTTTTTGTTCCTTGATTTTTTACAATAGATCCACTTGGGTCGCAGTACATCTTACACCCAATACAAATAATAATAATAAATGATTATTGCAGATTCTATCCGATCTAGATAATTTTTGCAGATAACCCGCAAAAACTATGTAGTAGGCTCTACTACCAACAGCTACTATGGTTTATAAGAACTTCCACAAAGCTTACACCTACACATTTTTTATAAGAACTAACATAAAGCTTTAAGCGAATACACCAACCTTACGAGCTTTCACACAAGCACACGCTCAAACTACATACACAAAAGATCAAGGAGTGAGTCGATGACTGCTCGTGGCCTGAATCAATGTGTTTTGCGTGTGCGACGTTAAATTGTTAAACAATAGACAATAAACTATCAAATAGACTCGCCTTCTTAAATTGTAAAACAATAAACCAACAAATATACTCGCCTCCTAAAACTACTATATGTGAGTAAGAAAAAATATTACTTTTTTCGTCAAAATGAAAATTATTTAAGTTTAAAAAATGTAAAAGCTACTTAAATTTAAATAGAACAATCACACGGAATAAAAGTCCTCAAACGGCTTAAACCAAAAGAAATCCAAACAGGCTCTAAAATCAAAAAAACATCTGAGACACAATTGCATAAAATAAAATATCATTGTAAAATCTTTTAAAATGCTAAAATTTAGTTAGTGTATCCCAACTTCATTGCATAAACGACTTGTAGTATCTCTGCTTAAACAAACTACCAGCTGGCGCATTTGTGGCAAGTTAACATACAAGCTGATGCCCATGTACAAGGCGACCAAAAGCCAGACACTAATTATATGGCAGCTGCTTCATTTGGCCAGCATTTTCATATCAAACTCCATTCTCGTCCTGCTCGACGACGTCATCGTTTGGCCACTTGTAGTACATGTCATCCGTCCGGTTTGTCCTGTTCGTCATCTATCATTTAGCTAAACTTTTGAGCGAGAACTTTTGCTTTGGAAATTAAGCCATGCTTACATACCCACACGTATACATTTTTACTCTATATACTGGGTAACTTAACACTAGGACATTTCTATAGACAGACCAACGAATAAACAAACAAACAAATATATTATTCATGAGCTGGACAACAAAAACATAGGAAAAATTAAATGAAAGTTCATATGTAAATATTTTTCAATGTTTGTTTTATGTTTGCTACTATATTTTAATACACTAAGTTTATAGAGTAAAAGGTGTATATTAGGTTTGTCCAGAAGAATGTAACAATGAGAAAGAAGCATCTGCCAATCTTATAAAATTTTCATTGTTTTTTCGTATGAAGGACGTAGGTGTCTGTCTTTATAGAAGCTCAAATATTCAACAAATGTCTTCTTTTTTTTTTTAAATTGAAGCTTAGAGTATATATGTATTTTAAAAGATATGGCTCTGTACTCTGTACTCACTTAAATCACAAGTCCGGCAGATTGTGTCGTTAAAATATTGTTAATAGTTCCCAAAATTTATGAAACAAAGTGCCTTTACGAAGCTTATATTTATAATGAAAATATAAAAGAATTGGCACAAAACGAAATGAGGTACCGAGACAAATGTTTATTTACTTTGAATATTTCTGTCAGTGTGCGCACGTTTTTTAAGATCTATTCAAACTTGATAAAATAAAAATTATATTTGTTAAAAAATGGCAGAGTTTTCCAAATCGCACTCTGTCCCTTTCTGGGAAATTTTGCCAGCAGAACTAACCTTTTTTTTATACAGTTCAAATCATTTTTGGAACTAGCTAGCTTCGGGTACTTTATTACAGCAGCGCTTGCTAGAAACGATTTCTAACGATTAAAGTAAAGGGTATATAGCAGTCGATTACAGCCGATCTCAATATACAAATTTTTTTTTCTCTTAGCTTATATAGTTAGAGTTTTTCAGCCCAGCTGATTGTTTGTGGTTGTTGTTGTTGCCTTTGACATTTTGCATAAATAAATGCAGAGCACAAGGGTTAAAATATACTCATTTAGGGTTTTGAAATTAGTTTAGAATATTTCTGCACTTGGTAGCTGCATATTTTTAATTGCTTTAATTAAATGGATTTTTGGCAACATTTTTCTGGGCTTGTCAAAGTTTTGTCGTTATAATGAAGGGCAAACCAGAAATTGTCATGTAACTTGTTTAAAAGTTTTTCAAATGTATTTACTGCAATTGTACCAGCATATATATGTGTATATATATATCTTTGTATATGTAAATAAAATTTGCTGCAAGGTGCCCAGTAATTGTTGAACCAAGCCAAACTCATTTCAAGTTAATTGTCAGACCAAACGTTGCCTGGTTTTCCGTCCGTATGTTCAATTTGTTCTCCGTAACTCTGTCGACATGTACGTAAATTATTGTAAATTGTTGCGGTTTTGTCAGTTTGTCGTATTTTTATTTATTTATATATAGTATATGTAGTATATAGTATACAGTATACATATACTTTTAACATTTCTGCCATTGTGGTATTAAATTTTACAAGCGTGTTGTCATTTATTTTACGGTCATTATTGCCGGGCTTGTATTTTAAATTTGTTTGCTGTTGAAAACAACATTTATTGCAATTTGCCTTGAAATTGTTTATTTTTGCACTTGTTTTTTTGTTATGTTTTTGTTTGAAACATTATTTATGTACATGTCAGTAAGTGTTTTATATGTACTTTATAAAACATAAGCACATATTTATGTCAATGTTTGTTTTGCATAATTTTGAGTTATGACTTAAATTGAAAATACATAAGGGATACATAAGAGGATTTCTTGTGTCAAGAGTTGCTGAACCATATACGGCTATAAATTCGGGCTTTTGGCTAATAAATTTAAATAAAAAAATCAACAACAAGCAACTAGGACCCTAGGTAACACGACAGCCCGAAATTAAGGAGTTGCTACCTCGTTGTAGGACTAAATAATAACATTTCGAAGTATTTAATTTGGCATATTAATAATTTTTTTTGGTGTAAAATAAAAGTAAAAAAATTAGAATTTAATTATTATAAGGAACTATGACGAATTTAGAGCACAATTAGATAAATTAGCGAGAACTTAGTTGCGCACCTAATATTATTTTTCACATAAATGTTAATAGCTTAGGTAGTTTAAAATGGATAGATAAAATGGATAAGATGGATATAAATGGAATAGCAGTTTGAGGAGAAAAAAGGCACAACAGCATTTTGGAAGACATTTTTAAAATCAAAAGAAAAACTACCCTGCAGTTCGGTCGTTCAGGTCTGAAGAATTCAGCCCTGAATTCAGGCATGAAAAAGAAGCGAACGCTCATGGCTTGTAAGAGAAACAAGGACACATACAAAAATTTATCTGTCTATCACTTTCTTTTGACAGACAGCGAGTCAATAAGTCAATTTCATTTCACTTTACGTTAGTATGGGTGTTTACGTTTGTGGGCATACCCTGCAGGAATTCGGTGTCATATAAGTGGCCTCAACAACTCTTGAACGTAACAAGTTTTTGAATGGTTAAAAAAAGAACAGTCACAGTATATGATAAAACGGTAAAGGAGAGCGCTCTCTCCGTCAAATTTGTACCGCTCAATGCTTTTTTTTATATTATTTTCAATTCTATAAGTACATATAACTCATAACCTGTCTTTTTTTCAGTTTTATAAATTTAAGAAATTACTTGTGTTATTTATTTTCAGGAAAATTAATCAAAACGTAGTTAACTAAAATTACTTTATAATGGACATTTAAGTTAAGCGCATACACATAATTAAAAAATCTGTAAATTTTCAATAATTTTCAGCCTATAATTAAAGAATTGTAAATGTTTGATAATAAGTGAATAAAATGTTTACAAATTAAATAAAATAAACTAATAATTCAATTTTTAAAATTTCAAATATCTTAGTTGTAAAGCTTTAAAGGCTAAACTCTATATATGTTTTGTAATTAGTCAATAAGTGAATATGTAAAATATCAGGGTAAACAAATAAATAAATAAATAAATAAACTAATATTTTAATGCAACAATATTAACTAGTTCAATATTTGGGTTAAATATACTAGAACGAGAAGCGAATTTTTATATTCTAGTACGGAAGCAACTAGTTTTGTCCCATATGCAGGCGAACCAGTTTGCTACCAGTTGAGCATCATACCCACAAATTCTGGTTGCTTCCTATGACAAGCCCATGTTAAACATACTAGTTAGCAAGTATGCAATCATACTAGGTTTGGGACACACAGCTTCACCGTCGGGGTAGTTGGGAACCAGTTCGGAGCTGAATTTTGTTGCTGCAGGGTAGCTATTTCTGACGTTTTCTTTTATTACATAAAGAAAAAGGCTTTAAGTGCCTGCAGGTGCTGCAAGAATTTTAATTTCTAGGTAAGTATTTATTAAATATTGCTATTTAAAGCATAATTTTTTCTTTATAAAATTTATCACACACTAAATTATATTTTTGTGTAACGATTAATTTTTCATCAAAATTGTATCATAACCCAATCTGTAACGGTTGATTGCCAATAAAAATATATATATTTAACAAAAAAATAAAAAATCTTTATAAAATAATTTTAAAGGTATTAACAATGTAGTGCAAACGACAACTGCGCAAGTTTCGGCCAACTGCAAAAAAAGACAGCCTTAAATGGATTGAGTTTTATGCCACTTTACTTGGTAGGTCAAAACATACGAGTATTGTACAATAGTTTTTAAAATATATTTTTTGATTTTAAAATCAATACCAGTAACGGCGAACTCTGGCCCAGCGGAATTAATTTTAAGGCTGAGTCCACTGTAATGTATAACATTAAATTAAAATTAAAAGCGATAATTCAATTTTGTTAAAAATGTACTAAGAATATTTGTTCCAGTGTATTTATTACTCAATTGTGATTTCAGACCTGAATTTAAAAAAAAAAATCTGCAATGAATTCATGGCCGATTTTTAATAATATTCACCTGTGATTTCAGGCACGACTTTTTAAAGTCAATCAGCACTGAATTTATAGCTGATTGTTACGGCTAAGCTTCAGTCCTGAGCGCCTAGAACATGCACGTGTTAAATTCAATGACAAATGAATGCGTAGATTCATGGCTGGTACTGAAAATTTAGGCATGATTTCATGACTAATTCAGGCTTGAGCCGAACTGAAGGGTAAAATTAAATGTAAGCAAATGCATTTGGCCATCTACAATGCTACCGACAGCTAGTGAGAACTTGTGGCTAGTAGGGTTGTCACTCAAACTTATGTCTTTGGCGGGATATATATTCAAGCTTATTTATTAGAAATTGAAAGCGAAAAGTTATGAAATACTCTACATGTTACCAACTAATCCCATAATAAATTAACTTTCTTCAATCACTCTTAAAAAGCATGATATTAAATAAGTGTCTAAATGTAGTTAAATAATTTTTTAATAGTGGCAACTCTTTTCTGCAATTCTCTTAAAAGCGTAAACATTCCGCGCTAATTGTGCGAAAAATGAAATCTCTGAGTGTTTTGTGGTACCTACGGATTTTACTAGAGATTTAGTTTCAAACTGCACACAAAATATCTAGAGTTTTTGTGTGGCACCTCAGATATACTCGTATATAGTCATTAAATTTAAAAGCTGCTGTATATTTATTATTCAATTTTGAATATATATGTAAGTTAAATATATATGTACGTTTTTCTTTTTATTTGCTGGCTACCCCAGAAATTATTATTCAACTGTCATCAGCATGCACATCATCGTCTATTTCAATGACAATGAAAAAACGCTTACGGCGAGTAAAAAAAAAAGACCCTACAAGGCTGTCTCTGTCTCTCTGGCTACAAGCCAGCTCAACATCATTATTCACATGGCAAAAGTCTGGATTATCACATCAACCAATGAGACCAGTAGTCGTCAATGAATGTGGACGGGGAATCGGGTGAGAGAAGTCGAGTAAAAGCCGAGAAGGCACAAAAAAGTAACGCTAAACGACCAGCAGGCAAAAATTCAGAATTATTGTCACGAAGACGCTACAGCAACAAAAAGATGAGCAGCAGAATAACAATAACAACAATAAGCTGGGAACAGTCAGTCAAGCTACTAAGAGAAAGGCGAACAAAAAAAATGGCGTACATGATAACTAATAGTCAAGGACAAGCTGCTTACTTGTACAATTTTTATCGATGGCTTAACGGAAGGATGTCATTATAAAGCGATGACAGTGTTGTTGTACTTGTAATGCTTCATCTTGTTTTTCATCATCTGTTGTTGCTGTTTTTGTTGCAATTCTTCATCTCGTTGTTCGTCAACTGTTGTTGTAGTTGTTGTTCTTGCTGTCTTACATTATCATTGTACTTAGTTTTTTATTAAAACGTTTTGATATTGCCCGAAACTCGAAAAAAATTTGTTATAAGTAATGGTAAATAGTCCTTAAGCTTCAAAGCTTTGATTAATGCTACGCCTTAGAAGTATTACATAGGCTTAGGTAGCATTGACATTGACTATGCATTTTGCTCTTTGCTTCATCAATCCTAGGGAGGATCAATGAGGGGAACGAAATATTGGGCTTATACTTAAGTATTTGCGTGGGAACGGATGCTAGGCGTGTGTGGGTTTGGATAATGATACTAAAATAGAAATGGAAGAAATATTGCTAAACTAAGTATTGGCTGTCGAAGACAATGTTTTTTTTTTTTTTTACTTAAAATTGTAGGAATGATAACTATACATACGTACAAGTGACACATAATAATATAATATAATAAAACTTGAGATAACAAGACAATGAATATTGCTCACTAAGTTTGATGGAAGAAAGATACCAAACCCTAAGTACGGAAATTAATAAGAATAGCATAAGCTCGCATTTTTTTTCAGATGTGCTCATTAGAGGTGGGATACTATCGATAGAGGTGCCACTCGATAGTTTAGACTTCGATAGTTAAAACTATCGATAGTATCGATATTACTATCGGGCTATGAGGAATTTGACATACTTAACAAGGGAAAATTTTAAAACAAATACCATAGAGCAAGTAGGGCCTTTTCTAATATTTACAAAAAGGATATTGTAAAAAGCAAGACAGAAACGTTATAAAAAGAGATTGTATTAAAATTACGTACTAAAAAGTACATTAAAGTCGGGCGCGGACGACTTTGGGATACCCTGTACCACTGCTTACAATAATATCGGGTATATAGCTTAAGAACACCAAAAGGCATTTGATTGCCAAATAAGGTTACGATACCTTCATAAACAAGCAAAAAGAGACGAATAATTTGGAACCAAAAATGTTTTTTTACCTATTGTTAATATGGGAGCTATGTGATATTGTCAACCGATTTTAACCAAATTTGTACAACGCTTGGGTACTCTAAAAAATTTCTTAATGCCAAATTTGGTTACGATAACTTCATAAACAAACAAAACACAATGCGGCATTGATTTTCGTTTTTCTTTCTGATGAATTTTCATAGAAATTCGATTTACTCAAATAGTTTTGCATAGTCCCCACCGGACTATGCCGCTTCAAGTATTTATACATATCTTCTTAATGAACAACAACACCACCAATCTAAATTTAAAACAATTGTTATTTAACATTTTTTTTTTTATTCTATTATATAAAAAAAACGCGCAATATTCTGAAAAAACAATCGATAGTATTCGAAAAATAAAACTATCGATACTATCGATAGTGCCATCGATAGTATCCCACCTCTAGTGCTCATTTCAAAAACCGAAGCAAACATAAAAATTTGTACTATGCCGCGAGTTTGTTTATAATCGCCGAAAATAAGTAAAGCCGGCCACTTTTTTCATCGACCTTTTCGATTTTGATGATTTTCACATATATGGTATGTGGTTCTATATAATTTTATTGCAAAATTCCGATTATATTTTGAGTTATCGATAGTTTAAAATTGGAAAAGTTAGAAAATCTTATAGTTAATAAAGTTATTCTTATTTTAGTGATGGCACCTCGCATGCTCGCCTTAGTAAGGAGTACCTCGAAAAATGGAAAATAAGCATAACTTCTTAAAATTAAAAGATAATAACTTTAAAACAACAAAATTTATAAAATGATTATTAATTGTATTGTTTCTTAGCGACACTGAATAAAAACTTAATTTTTTAAATTTATAAAAAAAAAAAAGGTTATATTTTAACATTACAATCAATCCCGACATGCTTCTCACTTTTATGAGAATTTCTGATTGTAAATAAAAATATATTTAAACAACTTTTTTTGCGTTTTTTAAAAATATTTAATTAATTTTTTTCCGTATTGGTTACAAGATTAAAAAAATTTGTAGAGCATCAAATTTTTCAAAATTAAATTTTTAGTTTTTTTTTTTGAAATAAAATCGCGCGCCTAAAATGTAATCATACTTATTTCTTGACAAAATGCAGATTATTTTTTTATTTTAAAATAAAAGAAAAAATATGCTTGCAAAATAAAAAAAAAATAAAATAAATTTTTTTAATTTTTCGAGTATCCATTACTTTCGATAACTATGTATTTAGCAACTCTTCTATTTGACAAAATATATCTAATTAATTGTTTTTCAACATGTGATATAACTTTGAATTAAAATAAATAAATTCTGACTTAAAATAAAAAATTTTCAACTCAAAGTTCAGTTGGAAAAAAAAAAAATTTATTAGCTAAAGGCCCTGGTAGCCATGGCTTTCTTTCGTTATTGTTAGTTTATATCTTTTAAGTGTAAACTAGCTTTATATAAATAAATAAATAAATAAAAATATTTATATTATTTTTTTTAGAAATTAAACTAAATTAAAAACAACAAAATTTTGGTTTTAAAAAAACTTTTATTTTAATGTGAGCTCAAAGTTATAAAAATTAATGGTTTTAGCTTTTTCAAGTGAAAGTTTTAAAATTCGAATTTTTTTTAGATAATAAAAAATAATTTTTAGGACCATATTATTTTTGAAAATTTTTAATTTTATTTTTCACTGAAAAAAACTTATTCAAACATCGTAAATAAAAAAATATTGTAAAGAATTGAAATTTCTTAAAATAAATGTACCTTAAAAAAAATTTAAATTTAAAATTCTATGACATATGTAAAACTCTAAAAAATCGAGGAGATCAACTTAAAAAGATACATACACAAAAAAAGTTTTACACTTTTTTTTGGAACCCGTCACATTGTAAATGCCAACAGGACCATGACATTTTCAAAAATCAGTTCCCTACTCCCTTCCCATATTTTTCTTCTTTTGCCTTTTCCCATGAATAAAACAACAATCCGCAACGAATCAAATAATATATTTGTAAATATTTATACTTTTGAAGAGAATGTGTGCAGGGTTCCGCCATGTCCAGAATCGACCAGAGTGTAAAGATCAAAATGTGTTCCATTTCCAGCCTAAGAAATTTACACAAAAGGTAAGTATATAGAAGTACATACTTGGTTTACTAAACCAGTCAAAGAAGCCTCAACTCTATTCAAAATTTGTAAGCAAAGTTCTTTTAGCAATACATTCATTAAGTCCTCATTTATTTCACACGCTCTTAAAGCCATTAAAATAAGTCTCCAGTTAACGTAACTACCAAAAACTGCTGTATGTCCTCTTAATCAACCGAATCAAAAGATCTGCATAACATTTTCAGCTTAATCACACTTAAAGTCAGGCGCCCCAATCTGTCCCATATATGACCTTTGGGGAACTCAACGTTAGCCCCTATTTGATGTGGTACGGGTTGCATTCATGCTTGCACAAGCTCAATTGACAGAGCAATGATTTGGTGGCAAGGGAGCAAGGCAGAGAATGAGATAGAGTGACAGAGATTTGGTAGAGCGCAAGCGAAACAGCAACACAGGCGACCACGTGGTTGTGCTTTAGTGGCTTTGCGTGGCAAATATTATCAGCGTAATGTTGCATAGAATCCGATGCTCCTCGGTACACTGCAGCCAAGCCCCATATCTATGTGTATCTATCAAGAACGTTGTTGGAGGCCTTTGTGTCAGGGCTGTGTCGTCTGTCGTTACGTGCATAAAGCCAGAAACAGACGGGTAACCATATTGAAAGTTGCCAAATGCAGTAGTGTGTATCTGTGTGTGTGTGTGTGCGAGTGTATCTGTGATGATGCCAGATGATGATGGCAATAAAGTGCTGTTTGTTGTTAATGTCGATAATGATGTGCCACATGCATGAGGTGTTTCATATGCTTTAAATTCAGACATGCTGCACTTGACGTATACATAATCTCTTTAAATGGCGTGCACATCATATGAAAATATGTTAAGTTATATCTTTATTTGACATTTTAATAAGCCATATTTTAGATATGCCCATGTTAACCCTTAAGTTGCTTGCATGCCATAAACTTAACCCTTTGCTAGCAATTTACCTAAATTTATGTACAATTTATGTTAATATATTGACCCTTTGTGCTTTCTTTTACTTTTTACAGTCTAAGAATATTCCATTTATTAATGTCAAATACATTTTATGGCTACAAAAAGGCGTTACCAATTAATTATGCGGCCTTAAGTGAAAGCCGCTTTTTATTTACATTTAAATACGCTTTTTACCAAATTTTTAAATTTGATTAAAACTTTAAACATATATACTTTTTTTAAATTATTTTTGGCTGTCAAGCTGGCAAGCAATTTATTTTCTGACATTTAACGAACTTCATGCTATTTATAAAAGAGGTATGCTTTATATGCTTACCTTATGTATAAAGCAGACATATATGTGCGCTGACATTTATTTGTCACAATTTTCATTTAACTAGCTTTCACTTATGTATGCAAAAAAATTAATTCCCTACCAAGTATGCTTAGTGCCTATTTATCATGCCTTTTTGTTTTATTTTTAAAAGAATACTTTATTTGTTTCTTTTAACTTTTACATTTTCTTTTATTTTAGTCACTAATTTAGGCAAAGTTTTGACAAGATTTGCTGGAGCTCTATCATTACCTACTACTTTACTAATAAGCAAATTAGCAAAAAGGATAAATCACTTCAAAACGTATAACTCAGAAAAACAATCTAAAAACAAAGTGTATACAGTCGTCGAAGTGACTCAAATTATAAATACAAAAAAATAGCCTTCTCAATTCAGTTTTATCTTTCTGTTAATAAACGATTTTTTGTGCATAATGCCAGAGCGGGGGCAACAACAGTAGCAGTTGTAAATGTAAGCCGAAATAAATGCACATATATAATATAACTACATATATACTTTGATATATGCGTGTTTTTATTTAAATACATATGCATCGTGGGCGTTCAGTTATAAAGTGCAGCAGCTTTTGCGGCACTGTAACGTTGCTGCAGCAACACACGGAAGTATGCAATATTTTCAGGCCGAAAAGTGTGTTTCGTCCAGTCAGTCAGTCAGTCGTGGTAGTCAGAGACCCAGACCCAGACTCGTACCTCAAAAAAACCCTGAATGCCGTGGGATGCTGCGCATGCAAATGAAGTTATCCTGCGGTTATTTGTGGCTGTCGTTATGATGTCAGTCAACAGTGCGTATGCGTGCTCCATATATACAATATATACGTTGGGCATTGCGTATACGCTGCGATGGCAGCCATTATATTCTGTGCGGCTTGAAATTGATTAAAATTAAATTGAATTTAAAGCATGCCTTCATTTTGGCAGCTCAATGCGCATTAATTACAATATTGCTCATTCTGCAACTTGCCACAATTTGTACCTCTCACTCACTTGCACACACTGGCTATCTCCTTCTGTCTCCTTTGCTGCAAATTGATGACCATTCAACCTCAGGATTTCGGTTACCCGAATCGGCTTAGAGAACACGCGAACTTCAACAATTCAACTGATAGGCAAAGTTTCAACTTGTCGTCTGTCACACTTGCTTGCGCTCTCTCTCTCTCTCTCTCCGTGGGTGTGTGTGTCTCTGAGCCGGCTCTTAAGCTTAATTAATTACTGTAATTAGTTAAATGCAATGCTTAACAACAACAGGCTGAAAATCAACCGCATGGCAACTGACTGTATGACCAACATACAACGTGGCTGACATTTGAGCCAACTTGTTGTTGCATTTGTTATCGTTATCGTTATCGTTGTTTTAATTGTTGTTGTTGGGTGTTCTCACTGATTGCACAAAGTGAAATGTGAAACTGATAATTTGTTTATATTAATGATGTTGACGCTTCTTTCCCACTGTCTGTTGTTTGTTTCTCATTTAAAGTTGCATTAGATACGCAGCTGTTATTCTTCATTTGTTTTAATATAGTTTAAAGTACATAATTTTTTTTTGTCCACAACTTATTTGTTTATACATTTTTTTAGTGGATCACTTGTTTGTTTGCCTGCTATTAACCTGTTAAGAAAACAGTTTTTCGGTAATCGAATTTTCGATTTTTTTTTTTCAAGTTTTAAGTCGATTTGATAAAAATTAAGCCCCTTATATGATTTTTAAATTCCCAATATTACGCAAATAAACCCGGTCCCAAATCGATAGAACACAAAATACTTATTTTTTTTATATATTTTTAATCAGCCCCGAAACGACAAACACCGAACGATTTCGGTGGTTTCATCCGGAACGATGTTCATAATTCCTTTATTTCGATACATTGAAATTCCGTTTTATCGATAAATCACAGTGGAACCAGCGACTGCCTTATTAAAATTTATAAAATGCAAAGATTCATTTATTTCCAATTGCTTGTTTGAACAAAAGAAGGCGAAAACAGCCTACCAGTGCTTTGTTTCCCCGCAATAAATATATTTTACCATTCAATTCTTTTGATTAAATTTGTAGTTAGATGGTTAGTTGGCGCAAATATTTTTGTTGATACAAAACAGCGACATGGCCAGTTTTGCACCTTTTTTTTTATATGTTGTTACATTTAATTTTCATTAAAATATTCAGTTCTTCATATGGAAATTAAAAAAAATAACACAAAAATATTCTTAACAACAATATTTATTGAAATAAACACACTTAGCTATTTCGAAAGGGAAATTTCTTGAACGCGGGAACCCTGTCGCACCAATCGGCCATGGCATGTTATACACACACATCACAACAAAACAAAATCGTTTTGGCGTGTGCTATTTTGGGTTGTGTCAGGAAAAATTATTAAAAATAGTTACGCTAATAGCAAATTTAAGTTAGCAAAATAGAATCTAAGAATATCAAGGCATATATAAAAATACTCAATATAAAATGCGTGCTTTTAATCCTATTTGACGATTCGTTTTAATTCCACATGCAACAAACCATTCGGTTTCAAACACATAAACATTCGGTTTGGTGAAATGGGAGCACCAAACATTCGGTTTCAAAACGAATCCGAATGAAACATGTGGATTCGGTTTCCGGAGCACGGCCGATTATAAATGAATTTTGCCAAAAAAAAAAATACCCGAATTTTTCAAAATAACATAAGCCGTATAAAAATAAAAAGTTAGTTTCGTGTATCATATTTAGAGAAATTTTAATAAAAAGTTAAAACTTAAAAATATAACAATTTATGGATTATATGTTCGCTCTACGTCGAAATTTTTAAAATTCATGGTATTTTTGTTTATCACGATTTAAACACTTTTACTGCAGAAATCTCTTGAAGATAATTAAATGGGAGGGCCAAAATAAAGAAGAATCTAAAAAAAAAATACGTAAAGCCAATCGCAGTTATTAAATGAAAAATATATATTTAAAGATGCACATAACATTAAAAAAAAAATTAGTGTTACAAAACTATTTTATAACTAACTTACTTATTTTAGTACATTAAATTTATATTTATAGTGATGTTCAAAGAATATCATATGGTATTAAGCCATTTTACTGATGATAATTTGCTACATTAAAAATACATATAATGTTTTGTAGGGCTAGGTGGCATATGACAGAAAATAAATGTGACGTCACATAGCCTATAACCATCGGATGATCAAGAGGCTTCCAGCGATAGTCAATTTTTCCAATTATAATCAGCGGCTTAAAAGTAATGCGGGAACAGATAAACATTTAAACATTTTTTTTTAGATATAACATTTTACATGAATAATTTTTGTTGCAGCTAACCTTAGACCATCAATTTATAAGTACATATTATATTAAGCAAACAATATCATATGATATTTAGCCCTATTGCTTATAATATTTTACTAAATTAAGAATATAATATTTTGTAAAGCTTGGTCTGATCAAGAGGCTTCCAGCAATAGTTCATTCGTCCAATTGTAATACGCTGCTTAAAAGTAATGAGTGAACAGATAAACATTTGGGCATACATTCCGGTCAGAATCATAATATTTACAAACAAAATTTTGGTTGCAGCTAGCCATAGACCATTTATTTATAAGTATTCAATTTAGCAATCAATATAATATGATATTAAGCCCTATTGCTTATAATAAATTTTACTACATTAAGAATATGATATCTTGTAAGGGCTAGGTGGCATATGACAGCATTTAAATGTGACGTCACATAGCATATAACAAGCGAACGCTCAAGAGACTTCAAGCCATAGATCATGTGTCATATTATGATAAGCTGTCTAAAAGAAATGAGGGAACAGATAAACATTCATACATACAAACGGGTCAAAATCATGGACTTGATTTGCTGGAACTATATATGTGTTTACAGTTTACATATATATATTTTCAAATTAACTTTGATTACGAATACGATTTTATATAAGAAAAGTAAAACACTACGTTAACTTTTAAACTAACTTTATTGATACATCATCATCATCATTTCCTGTATCTCACAAATCTAATGAATAGGTGGCAATGTTGCCATTTCCCAGCCTACCGTAGTGGTATGAGTAACACCTAAGAAATCTTTAGCCGACTTTCCAAATGTATTAACAGCATATACAACCTTTCCCCATATTGATAAGGTCGTATTCCAGGCAAATTCGCAGTTACCTAATTCCAATGAAAGTACTACTATTGAAATATATGTATTAAATTTTATTGAAAACCCAGCTTTGGTGTATTAATTAGTTACCACAGAAATAAAGTGTTAATATCTTCCATATATCCATGTGAAGACCTCTAGTGTAATAATGTGACTGTTCCAACGTAGCTTTTAAACGCTGGAATTTTAACTGTGACAAATTTGATTATTTACGTGTTTCATAAGCAAACTTATAGAACAGTTTAGCACTTGCAAAAAAAAATATATAACTTTAATAGAAAAAAATGTCGTACGTTAAAGACGATAAGCTTAAGCACTCTCAAAGACAATTGATAGCAAAATTTGGGTACGATATCTTCACAAACAAACGAAATACAACGAATTTTGTGCCAAAATCGTTTTTTTGACCGATCTGCCCTATGGAAACTATTCGATATAGTTAACTGATTTTGATAAATTTGACACAGTGTTTGGGAACTATAAAAAACTTTCGAGTGCCAAATTTGGTTACGATAACTTCATAAACAAACGAATTATTCATCTAACACCCCTATGGGAGCTATATAATAGAACCCCGATATCAAAAAAAATAAAATAAACTTGACTCCCGTAGGATAATAACGGATCTAATCTAAAAGTTTGGTTGCTCTAGCTCTTACCATCTCTGAGATCTAGGCGTTCATACAGACGGACGCACGGGCAGACGGACAGACGGACATGGGTATGTCGACTTCTCTAATCACCCTGAACATACTTTAGGTAACTTTGAGGGGTCTCCGACGCCTCCTTCTGTTTGTAACATACATTTTTGGCTTGCACAAACTTAATATACCCTTTGTACCATACGGTACAGGGTATAAAAAATAATTACAGAGCTTTTGAGAAACCCTGTAGCTGTACATAAAAGCCAACTTAGTATCTGCATATAAAAAGTGTGTGTTATTATATAATAGTAATAGTAACTGCACTGAAAAAGAAAAAAATATATATATAAAAAAAAAAATAAAAAAATAAATGTGCCTCGACTGATTGGGAATCGAACCTTGGTCTCTAGACGTCCCAATGTCAAGTTTTGCCCTACACTCTACCGACTCAACTTCCCTTATGCAAGCAGGAGATATTGAGGGGACTATGTTCGATATTTCCGATTATAATGATGTTTGGTGCTTGTTGTATTTTAACCATACACTATAGCTTTAATATTTTTACTTTAAAATTTTGGTAAGTGAAGCGCTTTGAAATTAATTGGGGATGCAACGTTGCGTGATAGAAAAAAAAATGTTTTTGATGTGACTAGACATTGAAGGAGTCCAAGTCTCAAGTTTGGTTATCCTTGCTCTTACAGTTTTCAATATCTAGGCGTTCATATAGATAGATAGATCATTTCTTTTGCCCTCCTGAGCATATTGGCGGAAGCATTGGAGCTCTTACTCCAAACTCACTTTACAGGCTCGTCAATCTGCAACGGAGTTGCTCAACTCTCAGATTGGATCGAGCAAAACTTTCTTAGTGCTGCGAGAACATCTGGCACTATTTTTGATGCCGACAAAGTCAGATAAGCGGTTGGCTCCTTTGAACCTTTCAAGGCAGTTGTTGGGGATGGAATTTTTCCAGCACTTCTCAAGGCACCTGGTGAAGATGGAACTTTTCCAGCACTTCTGTTTAAAGCAAGTTTTGATTGGGGATACGTACCTCACTCTTGGAGAAGAGTACGGATAGTCTTCATCCCCAAATCTGCCAATAGATAAGCCCGTCATGCAGACCCATCAGTCTAACCTCATTCCTTATGAAAACAGTACAGAGGCTGTTCGACCTGCACATCAAAAACGAACTGCAAGTCACGACCCCGTTGCACCCAATGCAGTTTGCTAAATCTAAGAGAAAGTCAAATGAGGTTGCCTAGCACCACCTAGTCAGAAAGATGGAAAACGCTTTTGACTCCAAAAATGTCGCTGAGTGAATAAAAAAATCAAACATCTACTATTTAATTATAAGCAGAATTTTTTCAAATTTTAAGCAGCTTTGAAAGGTAGCAAGCTAACAACCCTTTGTTCCTTTCAGAACCAGCTATGCAAATAGTGATTTGCACACCCACAGCTTTGAAAACAGCTTAAACCTTGAAAAAGGCGTTTTCCTTGAATATATCGGAAATAGAGAAAATACCTAAAATTTTTCATTCGAAAACCTCGCAACAGGCTTACAAATAAATATTGCTCTAAAAACAAGATTTCCATATGCAGCTTAAGTCATTTAAAATACTTTGATTACAATTATTTTAACATCATCTTTATTGCTTTACTTAAAATTTCTCTAGAAAGTTTATCTTTATTTTATGCAGCCTTGTCTGCAGCTATTTAGTTTTTTTTTTTTAATTTTTCATAATTATCAAAGCTCAAGTTCTTTAAACAAACTTTGCTTTTATGTATTTTCATAAAACAACGCCCGAAGCCGTCAAAACTTCATACACATATGTACCATTGTATACAAAAAAATTGTTCAAACTTTTGTGATAATTGTGCGCAATGAGCGTTAGCCCAAAAAAAAAACAAAACATGGAAGCAGCTTTAAGTGTCCACTAAGCGGACATTAAGCTTAATTATAAGCAAACGTTGCAGCAGAGAGCACAAACAAACTTAGACAGAGCCAAATAAAAAAAAAAAAGAAACACCAAAGTGAACCCAACTCAACCCTAACAAACCAACAAACTGACCGACCGATCCAAGCCAAATGTCTCACTGTCGGTTTGTTCAGCCAGCCGCGCCCACTATGTCAGATTTCATGGCTAAATGCCACACACAGAGGGTCTTTCAGCTTGTATACCCTGTATCCTAAGGTTAAAGGGTACATGAAAAAAAATAGTTTCCAAACTAAACCAACGGAATAAACTTACTTTTAGATGGATTTCTGGCAATATAAATATTCCTGGAAACGTAAAGCAGATAAGCTAGCGGAGGAGTGCTGTACTGGGAAGCCTTTAATAGGGATGGAACCTTTTTATGGCATCAATCACTTTCTCAGAAAAAGGGGAGAAAGCCGTAGGAACGCAGACTAGATCAAAGAAGCGGTCATAGGAATACATAACCTCCCATAACTTAAATTGATTACGGATATGAGGATACTATCGTTATAACTTACGGAAGATTGCAGCTCCAAAAGACAGCTGAACACAGAATCTTACTGCTGTATGTTTTATACATATAAAGAGACATCTTCTAATTTTTAGATTTTCCATTTTGGTCTGTTTTCAGTGTGACCATATCTGATTTGGTGTTTTTGTTAAAAGTTCTGGCATATTATAGCACACACAAACTCAGTACGAACCCCTATGCGAGGGTTTATTTCATTGTTTATCGTCACATGAAAAATTGATCTCAACAAAAAAATACAATTAATATGAAGATAAACAGAAGAGGGCAAGATTTCAAATATCTATAATCTCTGGTATTGAACTTTGAGCTGTTACAAGGTATACTATGTTCGGCATTTCCTATGGCCATATTGTTATAGCTGTTGTTGTTTTTGTGCTCGTCATTGTTGTCGTGATTATTGTTGTTGTTGCCATTTTATGCCTTTTGTGGCGGCCAAAAACTTCAGTTGCATAACTCATGTTACGCGACGCAAGTTTTGGTCTTTAATTTCAATGCCCAACGTCCAGGCTACAATTGGACACATACAAGGACATACCACCACATTTGCAGACACACTCACACATGTGCATTTGGCACTTGGTGTCCTCGTGGTTGTTATCGCTGTTGTTGTTTTTGTTGCTGCCTACCCCCGGTTCCTGCCTGCCTCATGCAAAACTTTGGAATGCATGTTGACATGCATCCTGTGCGGTTGCAAGCTGTCTAAACGGCTCTCTTAGTATGCATGTGTGCGTGTGTGGACGTCTGCGTGTCTGTGTTAACCAGACTGTGTGTGTTTTGAGAAAATGCGCCTCATTAAAGCATTAATCATAAGCTGCATCATACAAAGAGATAAAATCAATTTTTTCGCCCTTCTTACTCTTCTCTTACAATCCATAGCATAATTTAATTTAAGCTTACGAGACTTGCCAATTTATTATGGTCGCGTGTTTTAGAAGTTGCTCTCTATAAGAAAAGGTTTAGCCGTATGGCAAAGTTTTTGTTTTTTTTGGCATTAGTTTTGCCCCTAAGCCATCTACTACTACGACATTGCTTTTAAAATAAAGTGGCAACAGTAACCCTATTAGATGCATGAGAGCTACCTACTTCAGCTTAAAATTTTTGAATTAAATACACCATTTTTTCTTTATAGTTAATTTTTTTTTAAACTTTGCCAAAAAATAATATTTCAAATAACCTTTTCAAGTTTTAGTTAATTTTTCTAAATCTTCAAATCAAACTTTAATTGTTATATATGTCGTAGGCGCTTTTAAAAATTTGAATGCGTATCCAAATTCTGATTTCATAATTAATACCTATCTACATAGTCACTGAATTATAAAACAGCCCCCATAAAATATCAGCAATCATGGCCATCAAACATTTTATGATTTGCTTAGTGCAAATGATTCTTTCTCTAATAAACCTGACTTTAAGAGTAAACAGCTTCAAGTTAAAATCTTTACAAAATGCTTATGACATATTTTATGTAGCATACTTTCAGGCTGCTAATTGTTTTTCGCTGCCATCTTGTGGCGTCCGACTGTTCAGATGACTGCCTGCTTTTATACTAGCTTGTTGCTTATGCTCATAATTCTCTAGATGCTTTATTACAAAACATATACAAAAAAATACATATGTATATAGCGACGCACACTAAGAGTTCTTGTTCTCTCACCGTAGCATCCATAAATTGGCGCACTGCGTCCGCCTCTTGGGCCTTCATGAAGCAGCGCAATAAAAATTAAATAAAACGCATTGCTCTTACAAATTTTCTTAATGTTTGTTTCTTTGTGTGTGTGAATTTGTGAGAGTGAGTGTGTGTGCCGCTGTTGTGTGTCACTGTTTGTTTTCTTTTTGTGCGCTGCCTTGAGTTTTTTTTTTTTTTTGCTTTGTTTTTGCTGCTACTTTGCTTTCTTTTGGTACGCCCAAGGGACTTGACATTTATAGCTGAGGGCATTAAAAGTCGGGAGTATATGTGTGGCCCACGTGTGAGTGTGTGTTTTTGAGCACTTGACAGTTTACTCAAGTGTGTGTGCCAAAGTCATTTAATGTTCTTAAATAGGGTATTTTGGTCAGAGTGGGAAGCAAAGGGAAAAGGTCTGAGGGCGTTGGGTTTTTTATAGCAGCGTGCAACAGTTATTCGCATTATAAAGTGAAACTGTAATGAATTAATTAAAAAAGACAGCAGAATAAGCAGCACCTACATTTTTTTCTTTTTATAGACGAGTTCATTAAACTAAAACTGTTCTTGTAGCAAACGGGACAATATTCCCCTTTTATATTGCTCGAAATATCCCAGTTTTTGCCCATTTTTAAGAATATCATTGAGTGAATGCAAGATACAAGATACAAGATACAAGATACAAGATACAAGATACAAGATACAAGATACAAGATACAAGATACAAGATACAAGATACAAGATACAAGATACAAGATACAAGATACAAGATACAAGATACAAGATACAAGATACAAGATACAAGATACAAGATACAAGATACAAGATACAAGATACAAGATACAAGATACAAGATACAAGATACAAGATACAAGATACAAGATACAAGATACAAGATACAAGATACAAGATACAAGATACAAGATACAAGATACAAGATACAAGATACAAGATACAAGATACAAGATACAAGATACAAGATACAAGATACAAGATACAAGATACAAGATACAAGATAAGATACAAGATACAAGATACAAGATACAAGATACAAGATACAAGATACAAGATACAAGATACAAGATACAAGATACAAGATACAAGATACAAGATACAAGATACAAGATACAAGATACAAGATACAAGATACAAGATACAAGATACAAGATACAAGATACAAGATACAAGATACAAGATACAAGATACAAGATACAAGATACAAGATACAAGATACAAGATACAAGATACAAGATACAAGATACAAGATACAAGATACAAGATACAAGATACAAGATACAAGATACAAGATACAAGATACAAGATACAAGATACAAGATACAAGATACAAGATACAAGATACAAGATACAAGATACAAGATACAAGATACAAGATACAAGATACAAGATACAAGATACAAGATACAAGATACAAGATACAAGATACAAGATACAAGATACAAGATACAAGATACAAGATACAAGATACAAGATACAAGATACAAGATACAAGATACAAGATACAAGATACAAGATACAAGATACAAGATACAAGATACAAGATACAAGATACAAGATACAAGATACAAGATACAAGATACAAGATACAAGATACAAGATACAAGATACAAGATACAAGATACAAGATACAAGATACAAGATACAAGATACAAGATACAAGATACAAGATACAAGATACAAGATACAAGATACAAGATACAAGATACAAGATACAAGATACAAGATACAAGATACAAGATACAAGATACAAGATACAAGATACAAGATACAAGATACAAGATACAAGATACAAGATACAAGATACAAGATACAAGATACAAGATACAAGATACAAGATACAAGATACAAGATACAAGATACAAGATACAAGATACAAGATACAAGATACAAGATACAAGATACAAGATACAAGATACAAGATACAAGATACAAGATACAAGATACAAGATACAAGATACAAGATACAAGATACAAGATACAAGATACAAGATACAAGATACAAGATACAAGATACAAGTTACAAGATACAAGATACAAGATACAAGATACAAGATACAAGATACAAGATACAAGATACAAGATACAAGATACAAGATACAAGATACAAGATCTGTCTGATTGTTGGGATATTTTAATGGAAATTTAAATTAAATTGGAGGATATACCATATTTTCTATATTCTAAACGCAGAAGCTTAATCGATCTCGGAATAACAAAAATTGTTTTGATTGCCTAAAATTTATTTTAATGCAGTAAATGCCTTAAAAAAAATTTCCATAAATTACAATGACAAGAAGATGTGATAAACTGGCTTCCAAAGTGTGCATGTCAATAAACAATTATTCAAGTTAATTACATAATATATATTTATCTTTTATTAAATCAATGTCACACATGAATTCGTACTTGTTCATATGCATGTATGACCAAAAATTTCAAGCATTTTGCCTTATCGATTGTCAAAATTTGCTTAACTTGTTTTATATAGAAACTAGTTTGATGACAGCTTTACAAAATGCCGGACGGAAGTTGCGTAATTGGCATTCATTTATCTATCAGCATCTGCTTGTGTTTGTGCGTATATTTGTGTGCTTGGACGTGTTAATTAAAACTCTGCCTTTAATTAAAATTAACCTCTGTATACAATTTGAGTGCATTGACAAATTTGTGTGTTTTTAAAATAGGGCTGCAACCTAGGTGTGGAATTTTAATGGCTGGAGGAGAGATATGTGAATATATTTGCGATGAAAACTAAAAACAGAAGCTCATTTTCTCAAAAAATCAAATGTAATACATACCTATGTATCGGCGACTTTTTTAGCGGATCTCTTCGATTTCGATGATTTTTACATATGTAATTGAACTACTTGCTAATAGTAACCTTGTGAATTCTGATTCCAAAATTCCGATTAATTATTGGAGTTATCGATATCTGAACATTGGATCTATCATTTTTAATTTTTTTGTTGACATATCGCCATATCTCCTAAATAAAAAATGATAGCTACACAAATATTTATTCAATGAATTTAAAAATGTGAATTTAAAAAATATTGTTTATTTCGATATTGATTTTTTTTTTTTTAGTTTTTATTAGTTTAAGAATATAAAAGTGATCTCCCACTTTTTAAAAAATGGGATCAATGCCATTCTATGCACGTAAATATATTATAAATATTTAAGATTGAATATATAATCATCGAATATTATAAATATTACAGATTGAATATATAGACATCGAATATAAATAAATACGGATCGAATCATTTTTGACCGAAACTAGCTTTACATATACATGACTACTATATAATATTTACTGCTTTTAACAAAATCCCTAGTAAGCTGGCTCGGATGCTTAAGCCGAACCTATTATGAAATTTCTGAAATTTTGCAACCCTGGTGCAAAACGCAAGGCATAAATCACAAAATGCTCTGATAAACAACATACAAGTCGCATCAGAGAAACACTCATATACATACACATACTGACATTAACTCTTTTAACATACATACGTTGCAGTTAAATTTATGCATTCAATTCGAATGATTCGAATCTCTAGTTCTCTCTCTCTCTCAATTGACAATTGGCCAATATCGCGCAATTCCGTTAACGAGTCAAAGGTTTGACAACAAAACATAAATAACTCTGCTTTTATACAAATACTTTACATTTTATGAGCTTGTTTGTGTGTATGTTTTTTGTGTGTATATTGAGTGTTGTAAGTTGTCTGGTAAATTGAAACCACCCACAAAGAACACACTCAAACACACAGATACATAAGCACACACAGACTCACAAATTTAACACAATTACAAAATGCAATGAAAATTGATTTATCACGCATACACATTTACGGTCACGCATGCAACATAAATTTTCATTCACTTTGTCTTTTTGCCATTGTTGTTGTTGTTGTTATTGTTGTTGCGGGTATTGTTGTCAGAAGTCGAGTTGTGTGTGTATAGGTGTGGGTCTCTAGGGTGCTTGAAATTGAACAGCTGGTTCAAATACGAGTTTTATATACTAGATATGTCAACTAAGCTAACGAAGCAACGATATTCCGCAAACTACATAACTCTGGAACTTTAAACTTGAACTTTACCTGAGACGGCATATATAGAGTAGCCCCTGAAGATAACCCTTTGATTGCGGTACGAAATTAATGGCGAAAACCAAGATATCCGTACCTGTTACATTGATCTGTGAAACTTTATTTTGGCATATTGGTCAATCAATCAATCTGTCAATCGATCAACCCTTTAATTTATCAATCAGTCCATCTGTCAATGCGTAAATGTGGAGATCTATCAATCTGTCACTCTGGCAATCTGTTAAGCCGATAATCTGTCAATCTATCAATCTGTAAATCTTGCAATAGTCAATCTGTCAGTCTGTTAGTCTGTTAGTCTGTGAGTCTGTAAGTCTGTTAGTCTGTTAGTCTGTTAGTCTGTTAGTCTGTTAGTCTGTTAGTCTGTTAGTCTGTTAGTCTGTTAGTCTGTTAGTCTGTTAGTCTGTTAGTCTGTTAGTCTGTTTGTCTGTTAGTCTGTTAGTCTGTTAGTCTGTTAGTCTGTTAGTCTGTTAGTCTGTTAGTCTGTTAGTCTGTTAGTCTGTTAGTCTGTTAGTCTGTTAGTCTGTTAGTCTGTCAGTCTGTCAGTCTGTCAGTCTGTTAGTCTGTTAGTCTGTCAGTCTGTTAGTCTGTTAGTCTGTTAGTCTGTTAGTCTGTTAGTCTGTTAGTCTGTTAGTCTGTCAGTCTGTTAGTCTGTCAGTCTGTCAGTCTGTCAGTCTGTCAGTCTGTCAGTCTGTCAGTCTGTCAGTCTGTCAGTCTGTCAATCTGTCAAACTGTCAAACTGTCAAACTGTCAAACTGTCAAACTGTCAAACTGTCAAACTGTCAAACTGTCAAACTGTCAAACTGTCAAACTGTCAAACTGTCAAACTGTCAAACTGTCAAACTGTCAAACTGTCAAACTGTCAAACTGTCAAACTGTCTAACTGTCAAACTGTCAAACTGTCAAACTGTCTACTGTCTATCTGTCTGTCAATCTGTCTACTGTCAAACTGTCAAACTGTCAAACTGTCAAACTGTCAAACTGTCAAACTGCAAACTGCAAACTGTCAAACTGTCAATCTATCAAACTGTCAATCTGGCAATCTTACAGTCTGTCAGTCTATCTGTCTATCTGTCTATCTGTCTATCTGTCTATCTGTCTATCTGTCTATCTGTCTATCTGTCTATCTGTCTATCTGTCTATCTGTCTATCTGTCTATCTGTCTATCTGTATAGTCTATCTGTAAAGTCTATCTGTATAGTCTATCTGTCTATCTGTCTATATGTATATAGACATATATATATTTCAATGTTTCTACCTATTTGTCTATATTTCTATCTATTTGATCCATGTGAGCCTGACAAGCAAAGTAACATTGACTTTTTCTCAAGCAGAAACAAATATACCGCCCTCACCAAACCATTCATAATACCAAAGTTATAATACCACTAATAACTATTCTAGAGCACTTATCATAAATTTCATAATAAAAAATTTGGTTTTCATATTTTAAAAAATTAAGTAAAATAGGGAAAAATTATTTATGGAATTTTACCTAACCTGAGTGGAGCAATTAAATTTATAATTTTTAAAATTGAATATTTTTCTTTCTACGAATTTTATTTATATTTAATCAATTTCCTAATCAAATGCAGATTTTTTAAATCGTTTTAAATTATTTCACGATAAAATTAAAGCATAAAAAAATAAAAATTCAGTGAATGAAAATTATTTATTATTTTTAAATATTAAAATTTTGTTTTTCAGAATATTTAATTAAAATTTCAAATTGTAATAAAAATTTATCAAATGCACCTTCTTTCGCCACAGTTATAATTTCCCGCCTCAAATTTTAATAAAAATAGAATTTTTAAAATACATACAATTTTATTTAATTAAAAAGCAGTCTTTCTAAAGAAATTTTTCGCATATTTAGATAATAAATTAATTCTAACATTATAAATTTTGCGAGATTTCCAGATTTAATGCTCCAAGCTTAACATTTCTTTTTCCATGTTCCTCCTAAAACATTCCTTAACGAATTTCGGTTGCTAAAAAACTAAAACCTACTTTGTTTGTATTACTTTTTAGTTAAAATATTATATATAGTTAAATTTTAATTATTAACATAAACATTTGGTGAAATAAATTTAAGTAAGTGCTATAAGCTTTCTTAATGCGAAATTTTGTTACAAGCTCCGGAAGCTTTTGATATCACAAGCGAGATGTGCAGACCACAAACTCATAGCTCATGTCAAATTTCCACACGTCTTACTTTCTGGAACTATAGAGGCAACCCCTCATCATCCCCCAACTACTCTGTTGTGTTTTGGCACATAAATCGAATATTAGATTATAGGTCAGTTGTAATTATAGCTTCCTGAGGTAACAAAGCATTATGCATTCTGAATTGATTCAGTGTGCAATGAGTTTAATGCCAAGTCATTAATATGATTCATTTGTTCATTTTGTGCATGCAGAAGCCCAAATTACTTCTATTCTATTAGGTGTGGCAAAGATTTGACTTCTGGTCTACAAGAAGATGCATAAATGCAGCATTTAATATCAATTTAAATTTGCCAACCTAAGAGTAAGCTAAAAACTGTTGCATAAATCACAGCAGCAGGCGTTACACATTAAGTATACGCCACTTGGTAACGCCTTGGCTACGGCTGCTGACATTTCAATTTGTCCCAGGACGCCACTAAACAAATTAGCGTTAATTTAATGACAAAGCTCCTGCTCGTATTTTTTAAATTTTTTTTTTTTTTTTCTGTTGTCATTTTGCAATGGGAATTTATAGATTTCAAGTTAGGAGAGACTAACCAAAATGTAGACAGTTGTTCATGGGGGTCATAAATTTGGCTTAATTTTCATGTGGGCAGTGTCAGCATTAGGACCAGGAATATAATCTGATGAATAGAGTGGTAGTAAGGTATATGTATGCTTGAACGAAGTTTGTGGTTGCTGAAGGCTAAAGAGTCCTGCTGAAAGGCGAACAGTTTATAAAATGCCTTTTAATTTTGCTTAAAATGAAGGGGTTGAGATGAAGTACAAATATCCTTTACTTTTTCAAAAAAAATAAAAAAATAAATATTTTACATTCACAAAATTTCTAAGCACTAAAAAAAATAAAGCTTACATAATCTCAAAATTATCTGGTATTAAGGTATTAAGCGCAAAGTTTTGGTTAAAGAGCTCACAACGTTGAAAGGCGTATAAAATTTTTAGTTATAACCTAACAACTGAACGGGGATGTCTTCAGATGCGCCTAGATTCTGGAGAAATCCATTAATGCAGAGCAATCCTTTATTTGTATTTTCTTCGCATACGCCTTCTCTACTCCGTACTGCCCAGTTTCTTTCAACAGAGAAACTATCCATATGTGCTTTAGGAGCACAACGAGATTCTTCAGCGATAAAGCTGTTTAGCGAAGGTGCTCCATAACACTGACACTAAAGGTTCTCCAATGTAATGTACGCTTATATAACAAATTTAGTTCTTAAGCTTAAGCTGATAATTTGATAACTATGTCTATCCTCTTGAAGAGAATGTATAGCCTTTGTAGTCCCTCCAGGATTCATAGCCTTTTAATAGCTCTAAAAGCTTCATTACCATCTTGATTGATGAATCTGTCCTTTGTACAAAATTTTTAAGCTCAGGGAACGTCGCAGCGCACATTTCCCTGCCTAAAATCGAACAACAACTGGCGCAACTGATCAAATACGTTGAGGTTGTGCGTCAGTTTGGTAAGTAAGAGACAAGGTTCTCACTGACCGTCTTCAGGACTCTATACTCTTCTTCCCGTACCCAGGCCCACAATAAAAGATTTATGGAGTTAAACAATCTAATAAAGATACCTTTTTAAATATTGGAAAAACTTCATTGCTAAGCCTGTCCATCGTGATTGGGGCAGGGGTGGTTACAGGAGTTACTGAAATGGTCAATTGCATTGCGGTTAAGTTTATTTTTAGAAAAAAGAAGACGATAGTCTACAGCGTGACCTACTCTTTTTTCGACGCCTCTGAGTTTTACATAGTTTCTTGAATTTCGTCGTAGTGTTAGACTCCCATATAAGTTTTTTTGGTTCAGTTTATTTTAAATGCTTAGGAAAAAAGAAGTCGCTAGTCAACAGCGGGCCCTGCGTTTCTCTCGACAGCCCTGAGTCTTAAGTAGTTTCTAGGTGTTCGTTGTGATGTAAGACTTCCACATAAGTATTCTCCACTTGTCATCTTCGTCAAAAATTAAATTTCTATTCATTTCCGTTTTCTCTCCTTTTTGAATTTTTGGTATTTTTTCTTTTCATATAGTATGTTTTTTGTTCGCTGGCTTATTTATACGAGCTTCGAGCTCTTTATCGGTGAGACCTCAGCAATTTCCGATATAGCACAAGGACTCAAAAAAAAAAAAAATAGGAATCTAGCCCATTATTAAAGAGAGATACTCCAAAACTCTCATGTAAACAGTACTAGACCAAGTGATCTGCACTTGAGCATAACTAAATACATTATTTACCGCCCTTTAAGTAAGTATATAAGTAGATGAAATACTTCCTAATTGTAGTTATATTTAACTTGTAAAATTTTTAGTTGGCTGCTGGAAGCGGCTGTTTCCTGGCTCCTGGCGCCGGGACTTGAGTAAAACTTTTACAATAAATACCGCACAAATACATTCACGCAAACATACATAGCATATATATAACTCGCTTCTTTAGACCCTTCAACAAAAGTTCGAAGCACAAAATAATACAAGAGGCAACACATTCGTTTTTGTTTTCCACCATTTTTTTTTCTTCCTTTTTTTGTTGAATTTTATTTTTTGTTTCCGTTGTTGTTGTGGTTGTTGTTACTTGGTGCGCATAAGTTTCCACGAAGAAAACTGGCAAGCAAAGCGGAAGTGCACATTAGTTGTATGCAAAAGTTTGCACTTTTGAAAGTGCAAGCTGCACAAAAGCAAAGAAAAATTGCAGCAGCAGCAGCACAATACATACTTCTACTTATGTATAACAGATATTACAACAAAAGAAAAACAACAAAATAAAATTCAGTAAAAACGAGGTGCGAAAATTTGTGCACACCTGTGCGAAAAATGCTTTCAAAAACTTCCGTGCGTTTTTCTTTCATAATGCTTTAGTACTTTCCCTTCTACGTCTCAGCTACTCCCTTGTAAATAATTTTGTACATTGGCAGTTGCGAATATTCGTACAAAAGTGAGGTTATGTACACATCAGCATTACATTTCAATTTCCACACAGAAAGCAAATATTCAAATTTTCTTTCCCCCCTCCTCACCGCATGGAAGCTCTTTTCTATTGCAGTGGTACAGTTGTGTTTACATGCATGTAAAATGCTAACTAGTCACGATTTTTAAGTTGAGAAGTGCATTAAAAATGCAAACCGACTGCTCTGCTTCAGCTAAGCTCAGCTCAGTTCAGCTCAGCTGATACTCTTAGTCCTGTCTGTGCAACCCTGTCATTGATTTATTATTTACAATATGCACAGAGTGTGAAAGACAAGAAGGTATCGAGTCAGACAGCGGGAAAGATAGGGAAAGTGGCACTTGATGCTACTTTTGGCCAATTTGTTTTTCCTCCTGCCAGTCCAAAAGTCCTTGCTGTTTTTGTTATTGTTGGCAATATTTGTTTTTGAAGTGACTGAAAATCTAAGCAGCTGAAAATAGCAGCAAATAATAGCAAACAAGTACAAAAAAAAATTTGCTCAGTTGCGGAGTAGTCCGACATGGGAATACCCTAAATATTTTTAGATAAATATATCAATATATATATATATGTCGAACTTGTCAATTCTCTCTTTATTTTGTAAACAAAATTACATTTTTTTTTGAATGTTCAGGATGTACGTAAAGCTTCATATTTCGCTCTTATTCAAATTTTTTGAAGACTGAGTGTTGATGAGAAGTATTATATATTTATCGATTTTTACTTATTAGGCTCACAATAATTTTTATACCGAATTTGATTGCTTTAGCATTGAAATAAAATTAAAAAAATCCCATACGCTGAGAAAAAAAGAATTTGCCCTTAAAACAATGATGTATGGTGTCTAGAATTAGCCAAGAACCATTTTTTTTTTAGTACAAAAAATAAGATCAGTTTTTTTTTTGAGTGAAGTTTTATGTAAGAGTATAAAGAATAAATTGATCTTGTTATATCTATTTTGAGGCCCTATGCTACAAGGGGAGCTACAGGAAATGATGATGATGGTATCTTCTTTAATGTTAGTTTCTACACAAAAAACAGTCAAGATAAACAATTAATATTTTCGAGCAGGAATGCAAAAGTGCCCAACAACAACGTAACTATAAAAAAATGATTTTCTGCCCCACCCAAAGCCTTGATTGTGAAACGTTGCGGAATTCTGCTTAAAACAGTGCTATAAAAAGCGTCAGTTTTTATCAGCAATATTTTTGTATATTTCTGTATTGAAAACGCAATTAATATAAATTGCTTAATGGAAATTCATATATATTTATTTTTTTAAATTTTTAATGTATTTATTGCATCTCCACTTGTTTCTTAAGGGACTAACTACTTTACTTTACTTTACAATTTGCTGTGAATTGCATTTATATAAAAAGGCCCTAAGAAAAATGTCGCTGGGCTGGAAAGTCGTTGCGCTGCAGCCAACTGTGGCTGCAAACTTGGGTTAGAGATCATGCAAGACGGTTTGGATGAGAGGCGAACTTGATTTTATGTTTTTGCTGTTTGTAGGAAATCTCCTCCTTAACAAGATTGATGTGCAGGTCTCTGTGAATATCCTTGTTCCGCAGATACCACGGTGGCCCCGTAATTGCTCGCAGGATATTGGACTATGCTCCCTGCATAATGTCAATTTTGGATCTGCTTGCGTTGCCCCATAACTCGGAGCCATAAGTCCAGATTGGTTTTAGCACGGAGTTATGCAGGAGGACTTTGCAGTCCAGGCTAAGGGGAACGCGAACGAATATTTGTCAGTGAAGGCTTGTTGCCATGAGTTTCAGATGCGTCTTTTTGGCTTCTATGTGCTTTCGCCAAGTGAGCCGCCTGAATGCGTGCATTGTGCATTGGGGGCACCATTTTTTGTTGAGCATAAACGTAACTTGCTTGAATTTTTGTTCGTTTACATGTATGCGCCAATTTGCTAGCCATCTTTCCACAGTTATATTAGGTGCGCAACTTCTCGCTGTTTGTCAATAGATGGCTTTAGCAAAAAGTTCTGGTCGATTTTGACATACCCAAAACTTCATAAACGAAGCTTAGGCATATGGTAAGCAAACTGCTATGGCACATTAGTGAATTTCTTTTTGCATTATTTACTTGTGGTTGTATGAAAATGTCTAGTTTTGTGCCAAAAAATCATCATTTGCGGGAAGTGTTGATTTTCTTGTTCTGTTCGAAAAAAACGGCAGCTTAAGCGCATCGAGAGCTCCAAAAAGTGTACGGAGATGCTGCTCCAAGCGAAACAACGTGCCGTGATTGGTTCCGTCGCTTCAAAGACGGTGAATCGATGTTGACGACCGTCCACGTAAAGGAAGTCCCAAAACCTTCGAAGACGCTGATTTGGAGGCATTGCTCGATGAGGACTCGTGCCAAACGCAAGAAGAGCTTGCTTCAGCATTAGGAGTTACCCGCCAAGCCATTTCCAAGCGATTGCATGCGTTGGGAATGATTCAAAAGCAAGGAATTTGGATTCCTTATGATTTGAAACCAAGGGACGTTGAGCGTCGTTTTTTCGCCTGTGAACAACTGCTCTAGCGACAAAGAAGGAAGAGTTTTCTTCATCGCATCGTGACGGGTGATGAAAAATGGATTCATTACAGCAACCCAAAGAGGAAAAAATCTTGGGGACAACCCGGTCATGCTTCCACGTCACTGGCTCGGCCGAATATTCACGCTGCGAAAGTTATGCTGTGCATTTGGTGGGACCAGGTCGGTGTTGTTTATTATGAGCTGTTGAAACAAGGCGAAACCATCACTGGGGAACGGTATCGAACTCAATTGATGCGATTGAGCCGAGCACTGCGAGAAAAACGGCCACAATACGAGCAGAGGCACGAAAAAGTGATTTTACTGCATGACAACGCTCGGCCTCACATTGCCAATCTTGTTAAAACTTACTTGGGAACGCTCAAATGGGAAATCCTACCCAAACGCTATATTCCCCAGATGCTGCGCCGTCCGATTATTACTGGTTCCGCTCGATGGCACATTGTCTGGCTGATCAGCAGTTCCACTCATATGAAGATATCGCAAAATGGCTTGATTCGTGAATAGCCTCAAAAGACGAACACTTCTACCGTCAAGGTATTCGAACTCTGCCAGAAAGATGGGAAAAAGTTGTAGCTAGCGATGGGCAATACTTTGAATGAGTCATTGATAACCATTTTTTTATAATAAAGTTACATTTTCATCGCACCTAATAAGATGGTGAGCCACCAATTTTTTTTATTTGTTTTGACATAAAGTCAATCATTTTTTTGGTTTCATTTCACCCCATTTTTATTTTTACCAATGCTCTAGTTAGATTAGATTTCCAGCCCATTGTTTATGTATGATATATAAAAAAACGTAAAGTGTAGATGCCAATTTTTGTCCCAGCATTTTTGTTACCTGCAAATTATTTCAATGACATGTTTGGGACTTCAAATATAGTTTGATTTGATTAGTTCATTTTCATCGCTCTACTTCAATCTTTTACCTTACAGTCCTATATGTATAAGGATGACCCTAACGATAGCGTAAAAAATTTTTTATAAAATTTTATTTTCATTACCAAATAATTTTACTCAGATTGATTTTAAATGTGCTAAGCCAAAATCTAAGCCAACTGAAGATACATTGTTCCATCTCCCCAAATGCAGTGTATGTTTAGGCACTACACGTACATTTTCGTACATTTCAAAAGAAATTTTTTTCATTGATATCTCACGTATTTAACGATTTGTGACTGCAAAACAATTAGCTTAGCTCTCACTTTAGTTTTATAAGTGCATCTTAAGTTCAACTTAAATTTAAACCTCTTCTGGTATTCATATTATTATTAAAAGTGCATGAAATAGAATTTATTATTAAATAATAAAAAATATTTAGCATAAAATATCTTAAGAAGACTTAAGAAATGTTGAGTAACTTACATTATATAAATCCTGTATATGACTTAAATTTCGTATTTAATGCAAGGTAAATTTTTAGTAAGCTTAACTTTTAAGAACTTAAGCAGATTTGCTGTTGGTAATTTTGTTAGCCAGGTTTTGTTAAGCTTATTTTAAGGGTGTATAATTTGCATATGTGTGAGTATTTTGAAATACTAACATAATTGTACTAACATATAGACACATATATATTATGCACACTAACACATAAATCATATATGAAATGTTAGCCAAAACTAAGTGCACGAATAGTCTGCATAAGCTGATACTAGAGCCAAAGCCAACGCCAATGCCATTGACTGCGCCGCTAAACTGGATGCCACCGCCGCCATTGCTTAATTAAGCGACGCCATGCGGCGCAAAGCGATGAGTACGTACACACATACAGACAGAGAGGCACGGGTAAACACAGATACATGCCACATGTGGGCACAGACGCATGCCTGCTATAAGCCCAGCTCAGTTGGTGCGCCATATTTGATGCACTTGGCAGAGGGCATACATACTATGTAAGAGAGCTTGCAAAGCACAATTGGGAATTTTAGAACTCCATAAAATTTAAGTATAGTACATTGGTAAGATATTATTTACTATGTGTAATTATTAAAGAGATACGCATATTGGGTTTTGTTTGCTTCTGCAATGATGCAGACATCATTAGTCGAACCAAGCATTGTGTTGCCAAATCCATTGCGTCTACTAAAATAATTTGTCTGATGGGGTCTGGTGCTATATGGGAACCAAACGAAGGCTTTGGTTTCTTCATACAGGAAACAGTGATGGTTAAACTTTCAGCTTTAAGTTGAGAGCTATAGTTTTGATGTAGTTACCTATGGGCTGAAACGGATAGATACCTTGGGCGAGAGTCCAAGCAACGTGTCTATTCTTGTCGACTGCCAAGCTGAGACGTTTCCAACATCACACAATCACGCTCTGCTGGTTACCTGGGCATTATGACATACCGGATAAGTAGGGGGCGGACTAGTGTTACCGACACTGATTAGCATTCCTTGTTACGAATATAAAAAAAGATAGCTTTGATGATGTCACGCCTAAAAGTCCAGAAATAGTCAGAACCACAGCGAGAAAGGCACGCTGCGCCTAGTTGTCAAATTCTCAACAGCTAACATCAGAACTACTGCGTTTCTACAAGATCTAGACAAAAATAGGCCTAATGACTGACCCATTACGACGTCTATCTAAGCTGTGGATTTAAGAAGTAGATGGAAAACATCAAATAACTGGCATGCTTTTCTCAGTAACTGAGAATGAACTGTGCTGTCTGAAATAACTTTCTTTTACCGGACCTGGTTGTTTTTTTCGAGTTCCCAATATGGTTTACCAAGGAGAGCGGATAAACCTTCAACCCAGCTTCTCCTCATAAATCTTACTTTTACTTTCTCAATCTTTAGGTACCATAATGAACCGCACTGTCACAGTCCTCCTCTTTTCATACTCCTTTCCTACTTTTTCACAATTTGGCAACACACTGGACCTCATGATATCTGCTGGTAATCTCAGTTACTGATTAAACAGCCTATTCAACCTAACCTAACCTATGGACCGCACGATCTCTGATCGATCTCGGAGCCTTATTAACCTAACCTAACCTAGGGGCATAGCGAATAACAAATTCAACAGAGAATCACTCCCATCAGGTAATGGCAAGGTAAAGGCTGTCGGCAGAAGAAGAGCTTTACAGGAATTTCATCTTTCTCGGTGCCTGGTTCTCAAACTCTTGCTTTTATACTGGGGTGTAGTTGCAACTAAAGGGATGCTTTAGCGTGTTGTAATAAAGAGCCAAGAAGCTAAAACAACTCTCCTTTTGTTTTTTTGATTACCTAATTCGTATTAAGATACAGATAAGGTTACATGCCATATTGCTTCAAGGTTCTCTTTTATATAACGATGCCTTTGTTTGAGGTCAACCTAAGCACTGAAGCACATAATGGAAAAGTTATTAATAATAATTAGTTGAATACTAAAATCTCAACTGTGCTTCAAACAAAAAAGGAGATCCGGTTACAAACAGGACTTTCATATTGTATCAAAATTTGTTTGAAAACGGCAACTTCTCGAAAATAAAACAATGATATTTCGAGCTTTCAAAATATATTCTTTCACAGTTTACAAAATTCGTTAATCTATTATTACACATACATTTTTTATGTTGGTGGACTTTTCTTTTTGGGTTGTTTTGTCGTCTGCAATTATTAGCTTTGACTATAATAAAGGATTTTATTTCATTCATTGCCACAAAAACACACAGCGTGAATTTAACGTTCTTAAAGACTTGGCCATTATGTGCTTGAATGTATATGAGTAAGTGTGTGTGTGAGTTTGGGTGTATGCGTGTGGCATTCTTCCCACGCCATTTTTGCCACAACAATTTCCCAAAGCATTTCATTAAACGCATTTCATTTGACGCGTTTAAATGTTTTTCTTTTATTTATATTTCTTCTATTGTTTATACCTGTTACTCGTAAAATAAAAGAATGCTTTGAGCTTTCACTATTGTTAGTAACAGGCTGACTTTTTTATTCATACTCTGTCTCTTGTAAGAGGCAATTAGGAAATTGTTGCTAGTTCACCTTAGTGTCATAAGAGGAGAGATCCATACGAAACTCAAACTGGATCGGCACGGCTGGCTTACGGCAAGATAACCAGTTTCTTTGTTTAAGAAAATATCAAAACTAGACAAGTATTTTATTGCGACACTAACTTGTTTAATAATAACAATAATATTAGTGATGAATGCTGCACTGCAACCCGTACGATCTACTGTGCTTCCTTCTAGCCCTTGAGCTCCTCAACTAGCCCTATATCTACAACGAACTTAATTATTAGAGATGGGACTAGTCAAGTGATGTCTTATATCGAAACTCTATGCCCGCCGAGAAAGGATGTCCATCTTCTGGCAAGGGCGTCACACTCTGCAAGTATATGTAGAGAGGTTTCTTCCTGAATCTCATAAAACCTGCATCTGTTCGAGCTCACGATACCAATAGTCCTCAGGTGTTTCCTGAGTATACTTAAGGGACCGTTACTAACCCAGTTGGGATATTTTCTGAAGGGAATTGGCTTGCCGTAACAGTCGTGCCGTGATATTTTGCTAGTGAGTGTGTCTGTGAAGCTTGCCGTAAGGTTCAGGCCCTAGTAGTGGTTTTGCAGCACCATTCTTCGCCAGTTCGTCAGCTAATTCGTTCCCGGGAATATTCTTAAGTCCCGGGATACATCTAAGGGAGACTCTGTTCAATTGTCCTAGATTGTTGAGTTTGGCTCCAGTGTCCCAAACCAACTTTGAACTAATCTTCAAGATAGTCACCGCATTGATCGCGGCTTGACTGTCTGAGAGCATTGCAATGTCTCTGTCTTTACATTCCCTATCCAGGTTGATGTCTACACATCGATCTATTGCACATACTTTTGCCTGAAATATGCTGGTGTACATACCCAGAGCTTCTGACTGTCGCGTTCTTGGTCCCGCGACTCCCAGTCCGATGACTTCTTCGGTTAGAGATCCGTCTGTATACCACACAACGGTGTGCTTATTCATAGGATGTATCTCCTGTAACGTTGTCCAATTATTTTTGTTATTCATAATAGTTTTAAAATGTCTTTCAAAGTGGTAATCTGTGGTCATCTCATGACTGGGTAAGAAGATTGAGAGGACCATTTTTCCCAGGGCATCAGCGTCTTTAGCACTTATTAAGTGACGCTTGCCAATTCACTCGGCTATCATTCTTAGCAGTGTTGCTTTCATTTGGAGCCTTACAACGATATAGAGTTGTGTTAATTCCATAAACTCTAGACTAGATGCAGCGCAGTTTGCCCAATATAATTATTTATTTATTGCTATTAATTATATAACCATATCTAGAGCTTTGCAGGCAGTGATTGAGCTTATATGAATGGAAGGTGGATAGCCTTTGAGTAATGTTACCTGCTTGTTCTCAGATTTGTAGATCAGCCTGCGAGAAATTAGGTGGTGTATATCATCTGAGACTGACGGAAACGCTGAGAATTTGAAGAATATGAGTCAGTCAAAATTTACCAATAGATGTAACCTTCGATATCTGGTCCCTGTTTTGGTCAGAGCTAAGCGGTTTTCAATCATTTTGTTAAAGCTTTTGACCCAGAAGTTCAGCTGAAAAATTTATATTCATTTTTATAAATTTTCTTCACTGATAAAATAAGCTCCAAACCCAGAATATACGACACAGTTTTCTTTTTTTTTTTTGGGCTTTGTAGAGACTGCATAAAATGGCTAACACGACACCAAGATTTCTATAGTGGAAGTATTGCCTAAGCGTGGTCTTAAGACCCCATTATACTGTTTGCAAAGACTATTTTTTTCGATTTTGGGGCTCAGAGGATAGCTATGATTTTTTAATCATATCTTAACTCTTAATTAAATGCTGCCCACAACTGCCTTACATATATTTTAAGCCATGTCTGTATGCGCACAACGATTGCAGTTTTACCCTTCGGACTGGTACCAAAGTTTTCCTTTTTCCGTTTTCCATTTTCTATATCTGCATAGTCGCAAACCGAAAAGGGAATTCTAAACTGCCTTTGAAGCAGCCGCCACTTGGCTCCCTACCTCAACCCACACTTCTCCAGCTGCACAAAACTTGCACTTTTTCTAACCTTTTATATTTTTGTTTGCCTTCTATTTGCGGCACAGGCGCAACTTCTCATAGCTCCATATCTAACTATTTGCCCAAAGCAGCTGCAGAAGCTGCAGCAGTTGGAACCATTGGACTTTTATTGACACTGATAAGTGTCCCCAAAGCACAGCAACAAAAACCAAAAAAAAAAAGGAAGAAAAACCTCGTAGAATAAAAAAAAAATAAAAACAGGTAAGCAAAGCTGGCAATTTAAATTGAAATTGTTTGGAAAAGAGTGTAAAAAGTGTAACGGTCTACTCTAGTCTGCTCTGGGCCGAGACAACCAGAGAAAAATTAAGTGAGACAAAGTGTTTTCTGACACAATCCGGGAAAAAAAAGGAAAAACGCGTGAGTGACTGCCGTTTTGAGAGTAGCCGAAGTGTATATATACTTTTATTCGTAAGGACAACTGAATCATTATTATTATCACGCATCTTATGGCCTTTTATGAACTAAAGGGCCTTTTTTAATTTTTTTTTTATTTATTGAAAGTATACCTTACAGTTAGTTGGAATTTTTTGTATTTGCAAAAAATTTTACATTAAGATATGTTAAAATAATTTAGTTTCTCATCTTTGAAGATCATATGGTTTTGGTACAGTATATCCAAATTGATAATCCGTATATAATAATTGGTAGCAAGAAAGTTTAAGCCAAAATAAGTTTGTTAATGGTTGATATTTTTTTTTATATATTTCACAAAAAAATTGGTTTTGGTACAGTATATCCAAATTGATAATCCGTATATAATAATTGGTAGCAAGAAAGTTTAAGCCAAAATAAGTTTGTTAATGGTTTTAATTTTTTTAAATATTTCACAAAAAAATTATTTTTTTCACAACTTTCCCAACATTTTTTTAATCATCATGTATTAATCTTGTACCAATTTTGGTTGGATTATATACATCTGAAAAATTTTGCGTCTAAAAGTTAGCAGATATTAAAAATTATTATTAAACAAATGGTAAAATTTAGCCCAGACTAAGAACATCTGGGCCCACTATGCATTGGTTCAAAATCATACGCAAGTCGGTTCGGTCCCTGGAATATGTCTATAATGTTGTTTCTCTTCTCATTCCAAATTTAATTTCAAATTTGATGACATTAGCAGATATATAAATTTCTTCATGCACATCTTAATACATCCTCAACTCTAGCAGCCTCTTCAGTGTTCGGCATATTGTATAGGGTACCGGGTACAAATTTCTCGCGAATATCTCAAACAATAGCTTAGTCACTTTCGATACTTATTATGTTTGGTACTCGATCGAACACAATATTTTTTTTTATCTATTCAGAATATTTTATATTTTGTTTCATCTATTTGTAAAAAATTCGAAAAAAATGTTCTGATACCATATAGCATGACAGGGCCCAGGGTTACCCCATCTCCAACCTCTTGGCAACCCTGGCTACAATATCGTTTTTTTAGGTCAGTCGCTAGTTTTGTTGCAACAATAGTGACCCAGCCAATATGCTCCCACAAAAGGCAGTGTATCAAAAGCATTTGCAAAAAGGACATGCAAAAAAAATGCAGATGGAGTCGTTTGGTTTTGCTGCGTTTGTTACTCGTCCTGCGTGTTAATTCCATTTGGTCAGCAATGGGCACAACTTTTATTGACTGGCATAGCGACCACACACATCTGTGCCTCAATATGCGTCTCTCATGATTGTTTTGTTTAATGTATATACCCTTACCAACACACACACATAGCCTTTCACGCATAGATGCCCTAAAGGGAGGAAGGGGGTTAAATACACCCACACTGCTCACTGCATTTTTATTGACCTAAGGCTGTTGTTGCCTGCGTTCATTGTTTGCATTTTATTGGGCCTGTCTGTCGCCTGTTGTCACAAAAAAAAAAAAGGAAAAGCAAGAGAAAAAGCAAGGCTCTCATAAACACAGCCACACAGAAACACACAGACACACCAAAGGCAATTGTTTTTGCACCATTTTGAGGGCATGCCACACGCACATACACACACACATACATTCTTACGGACAATGCATGCATCATTTTTGTGTTTCTCGAAGTCTTCTTTTACATTTTGAAAATTCGATTTAGGTTTTTTTTCTTTTTAATTAGGTTTAGTAACAAGATAGAGCTTGCCTCAATGCTTTGTGGCTTAAAAATTGTGAAAGCTCAAGGATATAAGCTAATTTTAAGCCACTTTATAAGCCAAACTGATTACCAAGAGAAAAATGACGTCGATTAATCCATGTACTTTCTTCTATCTGCACTGAACAAGAGCACATTCGCAAAAGTTATAAGAAATATATTTTTTAACAAGTACTGAACTGTCGAGAATACATTGTTTTAGGCCATGGAAAACGAAAAACGAAGACAAACTTTTTTTTTCGGATTAGTTTTTGCTGGCTCATATTTCACTTACTCTTTGTTACCACAGCTCTACATCTTTCAAGGGAAAATGTAATAATAGAATACATAGCTTTCGTTTATAAGAACGCAAACTTGAAAAACGAAAAACGATTCCGAATAAAATGTTCGGAATCGTTTTTCAGCCATCTACGTTCTTATGCATATTTCTGCGAATAAAATAAATTAATAATGAAATGTACGTTCTTGTTCCCTCAACTCTATTCCAGTAGCTAAAGTTTTCTTGCAAATCAACAAGCCAGTTGATATTTAATTTTTTTAGGGACATCGTTTTGAAAACGCAACAAAATAAATAAATAAATAAATTGCTAGAATATTAGTGATTTGTATTGCAAGATTTGTCTATATATCAAACAATGTCTAACCTACCTTTCATAGGAATATATTCTCTACTTTAGTTCAATCTTGTTTGTTGCTTATCTTGGTGACAAGGTTTCGGGTGAAATGGTACCAATATCAACTCAGTCTTTTGTTAATATATTTCCATAAAATATCTTTTGCTTAAGCAAGTTTAATTAAAAAAGCAGACCATACAAATTCACAGCATGTGTAGCAATTTATTGCATATAAACAAATACATATTAATATAAATATAAGTAAAAGGAAGTACATAGCACAAACACACACTCACACACACATGTCTGGTTTCTGACTCTCAGTCAGACTATCTGTCTGTATGTGTGTCTCATGAGCATTTAATAAAAACAAATTCAGCGGCTTAAACCGCGGGTGGTCCTTATACAAAATTGATATGAAAGGACACGAGAGCAAATATGCCAAGTGTCAATAAAACTGGACAAGGGGTGTAGTAAAGTAAGTAAAATCTCGAAAGGAATAAATGCTAAGGACGCATGTGAGGTCTGTATGTACAAAAATGTATTTAAAGAGATCTAAAATGAAAAATTTATGAAATGCCGTAACTAAAGCTTGAGAAACTTTGTATGTACAACATGCACGTCAAAATTTGAAGAGATTTTTGCAATTTTCTAGCTGGAAACTAGTAAAGTTCGGAGATATATATTCCAGGTTATTGTTTAATTAAGTTAGCATTTCCACTGTCGATTTTTGGCAGATTATAGTAATGAGTTACTCCCAAACGGTCTTGCTCATCTAGTTTCTAAAGTGCGGCCATTAGACGTTAAATAAAATAAATTTTCCCGATAACATTTAGTATATTGGCACATAATATGACTGACTAAATAGTAGTAATTTTTGCTCTAGATATTTTGGTTTCCACAATACTTACAGCCATTAAATTAATAAACCTAATTTTTCTGATTATTTAAGTAATTACTCGACAGAGATTTCGAGTCAAACAAATTTAAGATGTGTGGACTCCCCTGAGAACCTGACAGTGGCTAATACATATATTCTGATGGATAACGGCTAATATAAGGTGGGTCATCTAATGGTATATTAATCGTATATTTTCTAATAAAATTTGGCAAATGTATACACGCAAGTTTGAAACTATTTATATAGTATGCCGGGGCTGGCTCTACAAAGTCGTATACGAACTTCGTAGTTTTCGATGCATTTTTTTTAAGAAAACTTATCTGGCTGCCTACCCCCATCCGTGGTCTTCTATTGTTGCGTCATTTGAATCTGGTAAGCGTGTAAATGCAGAACCGCATGCAAAATTCGACGCAAAGTGTAATTCTTGTGAGCGATGGCACGTCGATGTTCCCAGCGATTCGTCGAAACTGGCCTAAAGTATGTTTTTTTCACAGAACGACCAATTTCATAGTACGCCTGTACCACTTTTATGCGTTGTTCGATTCTTAAACGATCCATGACTTAAATTTTGTAGTTTTGAACTTGATATATGTCGAAAAGTATTCCCTTTGGGCGGTTATGAGTGTTTAACAGCCAAACCAACAGATGGCCCACCCTACACAATTTCTTTTTTCAATATAATAAAAAAAACGGCTACCTTTATGCGATTTTTACTTGACTGTTCAAATTTCCTTTTTTATTTTTCTATTGAATATGTATGTGTCACTTGGTTAAGGTGACCACTGAATAAAACTCTAATTTCGAGATCGGTTTGAATCGAAAAATGTCCGTGCTGAAATTGAAATGGCAAGCTCTCCAAGTTAAGCTAAGACCTTGGCCCCAAGATCCAATACATTTTTCTGTTCTTTGCCTTATAATTCGTTTGCTAGGTTTTTATATATGTCAAAATCTGTACCTGGTTTGTACATATATGGTATGAAGCCCCCCCAAGTTGTATAAATGCAAAAAATTTTGGGGTTACAAAATAATAAAAATCGGGTCATGTAATTCGGGTATGGCCCGTAAGCAATTATTAGGTACTTTATCGGCTAAGTTTCGAACTCGTGTATGGTGGGTTATCAAATTATAAAGCTATTCCATCAAATGGTTTTAATTTTTGCTAGGTTAGTAATGCTAACTAAACCTAAAGCCAGTATAGCACGCACCATATTTAGTACCACCACTGTACACTACGCCATAAGACACCGCTGTAGTAGAATCCGTATTTGTTAGCAACTGTATGTGTGCGTTTTCTATGCCACAAACAAATCAATGAGCAAATGCAAGCATGCGCAAAACCATTAATCTTCATATGCAAGCATACAAAAGCTAAATTGTGCAACATTAAATTCTATTTTAGCGGTAGATGGTGCAACATTACTTTGCATTTCGTCCCTCTAGATGCCGTTGGTGAAAGCTAGGACAAGATTGAAGGAGCTATAGCTTTGTTAATTTAGTTACTAGGGGGCTCCACAAAAATTTTTTAAAGCTAGTTTGAACAAGAATAATATAAATAAGGATAAAATAATGATAGATGGCGCTGGAGCTTAGCGCTACTTGGTAACGTCTTACGATAGCATAAGACAACACTAGTATTGAACCGAAAATTTTTTAAAATGATAAATAATTTGACAGAAACGTATAAATAAATGTCGATAAAACCGTGAACATGATGTAACATGCCAAGGAATGTAATTTAAATATCTGCAATTTGCAACCAAAATGTTAATAGAAACTAATTACGCAATTGCAGAAAAGTGGAGCATAGGGCCTAAATAAATAATGCGCTTAAAAAAAAGAAAATTTCTTTGTTTTCCGATGTCACAAAATGAACAATATAAAAAGATACGAAGCTATAAAATTGATTTATATGACTCATTGGTCAAAACACAAAATTTATTTGTAAACAATTAGGAGTTGAAGGCTTCAGCGTCACTAAAAATAAAATTTACTCTGGTGTTCAACGTTTTCGATGCTCTTTGGAAAGAAAGTGTAAGTAAGAAAAAGTTTCGTAACAGGTAACCCTTATTAATATCATATCGTCATATCATATAGGTTTAGAGACGCGGACTAGTTCATATTATATAATATATATTTCCTCATTCTATTTTCATTTCTTTTCACCACGACAGTGTGTTTAAGCCCGCCATATTGGTGTTGTCGTGTAGAACATTAAAAATAACCAAAATGGCAGCATGATAGATGTCATGACAGACCATATATTGATTGTACATTTCGAAAAAAAAAAACGGTCTGTGGCTTATACATATACTATAAGCATTTCAGTTTTTTTGTTATATAGTGTATGTATAGTATTTTTTGGAAATTTCGTATAATTTATATACCCTGTACCCTGTAAGGGTATACTAGATTTGTGCAATGTATGTAATGGACAGAAGGAGGCGCGGCAGACCCCAAGTCCTTTATACCAAAATGCTTATCATAGCCTTGAGTAGCGATTGAGCCATGTCCGTCTGTCCGTCCGTCCGTCTGTATGAACACCGAGATCCCGGAGACTATAAGAGCTAGAGATACGAAACTTTACCAGCTGATGCGCATATTTCGTCAAAAGATGAAGTTTGTTGAATCATGTCAATATCTTTCCCCGTTCCCCCGTAGCAGAATTTCGCGGCTATTAGCTACACCGTTTAATATAGAAACTTAACAGAGTGATGCGTCGATGCTACATACATCTGTGTGTCAAAAATAACTAAAATCGGACAAATTACAACTAAAGTTATAGTCTAAAATGTACAAATTTCACCTCCCCTTGCCAATAAACTGCGTCAATATTTGACTCCACGTAATTATAGTAACAAATGACCTAGAATCACAAATTTTGGTAAGCTGATTCATGTGGCTCTAATGAACAAATCCACATCCAAATTTTATCAATGCGGCCCCGCACCCCCGCAATCGATTTACCGTGTTCTCTCCCACACCCCTCAACATGTCCCCTTGAAACCTACCCCATATACTTTAAATAACTCATTTGACGTAAATTCATCAAAATCGGTTAAAATTTGCAGAGCTTATAGGTATAACAATCGTTTTGCACCAACAAAAAAAGTTTCCAATTGGAAAACTTTTAGAAGGAATATGCTGGTATAAAACTTTTTTCAAAAACAAAGGTACAGGGTATTACAATGTCGAGCACCGCCTCGACTGTATTACATTTTTTTTTTTGCGTCGTAAAGAAAAATGACGCAGTGGGGCAAATCCGACCTCTAAATGGTAAGCCCAACGAGACGTCCAGCTCGGATAGAAAATCAAATAACTCTGATTCGCAACTAATTAGATTTATATTTTTTAAACATTAAGATTTTTTAAATTAAACACATTTTGTTTTGTAGAACAATAACATGCTCTTTTGATTTATAATAGAAAAATCATTAAATTTTGATCAGATCGGTCGGGTTTACGCTACCATTTTGGAAAGCAAAAAAATTGATTTTTTTGAAAAATTGTTACATGCGATTGGTACATAAATACTCGTAATGCATACGATTATTTCTATCGTTTCAAATTCGGTTACAACATAAACTTAATTTCTATTCCTTACAGTGCCACTGGCCGTCTTCTTCATTTTTTTTTTTTTTTTTTTTTTTTTTTTTTTTTTTTTTTTTTTTTTTTTTTTTTTTTTTTTTTTTTTTTTTTTTTTTTTTTTTTTTTTTTTTTTTTTTTTTTTTTTTTTTTTTTTTTTTTTTTTTTTTTTTTTTTTTTTTTTTTTTTTTTTTTTTTTTTTTTTTTTTTTTTTTTTTTTTTTTTTTTTTTTTTTTTTTTTTTTTTTTTTTTTTTTTTTTTTTTTTTTTTTTTTTTTTTTTAAATTTATTTTTTTTTTTTTTTTTTTTTTTTTTTTTTTTTTTTTTTTTTTTTTTTTTTTTTTTTTTTTTTTATTTTTTTTTTTTTTTTTTTTTTTTTTTTTTTTTTATTTTTTTTTTTTTTTTAATTTTTTTTTTATTTTTTTTTTTTTTTTTTTTTATAAGGCGCAATTTTTTGAAACGTTTAAAGTCTTAAAATAACAATAAATTTCTTATGTTTTTACGGTCACAATTTGTTTGAAACTTTTACATTAATAAATAATTTTTTAAATTTTTGAAAAAGTGTGAAATTATCTTTTTTCCACGCATTTATTATATTGTTCAGGAAAATAATTGTGTAAAAGTCTTGAAGAAAATAAGTAATACTAGACAACTCAAAATGCAGCCGTATTTTTACTTTTAATATAAAAATATACAAACTTTTTAATTTCAAAAATAATTAGCTCTGATAATTTAAATGGCTAGCTTTAAGCAAAATTGAAAAAAATAAAGCAAACTTGCTAACTAAAAATAATTATTTAAAATAATAATTTTATAACTTATTTCGTTTCCGTGACAATTATCTCGATATTACGAAACCAACTTCATTTGAAGTCACTCAACAGTTGAAAGCTACAAAATTTAATTGGTTCATGTCGTTGCTACCTACCAACTTGACTCAGCCTGTGCAACACTAGCGACATCTAGTACAAAAAAAATGCAATCATAATGCATGAGCGTAGTCAAGCAGACTTTGTTTTTATTTTAATAATTCAAAGCAAGTAGAATTAAGTTAATGGCACCGCAAATGGCTGCCTTGAACTTGAACATAAACAAAATGGCAGCAATAGCAACACATACACACACACAGACAGTGGCATGTTTACAGTTGGACTGTTGCATTTATGTTGCTAATTAAAACTGTCCCAATTAGTTGGAACATAAAATTGTCAAAGGTGAGACATTAAAAATACCGAAAAATATAAAGTCCTCAAGCAAATTAGCTCAGGGTGAGCTGTAGGGTTATGTCCTCCGGTGAACGTGTCTGTGTATGTGTGTGTGTGCTGGATTCAATGTGTTTGTGTTGCTGACATTTACTTTGAAGGGCGCAAAATACTTTATGCTTTTCACATAAAAATTAAATGCGCGACATGCAGCGAATTCCGTGCGGTCACGTATGAAAAAAAGAGCCCCAAAGGCAGTCAACCCCATGAAACCGGCAAGTATTTAAACATGTTGTGGCATTGTACATACTCTTACAAAAGTACATAGACAAACAACTACACAGAAGTTATTACACATGTACACAATGTATTTGGGTAGTTTGTTTTATAAACTGAGCATTAATTTAGACTATGGTGAGCCGAAGGCCTTTTGCTGTCAGTGCTTCTTAATAGTTAATTTAGTTTTGTAAACTTACTTAATCTTTATTAAAAAAAAAATAAATTTAAATAATGGTAAAATGATTCGTAAATTTTTGAAAAATAATTTTTTTTTGGGATAATCTTATGATTATTAAAAATGAAAAAGACAATAAACAGTTTATATTCAAAAATTTGAAAAAATTCCATAAGCTCAAATTTTGGTTTAACTAAAACAACACTGCAACAATTTTCAAACCATTTTTGAAGGCAAGATAATTAAATTTCTGTGCCAAAAATTATTGCACTTAAGCTACCAGTTATCAATACATAAAAAGAACCAAAGGCTTTCTCAGAAAAGCCTCATCACAAAATCCTATGAAGGGACTAATCCTTGATTTAGAATCGTGCTCCCAAAATTTGAGATTTATATGTAAAGGCACATAAAACAACTTTTATTTTAATGTTTTATGTAGCCCTCTATTTAAGCAAAATTAAAAATAACTATAATTTTAGAAGTTCATTTTTATACAATAATAATTTTTTACCACATTGAGCTTTAAAAAGAACTAACCGCTTGTGGTTTGGCAATGCAATATTGTATATACCATATATTATATAGGTGTACAAATGTAGCAATTAGGCATTTTTAGCACTTTATGAATCATGTGCCATACGATGTGATAGCAACAGCCACAATGAAATAATTCATATAAAGGTGGTTCGTATATGCATGCAACACGAATGCATTTTAGTTCAAACGGCAGCTCAACTCCAACAGAACCCACTCTGACAATAATACAATATCCCTCCAGTTGGTTGGAAAACTCTTTGTGCATTCCGAAGAAAACTGGCAAAGTGAAAAACTTTTTTTTTTTCTGGTAAATGCACAAAGCAAATTGCTTTGCGATTGAATAGATTTTTAATACGCGCACGACATGCCAGAAAGTATGCTATAAAAAAGCGTATACTTGATTTTTCACTTCAAAGTAAGAGCTCATGTGTGTATGTTTGTATGTAGGAGTTTAATTAATGACATTAAGAGCTTTTCTTAATCATTGCCCTTAATGATTGCTTATCGTTAAGCATTCGAAAGACTTCATTAGCGTGATTTTTATTACGCATACGCTACGTGTGCTTCGTTTTAAATACATTTAATTTGATTTTTCTGCAGCAAATATTAACTTTTTACACTGATCCGCTATGAAAGTGCTAGAAAATGACTTTGAGCTTAAAATTGATAAGTGTTAGTCTTAAAAAGCAGAGATAAGATGGGTGTGAGTATAATTTCAAAAGGAACTTAAACAAAATAATTTATTTTTAAAAAAATATTCCATGAAAAGGTGCAACAACAATAACTAAGAATACGGTCTCTGACGCAGGAAAGCTTTGCCATTGGGGTTCTACAAGCTAGCGCCAAATGCCGCGTTATAGATAAAAATGTAATTGGAAATAACAGAATAGGAATAGAGTCAGTCCTTGAAAAACTCATACTAAATGTGACCATCTAGCCACAATAACATCCCCGAATTCAAGACCCTGAATGGACCAGCTTTATTTTGTACTGTATATAGTAAAGTATAAAAAGAAAGAAAAATAGTACTAAAAAAATTAACTACAGATACACACTGAGGACTGTATGTGCGCAACAATCCTCCAAGCAATTCCTTGGTTTCCAAAAATTAAATAGCTTTAAGATAATCTTCCAAACAATCAAGAAGCATAAACAGTTTTACAATATTAAAACGCAGTATAGAAAAACGCCTTTCCATAACTAGGATCCATTGCAACACATCTAGAACCAAAAATTGTTGATTTCAGATATAGACATTTATATATGTAGGATTGATGATTAGTCCGGGTTTATTTAGTTTATTACATAAAAAAGGGTCTTAAAGCCAGTGCTTTAACAACTTTAGCAATTTCAAATGCACCGCTGCTCTTGGTGACCGCTTAAACAACTTATCCGTTCGACTGCTCATTAACTTTTCTACTCTACTGCTCTCTGCTGCTTCTTCCCTCTGCCATTATCAGTGCTGCCAACTCCTGCTAACCATCTTTACATATATCTCGTAGGGTATCACGCAAATGTGACGCAGAACTGTAAGATGGATTTTCCGTAGAATTCTAGTCAAAAATATTAGCAGTTTTTTCCACCAAGCCGCTGGGGCCCAAGTGCTCAGTTATGCCGCGAATGGGTAGCTTATCAATCTAACTATCCGAATTTGGCTCCCTATAGGTTTTCTCATTTTCCAGAAATTAACGAATAAGTTGAAGGAAATAAACTGCCTTCAAGCGAGATACTGTCATCAGTACAACGAAAGCCTATTCTGTGGACCTTGACAAGTTATAGTTTTTAAGGAGCGCCTGGACTAAGTGGCTTTCCCTACAGAGTGTTAAATTCACAACTTTTCTAAAATAAAGTCAAGAAATGCTAGTATAGAGATTAAGCTTATTGGATTTTTGACTGATCTGTCCATATAAGGCGACATTGCGTATACGTAATTTAATTTAGAGGCCTCATTCTTTTAGCTGGCACAGTGAAGATTTAGAAAACTAATGTGTTCTTAAATTCAAAAATAACTAAGTATAATACAGCTTCACAATATTGAATTATTGTATGAAATGGTTCACTCTTTGCTAGGCCAATTATTTTTTAGCCTGGCCGCGTACTCATAGAACTAGCAGAACATATCTCCTAGGTGGTTATAGAATCTTAGTGCTTGGCTTCAATCTCCATTAGAAACAACTTAGACAATTAGATTATTTATTTTTTTTAAGTAGCTATGCTCCTTAGCCTTAGTAGAGCACACAATAGATCTCAAGGGTCGCAAGACATTTGTGCCCCATTAACATTACATAAAACACCAAAACCAGTAGCTCTAATTTTCAGCTCAAATTAATTCAAAGAATGAAAAATTTAACCCTAGTTGGTCACTTGATAGCTTGGGTTTGTTGCTATTTCTAACAATGCATAAACATAAAATACGCGCCATTAAACAACAGATTAACAACAAAGACCATATATATTCAATCTAAACCAAGTTAAAAAGGTCAGTGCACGGTTTTGCAACATTTTCAGTCTGTTACTAGCTCAGCTCAGACTGGCTTTTTATAGTCACAGTCTCCGGCTTTCAGTTGCTATGCTTAGTTGTACAATAGCCCCGACTTTGTCTTAAAGACTCCGCCAACGACAATGTGGACTAAATTGTGTGTGCAATAACAAGACACTTTAGAAAGCGAAAGAATTTCAGAAATATCTTATAGACACCAACCACAGAGCATTGTCATTGTGCCTTAAATTATTTAATTATGCAAAACAGAGACACAGAACAGGCAAAAAATAAAAACAACGTCAAAATGAAAATTATGTTTTGTGTTTTTTGGTATGCCCCAATGAACAGATGCAGTCACAAAGAGCTGCGTTTATGCGGGCCAAAAACTTGCAAATTAATAAAATTAATAAAACCTATATTATAAAGAAATAATTGTGCCATAAAATTAATTATAAAATTGAGAAAGAATTCGATCTTCACATCGAAGAACAGATATCTACGTCATTTCAAAAATAAGCATAACTTCCTTAACTATAGGATTTTCTGTCTTAAAATTTAGTTTGCCTTACTTAATGAATTCGCGAAAAAGTATGCAACATTTTTTTTAAATCTAAATATCTCTATATTTTTTTTCAATTCAAAGATTATTACTATTATTGCATTACAGGATATAATTAAAAAAAAATCAAAGATTACCCTGGAGGAGTTCTCGCCAAGAGTGAAGAAGCAGAGACGAACGCGTTCGCACATCACCTAGAGGCTATAGCTTACAGACACAGTTGCAGATGTCTCTTCCCATCAAGCCAATCAGAATTGAGTAGATGGCCGAGATTATTAAAGCCATGATGAAAACACAAGGCCCCAGACATAGATAGAATATACCCTGCTACGCTGAAGGCACTGCCAACTTGTGAGATTCTCTATAATGCTTTGCTGAGGGTTCAGTTCTTCCCACCTTAGTGGAAGATGGCAGTGATGCATATGATTCTTTAGCCAAGTAAGCCGGATAATGACCCCGAGTCATACCGGCCAATAAATCTCATCCCATCCCAATCGAAGGTGTTGAAGCAGCTGATTGCCGCTCGGATTTCTTGTGTTGTCAATCAGTGTGATATAGTTTATTGTCGGATTACCGTTTTGGATTTCGCTCTGACGAACAGGTCCACACAGTGGCGCGACATATACTCCCGGATTTCGATGACCTTGAATACTGCAATTCGAAATTTCGATTGGATCTGGCACGACGGTCTTCTTCGCTTCCATATCCATATGTCTCTCTTCTTAGGTCCAATCTGAAAGGACGAGTTTTCACGGTCAAGATACGAGACGCCTATTCTTTCCTTGGCCGAATGAAAGCTGAAGTACCGCAAGGCTGCCTTCTGGGTCCACTCCGCTAATCACTTTAAGCTGCCGATCTTCCCATCCCTAACGATGATCACATGGAGACTCCCTCAAAGACTCTAATGCGACAAATTGTCGCATTTAGGCAGCTGTCGACCTCCAAAGTTACCTCGACACACTGGCTGATTGGTGCAGGAGATGGAATTTAAAAGTCAACCTAAGGAAGACGTCCAACCAGTGCTTCACGCTAAAAAGGACGATCCCAGTTAGAGGGTATGATCCAGGAGCAGCCAAATTAAGTCAACTTCCTTGGCATCATTCTGGACAAGCGACTTACTTTTTGGCTACATCTGAAAGTTACTCGCAAGAAGTGTGGTCAAAAGATGCAGCAACCGAAGAGCACTCTGCCATTTAGAGTAAAGAGAGCAGTGTACGTTCAGTGTGTCGCCACGATCTGGCTCTGCGGGATGCAGATGTGGAGTATCGCTGCAGATGTGGAGTATCGCTACACGGACAGGCTGTCAAAGTATCCAGGCACTGCAAAATGGAATCTCAAGGCAAACAAAACATTGTCCCTGGTGCATACAGCAGACGAGCAGATAGGTAGGCTCACTAGTAGATACAGTGACGGACTTAGTATCGCATCCTTCTCAAGGTACAACCTTGGCATGAAGTCAATAGCTAGATTCTGATTTAAGGCTTAAAGTGTGGCGCTGGCCCACAGTCATCGCAAGGATTTGATTATCTCTGAAATCAACCGAGTCAGCAATACAGGGTCTTCTTCGATACTGGTTGGCGGCTGCATAACTTTTGCTACGTTTTGGTCTCCGAGACGGGCGGATGAACGAACGTCTAGACATGGCTCGACGGCCATCATTATCGGCAGACGCCTTCCAATCCTTTAAGCTCTCTTCTACTTCCATACAGTATATCTTGCCATGAAGTCTAGTCTTTTTTAGAGAGTGATAAGGATAATTGTAACTTCCGACCGCATGAACTATTCGAATATTCAAAAACATACTTAAACTCACCTAGGACATTGACCAAACTGACAGACAAAGCAAATAAAATAAGAAATTCAACAATATATTTTAACACTCAAACACAACACAGGCACACTTTCCCTCTCTCTGACACACGCACACACATAGACCTTTAAATGCAGTCAGTTGTTGTTGTTTTTTTTAATACGTCAAAACAAAGAGAACCGACGAGTGGACAGCAGCAGTGGCATATAATCAAGTGGACCTTGTATCTGTGTCTGTTGGTGCGGCACCAGGCAACGCACTAAATCGGATTACCCCGGCATAATCCTTGTTGGCATTTATTTTGACTCGGTCTACCCCTGCCCCCCGCAACACTTACACCAGCGGCTGCTGCTGTTGCTTTTGTTTAAAATAGGGCAACTTTTTCGCTGTCGTCGCCCTGGACGCAAATACAAATACAAAAAAAATATATGTATAAATATAAATAAAAATATAATAATGTCAACTTCCGTTTGCCTTTGCGACATTTGACTGGGGCTACTTTTCAACTGTCGCTCTTCTCGCTCTTTGTCTTTCCTGTTTTCCTACTCTACTCTCTGCTTATTTTTGCAATGCAAATTTTCGCTCTTTATTATGTATATATATTTTTTTTTTCATGAGCTCAATGAGCAGCGGAATACTATGTTTATCCGTGTATGTTTATATATAAATATACACGGAGAGAAACATTTAAATGTATAATTAAATGAAGCAAAATGAAAATATTATTTTAAATACTGAAAGAACCTAACGGCTCTGGTTGTTGAATATTTTCACATTTTCATAGCTTTAAAAACTTATATTAAATTTTTTATGTTAATAAATTTCTTTGCGAGAATATTTTATTTTAAAAGCAATCAACGTAGATAAGTTTTTTAATTGAGTTATATAAATGACAATACTTTAGTCTTTATGCGAACTTAAATGTATTTTTTTACTTTTTTTTTAATTTATCTTTTTTATTGCAAAAGCTTAAAAATATATATTGCGTTTATCACATATGTTATTGTCGCCAATCCAGGGTGCAGCTGGAGCCATCATTGGTCATGAACTGCCATATTTTCATTTATTAAAATGAATTTTATTACAATAAAAAAATTATTTAAGCAAAGTTTCAAGTTGGTTAACTTGGTTAATTCGATAGCCTAGAGGTAGCGTACTCGCTTTGTGATCCGATGGTCAGTGGTTCGATTACCTGCAGATATTCTCCCAAGAAAATCTCTATTAGTTCAAGACACCACCTTTCGGATTCGTCTAAAAACTGTAGGCCCCTGTTCTCTTCGAACAGTGCTCCACCTAGTGGCGACTTACAAAAATAGTCAAGTCAGGGAATTATTATAACTTGGTTAATTATTAAAAAAATTCGATTTTTTTTTAAAAACACTAGCAAAAAATTTTGGTATCCTCAACATGCAATAGTCATTGCCGTAGTAAAATGAAACGCTAAACCCGAAAATGAAGTCCGAAAAAACAATTTTTCGAAATTAAAAAAAAAAAGTGTCTTTACTTAAAAGCAAATATCTCTGGTTCTACTAAACTGATTTTGAATATTTTTTGACTTAACTGTAGATAATTGAATTACCTATCCATTATGCTTGGAACATATTTTTGTCAAATTTACGGTTTGGACGCTCATACGAAATTTGTCGTAATTTTTAGCAAATTTTTGAAACCAGAAATCGGGATGTTAAAAATTTAAATACTTAACTTACCATATTTTCTCTCTGTGTATATATACATGTAAGTACTTATAACTTTATTTGTATGCTGCGTAAGCTTGTTTGGTATTTAAATATATTTAGCTGGGCTTCTTGGAATGCTGTAAGCAGACCGCACCAGCGGCAGCCACGTAAATCTATTAACACCTCACGTTTGACTGCAGCAAGCTGGCAGCCCCCAGCATGCCACATGCATACATACATATAGATACGTGTATATACCTCAAGGGTACCAAAGTGCGTTGTGTGACGCTAAATGAAGCATTTGGCCCAAGTGGCACGTAGTTACTCCATGTGCCGCCTGCTTCACAGCTTGCCTTGTATATCAAAAGGCAATCGAATAACCAGAGCAGCAGCAGCAGCTTGGTGCAAGCCTCATGGCACAGTGTGCCTTCCATGCCTAGGAGAACAATTTTTTTTTCTTTGTAACCTAATTTACATACAGTTTTAGCTGGAACACGCTAAACCTACGTGACCATGCAATTTGCATGAAAAGCAGCGCCTGGGAAACTTTGCTTTGATGCATGTAACTTTTAAGCCCTTTGCTGGAAACGGCTTAAATAACAGACTAGCTTGATGTGTAGTTAGCTGCTTTGGAAAGCTGGTTAACATAAGCGATGGAGACGAAGTTTTGACCGCCGAAGTTGCCATACTCTTGTGGACAGATGTCTTTTCCTATTATGTCGCCTTAACACTGGCGCCACAAGCGGGAAACTTTTTGATTAGTCGGTATTAAAGCCTTCACCTCGCATTAAAATAACAGTTTAGTTCAACGTTCGAGTTTAGTTAGTTTTTACCAAACATATAAATTAAAGAGATATTTAGAAACCAGGATGATATATGAGAGAAGGCGAGCTTACATCATTGTTCTTCCACAGTAGTATAAGATTTGGAGGGGAGTTAGACAAAGACAAGTCCGTTGTTAGGCAAGCCCTTAGACGGCGATCTCAATGTCGCGGACATAACTACTATGTTATACTCTGATAAAAACATAACGTCTTACATATTATTTATCCCGAGTTCCAGATTTCGATTTTTAAAGTACGACTCATTTTTTTCAGACTTAAAACGTGACCAAACAAAAGTAATATGGACAATCATTCGCATCTTAAGATTAAAAGTTTTTATTAAACACAAAATATGTGGTTTTATTATTTTATTTCAAGATTTTTATAATTTGAAAAAAATCAAGACCTTATAACTAGTTTTCAGTACATTTATGCTACTTTTTTTAGGACCTTTGGACCAAGGTTTTGTGTTCACTTTCCTTTGGCTATAAAACGATCGTACACTTAAAATAATTTATAAAGGTCTACAAATACCGGGGTCATGTCAGTTGCTGGAAAGCTAAGGGTCATTTCCGAAGTAATTTGCTGCGTAGAATCGGATCCGGGATCAAAATTGGCACATCACGTCAGGATTTTGAGATATTTGAGGCTATTTACCCAAAAACGGTGTTTTTTCCTACTTTTGAGGTTATGTACAGGTTACAAAAAAATTTACTTCAAAAATGATCTTTAGCTTTCAAACAACTAAATCATGTTGTCCTGTGTTATTCATACTATACCACAATATATCTAACTCTGTAAATTTTAATAGCTTGCTTTAAGTATTAGTTTTTAACTATAATTATCATTGTAAATAAATAAATAAAGCCAATTGTTAACTAACTTATAATTTTAAAACTGTCAAAAAATCGCAATTCTGGTTTTTTGCTCTCAAAAGCCATTCTAATAATGAAAACAATTTGTTCTTTAAATGAGCCACAAAAAGTTCAAAGTCCGAAATGAAGATTTTTGTTTAAACTTTCGACTTTTTCCTTAATCATCTGTTTAGTTTAAGGATTCTTATTTGCATTTTTGAAATTATTTTAGAAAAATCTAAATAAATGCGATTTTTTTTTCTCAAAAGTGGTTCGTAGCAATCTAAATAAAAAATCATTTAAAATTGTAATTCAATGAAAAAAATACCAAAAAATTAGCTCTGTTTACATTATAATGTCTTAGGAATATTATTTTAGGGCAACAAACGGAAGATCCCTTGAATTCAAAAAAGAACATTTCGGCTTTCCCTTTCACAAAAAAAGAAGGAGAAATATTTTTCTTCCTAGAGTTTTATTAAACTGGATTTACTTGACTTAAGCGTATTGATTTTATTCCATAATTACAGGACAATAATAATGAGAATATTGATTATAATTATAAAAAAATTCACAATATATAAATATATTAAACTATTGGTTTTAAAGTTTTCAGCTTGTGTAAAAACAATCAGTTGCTATGTCCTGTTTTTGCTGCAATCGCTCCTAAGATAATTACCTGCAAATTCTTAAGCTGAATAATATACCAAAATGTTTTTTTTTAATTTTTTGAGATTTAAATTTATTTTAAAAAAAATTGTATAATTAAAAAAATATTACAAAATATTCGTTTTATGTTTTTTTTTAATATTTTGTTGAGCATCAAATCGATTTGATTCGTATTTACAACATAAAAGAAGGCATAAAAAGTCTTGTTAAAAAAAAAACTATTGCCATTTTAAATGAACATACAAAACTATGAATATTTAATTTTTAATTTGGTATTTTCGTTAAAACAAATTAAACCAATTAATTAACCATTTCATTTCAATTCATTTCATTCGCTTCAAAAATCTTTTATTAACTGCCTTCTCCATATGTGCGCTGGACGACCCTCTTCTGCGTGATCCTTGAGGGTTCCACTCGATGGTTTGCCTTGTGATGTCTTGCGGGGCTTTTCTTAGCGTATGACCTATCCAGTTCCATTTTCTTTTCGTTATATTTATCGAACATTTTTCAAAATTAAAAACTTGTAGTTTGCTTTTTATAGAATAAAATTTAGCACCACGGTATTCTCTACCTGGCGTTAGAGGCACCCAAAAGATAACTAGTCAGATGCACGCATACTTACCATCACATTAAGCCTGAGGTACATTTTTAACATCTTAAATATCTTCCAAAGATCAGTGTATGCGATTGGTTACCGGGTCTGGAGACAACCGCCGGTGTAAAAGGAAAGTCCATAACTAACGAATATCCATAAACAAGTGCCAAAAACCTCACCTTTTTCAAATGCAAAAACATCAGCAACGAGTGGGTCTCAGCGATGACATGATCCATGATCGGAATGCCTGCAGACGAATGCTGAGATCGCATACCCACACCTCAGGAGGAGCATAAGCGAGTCCCAAAAGAGGTAAACAAAGGTTTGGGAGAAGAAGAAGTATGGGACTTTGTTTGGTCAGTGCCCACAGCCTCTCATTTGATATGGTTTCTGGCCATCGTATTTTCAGTATGCGCCTAAGGCAACGATTCACAAATATACTAATCACAAATAAATAAAAGTGGAAAAAATATTTTTTTTTAATTAAGCCAGGACGCGTTGTGTTTAAAAACAGAATTTTTTTGGCAAAAATCATCTTGGATCATATAACTTTCTAACTTTTTATTTATACCTACATTTAAACATATTTTAAAAAGGAACTAGAAGAACTGAAGAATCTGTTTAACATTTCTATTTAGACAGCTTAGACAACTTAAAAAGGCTATATTAAACTGACTCTCCATTTTTATTTCACATATTTCATCCATTTCTTTTTGTCTCACTTCACCAATATAGCCATTGAAAGGGTATAAACGCGTTCCTTGCATTAAACAAAGTATGCGTTTTAAATAAACAAAGTATTTAACGGCTAGCTCACGTTTTATGATGGCGGCAACGGTTAGCACACACACACACAACACACCTTGAGATTGATTAAGACGTATCTATTGTCAAATATGTACCTGGTGCTGGGTTTTTTGTTCTTTCTTTTAAATCTTGCAGCACGTAATTCTGGCAGAGGCTTTAACTCACCTTTTATTGGAAGACTGAGGCTTGGCTGTGTGTCGTGATAAAATCACATCCATAAACCTTAATCGCGCATTTTTTATGAAGTGCAATAAATTTAAAAACTCAGTAGGCAGTGGGGGAGTAGGTCAACAAAGGGGCTGCCCAGTTGGTGTTCAAGGATTAGGCCCAGCGAAGTAAAGCTTTGGATTTTGGTATTTTTTGTTTCTCTAAAAATAGCTTTATTCATATTTGATTGGTACCCCAGTTTGGTTGCTTGTTCTTTGCTTTAGATATAGCATAATATTTGGTAGTTGGTATTTTCATTGGTATTTATTTTAAATTTATATTTTGTGTTTTATTTGTATTTTATTATGTAAGCTTTGTCAGTTGCTTAAAGGTTAGTTGCCAATATTTAACATGAACAAACATTTATTGTATAATAATAATGCAGCAGAATTCTTATATGAATATCATATAACAATCACGTTTTGCTTTGAATCTTTGCAACTATTAAATTTAAAATTTGCCATAATTAATTTAAGGTGCTTACAACTACAAAGCTAAATATATATAGGTATACGTATAAACTACTTATATAATTTATTAAATTGCAATTGAACAGCTTATGCAATGTTTATTTTTTTACTAATTAAATATTTTGTATATATAAATTTTGGTGTTTGATTTTTGCCTTAAATTGTTTCAAAATTATTTATATAATTTTATTAATTAATATAACTTACTTTTTAAGACTACGAGGGCAGGCTGGAAGAGTAAACGGCTAAGTTAAGAAATCATGTTTGGAAGCAAACCTTTAATATTTTTGCGTTTGAATATTTTATTTTTTTATTAATATCTTATTTATAAACTCTTAGTGCGATAATTGTCTTGTGCCCATGAATTGAATATATGAAAGCGAATTACTTTTTGTATCGTTTCATTTTAGAAGAAGAAAATCTATCACAATACAGAAACCACTCAAAAACTGTATTTTTCGAAATGTTAACCATTATCTAACTTAATCATCTTTTTCAAACTTAAAAAAATTACGATGATAAATCGAAATTTGTAAAGTTAAAGCCTTTTTTGAATTCTTTTTAGAAATACTCATTCAGAGAACCAAGAAGTGTCGGTTCGTTATCAAGGTGATAACAAGGGTTTTTTGAGCTGAGAGTGGGTATATTTTTATTTATTACCTTCATCAAGGCAGACAAAGAGGAGTTAGAGGGTGTTTTTTTGAGATGATTGTGGATATAGTTTTATTTATTACCTTAATTAAGGCAGACAAAGAGGAGCTTTAAGAATGGAGTTGGGTCCATTATACAAAATCTTAAGAAATGGTTTGATGACAAGAGATTTCCCTCGAATGCAATGGCCATCCGAAGAAAAACTTCCTATTTTAAAGATTTTTATCAATCATACTCTAGTCAAACATTCCCTAAGAAGAACTATATTAAAACCATTTTTGATATGAGGAGTTTAAAGGTATTCTGCTTCCATGTGTTTTTCCCAAGGCAGAAGTTCGACAATATTTGGAAGGGATTAATTAATTGCAGGACTGCTGGGATAGGTAAATGTCGTGCTCCGAAAAGAATAATATTTTGAGAAATTAAATTTTTCTTTGCGGAAAAAATGTTACTTTATTAGCTAGGCCGTTTACAATTCAGACTGCCCGTATATGGATTATGTGATTAAAAATAAATTTTAATCATCATTCAACCATTTAATTTTCATGGAATTTATAATCATTATTTGGTCTTTAATTTTTTGATATAATAAAATTGACTTTATGCAATTAAATGAATTAAAGACACATTTTGCAATTATTTTAATGAAATTTCAAAATAAACGATTTTTTTTAAAAAAAAAAAAAAAAAAACTTTATACTGGTTTGTTCCGGTTTTCGTTTTCACTAAATGCGCAAAGCTGGTAATTTTTCAATACGTTTCTTTAATTTGGGGTAAAAATATAAAAATGGCAATTTTTCCTAAAGAAGGTTTTTAAGATAGTTCGAAAAACATGTTTATTTATCGAGTTATCGTTAACTGAATACTTTGGTAAAGGCCCATATCGCAGCTCCGAAAATTTTCGCACGGCATGACATCCAATTTTTTTTTTATATGAAGTTTTGTCATTCCGTGCGAAATTTTTCGAACTGCGTATGGGCCTTAAGCTTTAAAAAATTTTTTTTAGCGATTGGAAGCTAAATTTAAAAAAATTCAGATAAAAATAAGTGACTGAATATTTTGTAGTTATTTTGTTTTTTGTTAATTTTAAAAAATAGAACTTTGAATATTTATCGGACTTAGAACACACGAAGCTCAAGATATTTTTAAATTAAAATTACTCAATAGATGTGTTAGTCAAAATTCAGCTGAGTAAGTTTTATGGACAACTATGATTATTTATGGACTAATCAGTAATTGAATATTGATCTAGACTTTGAATAATAAGATTTTTTTTTTTTACATGGATGTTGAAATTTTAGATAAAATAAATTGCGCTAAATATTTAGTTTTAAAATAAATATGAACACATTTTATTCACGCAAATAATTACAAAAATTCTCTTAGAATTTTGTTACCGATTCGATTGACGTACTAGTCAAAACTCACCTAGTACTTTTTTGTTGAGAAATTCCGAATATTTATCAAATTATCAATAAGTAAGTAATTGGGTAGATTGTTTTTAAAAATTTTTTTTTAATAAATATAAAATGTACCTAAAAAAAATTGTTTTTGCAACAAAATTAATTTCAAATATACTTGTATTTTTTTTAAATTTCGAAAAATTTTTTTTTCTAAATTTTAAGAAAAAAATTTAAAACAGAATTTTTTTTTTATTATTTACCGAGTTCTTATAAACAGAATATATTTTTTTAATAATGTTTATTCTAAGGTAGCATATAACTGTTAATTCACACAAAATAGGTTTTTTAAATTTTTTTAATGGTTTAAAAAAAAAAAAAAAATTGAATTAAAAAAATATTTTTAACTCGAAAAAAATTTTGGAAAAAATATTATTTAAAAAATATTTACACATTTGGTTTATGAGAACACGGTAAATAATAAATAAAAAATTTCCTTTTTAAATTTTTTTCTTAAAATTTAAAAAAAAAAAATTATTTTTTTTAATATTATAAATATATGGGTCATTCTCTGTCAAACCAGCCACCCCCTCGTCACACTTCAATTCGTTTTCGGCCTTAAAATTTTCGTCTTCTCGTCTAATTTTGAAAGCCGAATGATTATTTTAATATTTAAAAATGGCGGAACCACAAATGCCGCCAAAGCAAAGTAACTCCATAATTTTATTACTATTTTTAATCTTATTCTCAGAAAAACATTATTGCAGTTATTTCGCCATTTTGAAATATCAAAAATCACCATACGGCTTTAAAAAGTAGACGAGAAGACGAAATTTTTAGTTATTAATTAATTAAAATTTTTAATTTTTTTTGTCTTATAAAATTGAAATGTGAGAGAGGGCTGGCTGGCTTAATATAGAATGGACCCATATATTTTTTAATTTAAAAATAAAAAGTGTTCAACTGATCTCATTTTATTTGCCCAAAAAAAAAATTTGGTAACGTAAGGAAATTATGTTTATACTAATAATAAAGTCAGCGAGCAAGCGAAAACCGGAACAGGCTGCAAAAATAATAAACTTTTTTGCAGCTTTGGCTATTGTTTAAAAATTCAATATGCATTTTACATTGACTACATTAATACTGCATATTGTAAAATATTTTTTTATGTGGCAACAATTTTTAATGCATATTTAAACGAATAGCAAATTAAAAATGTTTGTATTTATATAATGCAATTAAAGTGCGCCCAAAAGCAGACAAGGCTTATTAAATAATAATACATATTGTTTTTATTAATATGACCTTGCGTTGGATTTTTGTTTAAAAATTGGCATTTATTTTTGTTGCTAATATGTTCAGCTGTGTTTTTTGATATTAAACTTATGTTTAACAAAATGCTACTATATTGAAATTTATTTTGATATACATATATTGTGGTATTTATTGGTCACAAGTTGCTCATTTCTAGGTACAGCGCTTAGCTCTCAGTTATGTCTCTGTGCCACAAACCAATTGTAATGGAAACCTAAGATTTGCATTTATACATATGTATGAAACATATATTTTATAGTATATACTATTAAGTGTATGTGTATTTATGTAATTGAGTTAACGTCATATCATATTATTGCTTTTGAACTAACACTTAGCATACAGATTACAACTATGTTTAGTATATAATACTTGTCTAGCTCCCTAACTCGAATTGCTCCCCAGCACACCTCAGGCCTTAACTTGCTGTTAACTCAAAGGTGTTGTTGTGCTTGTTATGCATGTCCGTCTAATATATAGCACAAAAATTCATAAATAAATAATGACTTTATGTTACTAGAATTTTACATGACAAAAAAGTCTCTGATAAATCTTGAACCTAGTTAAACTACTACATACATACATACATATCTACAGTAGTTGAACATTTCTAAAGTTTTTATATATATAACATACATATATAATTAACCTTCAGCCCTACAAAGTATTTAATTTAATATTGTATATGCAGCATAATTAACTTTGATTATACACAAGGACCCCACCTGGTCATGCACCCAAAAAATTTACATAACTTGTTTCCTTACTTTTTGTTGTTGTTGTTGTTGTTTATCTTTATAGACAGAGACTTTGATTATGTTACAATACTAATTGAGTTTTGTTAGGCTCCACTTATGTACTAGATCTTCTTTTTATATAGGCTTAACTTAGGCTCTAGTAATTGATATAAGTAGTGTGTCTATGTCTGTGTGAGCGTGTGTGTTTTGTTGTATCTGTGTGTGTGTGTGAGCATTGTGTTTAGTGTTTCTGGAAAGTAGCTTCAGTTGACGTAGAGCAGCTTTTCTCACTAAACATTCTCGGCCTGCTCTCAGAGATAATTGGGCCTGGAGACACAGCAGAGCAGACTCATGTTCTTGCATATATAATTCTGGCGTCTCTTGGCCTGCCAGGGCCCATTCGTGTCCAGGGCAGCATTACGTTCTGTATAAGAAAACAAAGTAAAAGCATTGTAATAGTAGTAGAAGTAAAACAAAACAAACAAGCAGACATGTAAGTAAATAAGTGAGTGCACTGAGAGAAATGTTAGTGCGTAGTATATAAAATGCTCTAAGTAAATACAATAACGACTGAACTAAATACAATTTTTTGCTCAGCTTACTTTAAATCTGTCTTAACTTGGTTTACGAAAAAGTTAACAAACAATGCCAATGAAACTTTGTAGCCCAACCTCTTTTTTTCTCTCAGTGTATCAAAAGTGAATAAATGAAAGAGTAGCAGATTCAGTAAACAGTCAGTTTGATTAATGAATGCAGCAGCAGTACATATAAGTGTGCGGATGAGTTTGCATCTGTGTGTGAGTGACATACAAATAGAAATAAACACAAATACATTTGCACTAATAGCTGGGCAAAAGTATCTGTGTGCAACTGGCGCCTTATTGGTATGCTATACACATACAATTTTGTTGCAAGTTTCACGTTGCACGCACCCTGCAGCATTCTCACCCTTTCGCTCTCTCTCTCTCTCTCACTCACTTTGCTCCCTTGTTTGACCTCTCGCTCTCAGTAAATGTCATTGTCAGGCCTTGACTAAATATCAAAGTGCAACCGAGTGCAGTTGGGAAAACTGTTGCAGGCAACAAAGATTACAACTACAACAATTAGTTGGGATGGTGCCCGACAAGGGGATACCCTGCACCCAATTTTCTCAAAAATAAAGTAATTTTCTGCGACAAGTTTTGTATAGATGCGGTGCGGATTGTAGTCGTTTTTAATGAAAATAATTTAATTGGCTAAGTAAGATTGAAAAAAGTGTCTGCAGCAAAAGTAAGACTTTAAATGTTAATTAGGCTAAATACCAAATTTGTTGGCTCTAGCTAATGCTTTTATATTAATAAAGGCAAGTGAAATTTTAGTAGATGGTAATAGAAGATGTCAACAATTAATATATCTGTCAAAGATAACATTCAAATTTAATATATTTTTCTAAGTATACTATTAGTAATTGGACTTTTAAAGCGAAGGAGTAACCTCTCAAATGTTTTTAGACTAAATTTGCTGTCTTTAGCTCTAATGGTCTTCATAATCTAGGTATTCAGACGCACATGTCTCAACCCAAAGCTATGCTAAGTTTTTTTAGTATAAACAACTTTTGGTCTACCACATGAGCTGCTCTCTGTAAAATAAATTGTCCATATCTATAATACCCTACACCCTGAGGGTACAGTGTAAAACAACGACTTACCCAAATATGCTTCGTGTTGTGGCATATACTCCTGCATTTCCTGCAGCAGCATGGCAATATCCTGTGAGTCTTTTGTAATGCTGCATAATTCCTCCTCATTGAAATCGGGTGTAATTTGTTTGCACAGCAGTATTTGGCTTATGACATTGCCCAGATTTGAAGGACCAGCACGATTCTCTGCAAAAAGATGAAAATGCAGGGCGGGATGTTGGGGTGTTTGTTATTATTGTTAGTGGGGTTTTGGTTTCAGATGTTGTGCATAAATCAAAGTTAAGTGATAAGCTGGTAAGAGTCAAAGCCAAAAGGACGCCCTCAGTCAAGTAGCTTTAACTGTTTTGGGTTTGTTTTGATTTCTGTTTTTGTTGTTGTTGTTGCAGTAACTGCAAATGTTGTTGTTTTTATTGCTGTAGTTGTTGTTTTTGTCGTTATGTGGCTTTCGTGGCCTTTCTGCATTTCTGTTGCATTTTGCAGCAATTTTGGCCACAAAACAAAGCCAGCAAGCTCAGCAGGGGCTTGTTCTGTTTATATTTGTATGTGCACTGAGCGAAAAACCGTGTTGACTTTGATATTTTCGTGTACTAAAAAAATAAACCAAAACTTTTTGAAATGGTTTTAATAAGTTAGACATTTTTGAAAATGAGACTAAAAACACAATAGTAAATAAACTTCAAAAACTTAAATTTTTAAATATGACTCATAAAATGCATTTGCACTAAAAAAAAACGTTTTAAAAAATTAAATAAAAAAAGAAACGAGAATATACATATATATAGAGCCCATAAATATATATACTCGATACTTCGGAGCGGATCTTTTTATACGTTGTAACTGTAGGTACAAAGTGAAAAGCAGACGTTACGAACTCCCAAAGATACCCAAAGTATGGTCAGCGTGACTAGAGAAGTCTGTATAGAATGCCTTGATCTAGAAAATGCTAATCGCTTTCGGATTAGATCGCTTCCTATGTCACGAGCAAAACGCTTATTGCATTTTTTCGGTATTGGAGTTCTATTATATAGCTCCCATAGGTAGGGTTACCATGTTCTTGTTCGCTTGTTCGCTTTTTTGCTGAAATGCTCGTTTTTTTCGACGATTAGACCAATCAACTTTTATCATACATATTTTCATATCTTTTGCCAAGTATTTAAGTATATTTTCCACAAAAGTGGACCAGAGAACCCACCTAAAATCATAAAAAAATTCTGTGTGAGCTATGTCTCTTTTTTTTGCATTTCGTCCTTTCTCAAATGTAAATTTTTCATGACAAACTGTTAGCGTTAGAAAACTAATCTAACAGCATTTTGGTAACTTTGGAGGTGATTGATTCTGGTTTCAAGTGTTTGCGCAACAGGTGCGAACACAAATTTTGTGGAATGTCCGCTTTTTCACTCGGACCATCTGGTAACCGTACTCATAGGAGTATTTCAGAGTGTCTCAAAAACAATTAAAAGCTTAAGATGCATAATTCGTTTATTTATGAACATTTTTTATTCAAAATCAGCAATAAAAAATTTTTTAAAATATCTTAGCAATATGTCGAATGTGATTGCAATATAATGGCACAGTGTATCAAAATGTCATCCGCGCCCGATTTGAATGTACGCTATCTTTTTATTCTTTTCTCTTTTATTGACTTATATTTGTCTCATTATAAGAGAGTAATACAACAACACAAGATAATACAATTTTTGGATTTGTAATTATAATGCTTTTGGGGTCGCTATATGCAAATCCAATGTCTAAAAAAAACTCAGCATGTTGGGGCTCTAAGATTACCCAATTTGAATCAGAATCTGTAATGGCTGTGCTATTGTTTTTTTTATTTTTTTATATAATTCTCGCAGCTGGAATTTCTCTCACCTATAATTCTCGCATTTTTTTTTTTTTTTTTTATTTTTTTTTTTTTTTTTTTTTTTTTTTTTTTTTTTTTTTTTTTTTTTTTTTTTTTTTTTTTTTTTAAAAAAAAAAAAAAATTTTTTTTCCCCCCTTGGGGTTTAAAATTTTTTTTTTTTTTTAACTAATAATTTTATACAAAAAAAATAAAAAACAAACAAAACCAAAAAAAAAAAAAAAAAAAAAAAAAACCAAATATATAGCTAGAATTTCTCTCAGCTATAATTTATCGCAGTTAGAATTTCTCTCAGCTACAATTTATCGCAGCTAGAATTTATTGAAAAAGAAATTTAATAAATGCAATAAAAATATTATTACAAAATCTCCAGTCCCCTATGTGCATTTTTTTTTTCTTGTGAAAATAATATCTTATCTATAATATTAATACTCTACACCCATGATTTAAACCACGATGAAAGGCCTTTCAGCGCTGGATCTCCCGAACCCATGTAAGTTTTATTCAAAGTATTCCTTTGTTGTTTTTGTTGTTTTTTTTGTTTCTGCACTTCTCTTTACTTTACATTCGCGAAACTCTCCAACTCTCCATGTTCCAGATATAATTCCCGATTCCAATGGGAATCCAAAATAAAGAAAAGAATATATAAACAGTAAAATCAAAAACAAAATAAATAACACTCTCAAATACGAACTACAAGAGTACATTAGTTAGGTAATTCATCTAGTAGATATTTAATGCACCAGTAAATGAAATAGAAAAAAATTTTTTTAAAAAATAAAATTTTTGTTCGGTTTTTGCCGTAGATAAGGAATTTCGATTATTTTAATTTAGTTAACTTTAATTGAACTGTATAATGTAACAATATCAAAAAGTATTAATTAATTAGTAATCATGTATAAAATTATAATGAATATAATTAATGAAGATTTAAAAAAAATAATGAAGTGGTAAATTTTTAATTGTCTTTCCTGTGTGACGTAGGCATATAAAGTGTAGGCAAGGTTTTGTTTTGGGGGCTTTGGCTTACTACATATTGTAGCCAAAGCCATGGCAGGGTATTGGGTTTAGGCTGCGAGGGTCAACTAACATCTGAGCCTTCGTCGCAATTGGACACATTAGATAATTTCCCCCTTTGTTCCTTTGTTTTCTTGTTTGGCAAGAAAGTCTTTGTTTTTACTTCAAGAGTCAAGCTCTTAATTTTTGTAGGGACTCTATAATATTCTCAATATGTTATCCGGAGGCCAGACGTAGCAAAACCCACCCCAACTACCCAATAGCTAGGGAATCAAAGGTTCCCGCCTCGCTACCGTACTTGTCGTCCCCCAAAAGATACATAACCATCCGTAAATAACAAATTTTTTTTTTTTTTATGTGAAAACAAAAATTAAAAAAATGAAGTAAACCAATGATAGTTTTGATACAAATCCTACGTCCGAAAATTCCCACAACATCTGGTTCTAACATAACCTTCAAAATGTCTCGTTTTATGAGTTTTTTCGAGACTATGTCAAAACCCTGAAGTGCTCGATATTTTGAACCGTGGATTTATAAGCGACCCCAAGAAACTTTTACAGAAAATAGTTAGACCTTCCAGTCCAAAAACAATTTTTGTTTATGTGGCTGTAGCTCTACATAAACTTAAGGAGTCTCCATTTCATCCATATAATTTAACTTCATAAAACCAAAAAATAAATATACACATTTTTTTTCTAAGGAGGATAAGTCATGCATCTTGTCTAAGCTAGTGTTATAAAACTAAAAAAAAAAGAATTCTTCGTTCAACATTTAAAAAAAAAAAATGTTTAGCTTTCCTTTTTGAACATTTTTGGTCTTTAAAAAATGAATTCTAAGAACTTTCTTGTTATTATAAAATTATTTTTCGTTAATTTTTGTTTTAATTCTAATTAATACTAAAGTCGATTCAATAGTATTTTTAGTATTTTAATGTATTATATTTTTTTAAATTAAAACATATTTAAAAAAATGAAATGTTATAAGTTAAACAGAATTTTTTATTTGATTTGAAAAAAGCTTGTTTCGGATTACTGCTTTTGAATTAAAATGAACTCGCAATGAGTTTTATGAAATAAGTTCAATTTGCTTTAAAAAAAAAGAAAAACAAAATGTAATTGTATAATAATTTACGTATTGTCTTCGTTTTTTCTCTCTGTGCATAATTTAGTGTATGCGTTTCACTGAGGACAATTTTGCTCGTTTCGAAAATCCATTTGGCATGTTCAGCGTAATGCAATAAAACAATTTTTTAAGCTTTTTATTCGTTTCATTTATTTCAATGCAAACATTCGGTTTGCCAGCTCAATTTTGTTTATCTTATATTTTTTTATACATTTTTTTTTGTTTTTGCTTCATTAGCTTTGGTTTTTGCTTTTTGTGGAAACACCCAAAAATACATTTTCAGAGAGTTTTATGCCATAAACAGACTACAAAACGAAGGAATTTGTGAACCTGACGAGCTTTGATGTGCATTCAAGTGTCTGCATGATTGACTGACTGACGGACTAACAAGCTGCTTGACTAAAGTTTTGCTAATTTTGTAGCAAATTTTCGTGGCTTTAAATTTACATACTTTTAAAAAAATAATTTTTTTTTTTTGCATATTTCTTTGTGAAAATATTTTTCACGTTGCAATTTCATGTCGCCATTTATTGCCATAACAAGGCGCTGACTGCAGCAATGCAAATATTTGCAAGGCTTGCAGCAAAAAGTCAACCAGGGCTGCCTTAAGAGCTTGTTTTGCATAACAGGAAAGCCATTTTGGAAGCCACAATGTGTGCAATTAAAATAGTTTGATTTCTGTGGAAAGGAATTAAGTTGCTGACATAACTAGCTTTATCCTATTGTCAGAAAGAATGTTTCTGTGCGTTCTAAGAACTTGCAGAAATATATGGTTTAATATAAAAAAAAAATACTTTTATTGCATGTTGAATAACAATGCAACGCTGTATAATGGTTGATGGTTTTCAATGAATAGTTTCAAGGCATCACCATAGATTTCTCGTTAAAAGAAAGTTAAGCTTAATTGACATAAATAGTCAGATTTTATATTTATAGTATTTTTAGGAACAGAAAGCAGCTTTCTGAAAAAATAAATAGAATTTTGAAAAGTTTAAAATTCAATGCATCATTATTTACGAATTTCTAGAATTTTTAGGAATAAAATTTATTAAATTTTTCCTAGGGTTTAATAAGGTAAGATTCCTGACGTTGCTGGGTTGTTTGCCTTCCAAAAAGTTTCTTCATAAGATCAACGCTATCATATTGCTATTATGCTTGCTTATTGTATTAAAAACACTTTTGCTGATCCTATTTTGCTCTTAGCAGTTAACTCTCTGCCAAAAGGACTCAAGCCTTAGTGGGTGCCAACTTGTCTGCTCTCGTATCTTTCCAAACTGATAAGGAAATGTTAATACCAAAACTACCTTCTAGATTTTTTCTCAAAAACTCTATCCATGTGATGCTTACAATATTTTAACTTAACTTTCCTCCTGTTATTGGTGATATCATGCTCCGCAGAGATCTTCCAGTTGATAAGGGTATTCGATTATTTTGTCGTTCCATATCTACTAGCAAATTTTAGTCTAAAGATAGATTTGAGGGCTAGTGTCTTAAGCCCTTTGCTATGAACATATCTGAATTCCCACATCATTCAATAAATTCGATTTTTTAATTGTTTTATTTAGGCGCGGAAATCCTCTATTATTTTCACCAATATGTTTGCCGTAACTATTAAATGTGCATTACATAGCATCGTTGACGTTCCTTACACTTTTAACTGCGTAACAGCTGCATTTTACCTGATGCTTGTTAGCCCTGGCGTATACGTAATTTTTGTAAATGCTTTTTTACAGCATTTTTGATTTATATACATTGCAATTGCGCTGCCAATTTTTATGGCCAACACGCTGCTGCTTCTCAGCCTTTTTTATACAAATATTTTTGTGTATAATTAAAAAATGGTAAATTACAATTTTATTTGCAGCCATTTGTTGCATTTTTCTTGCCTATTTTGCATTGTTCGCTGATGGCTTTTTTATTGCATTGCTGTCAAATATCATAAATTTATAAAAGCATCCAAAACTGTTTCATTTCGGTTTTCCCTTCGTTAATGAAAAATCCTTGAAAATATTGCCAGAGCGAGTGCCATTATAAACAATCCGGATCAGCCATGAACATTTTGGAATTGGCAACTTGGTTTTTGGCTTATTGTAATTGGTCTGCATGAACGGAGCAACAAATCAGTCGCATTAAGTATGCCCAAAGAATGCCTAGACAGACCTAACTGCGAACGGAAGTGAACGGAAATGCATTGGCGCGTCAAAATGGCAAACAATTGTTGAGCATGGCTGGTGGAGTGTGTATGTATGGGTTTGTGTGTCTATGTGTGTGTTGGTTGCTTTGAGTAACGATTGCAAGCGCGCTCTCACACGTCACGTCTCACTTGGACGCCATTTTAAATTGTTCGCAAGTGCGTGGCGACAAAAGTTGCAGCACATTACACATAGTCAGGGCCATGTAGGCCAGCTACTCCCGGCATCCTTTACAGCTCTCTTCCCTTGTTGGCTCATGGCACATATGTTGAATTAAACTTACCATAATAGCCAGACATATCCATTGGCACGACTTGTATGAGACGATAACTTTTCACAAGTTCGCGTAGAAACAACTGCGCCATGTAGAACAGCAGTACCAAGTGCGGGTTGTCGGTGAGTATGCCATCGGCCATGGCGCTGCAACAACAAAAAAAAAAAAACATTCAGAAACAAAGCCATTGAAAGGTAATGTCAACATGGATTTCATATACGATATATATTATATTTTATTTGTGGAGACACTTTTGTGGCACGCCAAATTGCAGCCGGAAATTGTAAAATGCAATTCTCTATGTGTCTAGTATTTTATGACATTTATTTTTGCAGTGTGTGAGTCTGTACTTTTTGGGGGTCAACTTTTGGAAATAGCTAACATGGTCGTTCGATATTGGGAAATATTTATATTGCGTGTTTGGGCCAACTTGAGCAGTCAAGCACAAAAGCTCTCAAGGGCAATATGTGGTCAGTGCTAAAAAAAAACTTAAGAAATTGAGATTGGTTTTTGTCTTTTTTTACCAAAGAGCTTTATAGCTTATATCTGCAGGGAGCTTACGGCGTATTCAGGAGAGCACTTTTTATTTATATGTTTATAGTGGTACTTGTATGTAGGTTTCTAAGAGCTCCAAAAATCTATTATTTTAGAAATTGAAGGATATAAGCATTTTTGCAACACGTTTTTAAATTTTTTTTAATCAATAATTCAGTAATACAACTCGAAATTTGCATAGTTAGACATGCTATACATGATTTTTGAAAAACTTAGCCTTAGCAAAACAAATTCTTGAAAAAACTTTTCTTCCGGAGAAGAAGTATATGATACTAAGGAGATTCCTCCGAAGCTTTCTATTTAAAGGGCAAGTTATAGTCAGATCTTCTATTTATTGAATTCATAGAGTATTATTTGGAGAAATAATTTTTGCATATAAATTTTTGGTAATTTAATTGATTTTACGAAATTACTGAGAATTAATTTTAATAATAGCAATTCGTAAATAATGTTGCATTGAATTGTAACCTTTCTTTTTCTCGCCTCCTTGACTTTATGTATGAAGTCAGTGAATAACTGTCGCTCGTCTCTGGAGGAGATGGCAGAACAGTTTTCTATCCACCTCATATGGGTCCCGGGACACAGGGATATTGAGGGAAATTGTATTGCGGATATTAGGATAAGGAGCGTCTGGGTATTCCTATAGCCAGCTGCAAACTAAGTATAAAGACCCATTTCGCTCACTCTGCAAACGAAACGTGGAATCGAACTTCCAACACGTGCAGGATCTCATGGCAAACTTGGCCGGTGTACTGCAGGAAAAGAACCAAGGAACTTTGCTGTTTAAGCAGAGCCCAGTGCTGGAAAGTAATCCGAGCAATCACCGGACACTGGCTGGTGGGAGCTCATGCATTAAGGTTCAACGCACATCATCATGATTTTTGCAGAAGTTGTGGTGATGAGGAAGAGCTGGAGACGGTGGAGCACCTCTTTTGTCACTGCCCAGGACTATGCAGAAGAAAGTTCCGCTTCCTTAAGTCACACTTCCTAAATGACTTATCCCAGCTTTCAGAAAAGAGTCCGAAATGCCTTTCGAGGTAAATTGAGGCCACCGGATGGCTGTAAAGTAGAATATCGTGAGGACCTTTTTTTAGTGGGGTAGGGTGGAGTAAAGCCCACCTGCGGTATCACAACGGGCCAATTTTTATCTGGCCTAAGTGAGTTGGGACGTCACGTTCCAACTGCCACCTTAACCTAACCTAACCTAACATATTTGTTTTTGTTTGAAAAGATGTATGAAAACCAAATCGACACGTATCATCTACTTGTCGATTGCAAGGCTGCTTTCGATAGCCCACGGCGAGATTGGCTATATGCCGCCATGTCTGAGCTTGGTGTTCCTGCAAAGTTAATGCAACTTTGCAGAATGACGTTGAGCAAAACCACCAGCTCTGTCAAGATAGGAAATGACCAATCCGAAACTTTTAACACCAAGCGAGGTATCAGACAAGGTGACTCGCTCTCATGTATATTCTTCAATCTCCTGATGGAGAGTTTTATAAGAAAGGCGAGAGTGCATCAGACGGGCGCAATATTGACAAACATATTTGTCCAGCTGCTTGGATACGCTGATGATATCGACATCATTAGTCGCACCAATAATGCCACTATTGGAGCTATTGAAAAGGAATCAGCTAAAATGGGACTGGCAGTTAATATAGACAAGACAAAGTTTATGGTGTGCTCCAGCAGAGAATCGCGGCGTCTTGATTCTCAGCTGACCGCAGATAGCTATTGCTTTGAGTCAGTCAAGGAATTCATCTACCTTGGCCGTGTCCAGCAGCAAAATGTCAGCCTGGAAATTAAGCGGAGGATAAAACTTGCCAACAGGTGTTACTATGGGTTCAACAGTAGAGCTCTCTCTCTGGAAAGACGAAGACAACCTTTACATTCTTTCGGTGCTTCAATATGGTGCGGAAGCCTGCACAGTAACACAATCAGATGCAGCTGCTCTTGAAGTGTTCGAGAGGAAAACTCTCCGCAAACCTTTTGGTCCTGTTTGCGTTGGGGGTACCTATCGTATTCGGTGGAATGACGAGTTGTACGAACTGTATAACGATGCTATGTAGTCAGTCGATTAAACACTCAGCGACTTCGATGGCTGGATCACGTCGTACGGATGGAAAAACAAACTACAGCTCGTAAAGTGTTTGATGCGGTAGTAGGCGGACAACAAAGAAGAGTAAGACCCCGGACTCGTTGGGAGGACCAAGTGACTGAAGCCCTGTCACGCCTTGATGTTACCAACTGGAGAAGACGTGCGCAAGACAGGAGCATGTGAAGGTAAATAGTGCATCAGGCTATTAATAAATTAATTATAAATTAAATAAATAAAAAAATTTGGCTTAGGGTTTGATGGTGCAAAATTTAGGGTGTTGCTCGTTTTCAAAGTAATTTCATAGCTGTACAGCTGCATTAAACCTGATACTTGTTATCCCTGGCGTATAAATGCTAATAAATAAATTTCTAAGTATACTAAAACTTTCAAAACTTTTATTTTTGAGATTATTTCAATTTTGTTTCTAATATATCCACCAAAAGACATTATGAAAAAAACTCGACATGGCTTTTAATTTGTTTTATAATCATCCACGCGTGCACAATTTAAAAAAAAAAAATCGCCTATATTATATATTTATATAAATTTTATTTTCGCCTACAATTTTCAATATTCTCAAAGGAGATAATTTTTTGTACCTATGCCAACCTTTTCCACTGCTTAAGCCAAAGGACTTTTGCTGCCAGTGCAAAAGCATTATTATAAGTTGAGCTTTGTCATATGCCCTAATTTTGAGTCTACTAAATAAAAAATGTGTTAATTTATAAAATTAAAATTATTTTAAAAAATTATAAAGATGCATAAGAATACGAATATATTCATTGTGTATAGGGAAAGTCTGGTTAAAGTAGTTGAGGTGGTTCTTTGACTTTTAGCTCTTTTTAGTTCTGAGTTAAAATTTCTTAAAAGCACTACTTCAAAAATTAATTTTAGAGCACTTATCTAATTTACTACTAGGAATTATTTATTTATTAATAAAAGTAATCAAATAAGCGACATATTTTGATCAAATTTATGCATAGAAATACCAACTATTGAATAAAATAAAACTAGACATATGTAAGCAACTTTTAGCAGATTTTTAGAACATACTAAGTATATGCATTTAGTTCAAACAGATATCTCACAAACAATCCTTTCTATCCATTACATACACTAAGCTTTTTATGTTCTATATGCGACAGCAACGAGCACATTAAAAGTAATTTATGCAGTCCCGACAAAAAAGAACCTAACTCAACCCTAGAACATTTTAAAATTTTTCCTACATGATGTTAGCAAAGTGACCAATTAAGCTACTTGAAAATGCATAATTAATTTTAGAGAGAAATGGCGCCAAGCAAAAGTTCACATTAATTTCAAGCCAAAAACGAGGCGACGACGAGGCTAAAATTAGGAAGGGCAAACAGAAATATTTTAGAAAATAAAAAGTGCCCTGAGAATACGCATACAATAAACATAAAATTCCATAAACATGAAAATAAATTCAATTTGTAAAATTGCTTTTGCATTTGCCTAAACTCATGAGTTGTACTTGCAGAGAAGTTCGAGGACAACAAGGAGCGAAGCGTCCAGCGTCGTCTGAGCTGGAAATGAAAAATATTTTACCTAAATTACCAACTTGTCCAGGCAAGCAGCTCACGGACTATGGTGCAAAAGTGTTGCTGTGCCCAGTGGCACCATTAAACCAAATAAATTGCAAATTAATCTTTCTTAAGGTGTGTGTGTGTGTGTGTTTGAGTATCTGTGTGAGCATTTGTGCTTGTGTGTGCTCTGCTTAAGCTACTTAAAATAAGTTCGCTTTGCACTAAGCACTGAACTGAACTGTGCCACATAACGTTGATTGGCGATTGGGGGCATTGCACGCTGTGTGCCTCATTGTGTTGCAACAACAACAACAATAACAATATTTTGTTTTCTTTGTTGCTGTCGCCAGCCAGATGTATGACTAGCAAATAAATATATACAAAAATTTAGTTTCGTGGACGAAACACGCAGCTTGTGCAAAAAGTGTAGCATACTTTTGCGTGCTGATGTATAATTACTTGCAGCATTTCGAAGAGAACTATAAAGAGAGAGAGCATAAATAAAGCTCATTTTAATGGCATTAAATATGCTTAAAATGTAATAAAATTAATGCTCAGCCATATTTATTGGATGTAGAGAAGCTGGCAATAAAGTGCAAGTGCAAATTGTAAAGGGCAAAGGCAGTGACAGATACATTTTCAAAAGGCTATGTTGCCCAGTTCAGCAGGTTTGTGCAGCAGTTTTATTATGAAGAAAAAAGCGCTTATGAATTATTATTTATTATTTATTGGATATGAAATAGAATTGATTCTAAAGAGAAACGAAGTATATAGCCAGAGCAACAGGGACCATGTGAACATAGTGACTAGTGAACTATATTTATTTGTTTTTTCTGCTTGAATATCTCATGTCGTGTCTTTTGATTGCAACTTCCGCACTAAATATTTTGAGGTCGCTCCCTACAAAAAATTAGAGCAAAATATTTTTTAATGTCATGTGTCGTCGTCATTGTGAATAAAATAATATATAAGGCGATGATCACGGCGATCAGGCGATGACCAAAAAAAAACATTTTTTTATTATATACCCACAGATATCCCTACTAATAGTGAATTGTTCTCTGGACATTTTTCAAAATTATCAGTATTGAATAAGACATTAATAATAATAATAATTAACACAAAAAAGCGGTCAGAAATTCGTTCTTTATTTAAAAAGTTCCTTCATCGGGGCCCTGTTGAAGTAGATTCTATTAAAAGGTTAAATACACATACATATATCAATTTTACGACTAACATAAAAATATAACATTTATCACTAATAAAGACTGAATTTAAAAAAAAAAAAAAAACATATTCAAAGGACTTAAACGCCAATATTTCTAGTTGTATTCTTCTTCTTATGTCCTGTTACTCCTAGTGGAGCATAGGGCCATCGTCTAATTGTATTAAGTCAATAATTTTTCCATTAAGCTGTAGATAACTGAAGTGCCTGTTAATTATCCGTTCAATATTTTTATATCATTCCCTGCGATTTACTCATTTAAATGAAATATTATGAATTTTTCAATAAATTCTAATATAAGTATAAGTTACTCAAAAGAAAATAGATTTTTAAATTTTTCAGTTTATTGATGTTAAAAATGAAAAGCAGTCATAAAATAAGTTTATTGAAAAATACAAAAAGTCAAGTTATCTTAGCATTACGATAATTCAAATTTCTATATCGCCATATTTTATATAAAATAAACTAATACGAAATAAAAAATTGATTGCTATTGTTTGTATCATCGTTTTGATAATATAATAGATATCCATTTTGTTTAGATATTTTTGAAAAAGTAGAGACACTGTTTGTATAAAATTAAAAAAGTTTGTTTTTGCATGTCCCAAACCACGTTTCTCATCAAAAATTTAATTTCATATAATATATTATAATTTTCATTTTTTAATTTTGTCTTGTTTCTTATAATTATTTTATCATTAGTTTTTTCGCCATTATGTACTTTAAAAATGCCTCATAACAGAATTGAAACCCAGCTCAGCAATGAGCACCGAAGCATCCATAATTTGTATTTAAACTAAATTTATTCTTTTTTTTCCAAAGAAATATGGCATCAAAAACCTTGGCTGAAAGAGCACAAAATAAGCGACTTTCAAAAATTTAATATTCTCTCTTGCACATTTTTAGTTTATTTTTTTCAATTGACTGAGCTTAAATAAAACTTGAAACTTCACTCTAGTTGCTGTTTGGGTCACATTAACTGGGGTCTTTTTCGTCCAGAACAAATTCGCCATAATAAAAAAGTCTGAAAAAACTGGGAAACAAGCGAAATCTGCAAAACTTGGAGATAATGCGCCAAATTGCAAAAAACCAAAAGCAGCGGGTAAAGGGAAAGTCCATAAGAAACGGCAATAAAAAGCGGACGAAATAAAGAGCTAGCGAGAGAGAGTATGAGAGCGAAAAAAAATATCGAGAGCATTGTCAGCAGCTGCTGTTGATTACACTTTGGACGTTATTTTCATTTATTGCAAATAACAGCGAAATATTTTATTGTACTTTGCTTTCTTTTGCACGCTGTTGCCCAAATATATATATATATATATCTTTATATATTGTATATACCCAAAAAAAAATATGGGTTTTTGTGGGCACTGTCACAAACCCAACGAAAATTGCACAATTAAGCGTCCGCAGCTGTGCCACAAACTGCGTTTATCATCATCAGCAGCAGCCAAAAACAACAACAGCTACAAAATGGCGTTAATGTAATTTTATCTGTTGGTTTGTTGAGAAATCAAAGTTATTAACTGCAGCTGTATTACATTTTAAGTTCAAAGCGTCTTCTTTTAATTGCGCTTAAAAGTATGCTATAAAATTTGTTGCAAAATGTGAAACACTTTAAACTGCTGCATATGCGAGGGTAGCTTTTTATGTTTCGCGAAAAAAGAAACAAAAAGATTTAAGACAAAAAACTTTGAATATGAAAGTTCGGAAACATGTGACTGAAAGGCAGTTCAGGCTTCAAAACACAATCTGAATGAATATTAAATAAATTAAAGCATATCAAAAGTAAATGTTTATTTAACATATGATGAACATTAAAAGTTTGTACATAAGCATTTCAGATGAGTATATATTCTTGTTTAATACTTCTCAAAGCCTGATTTTGCCGTAGTCAGGGTAAAGTTTCTTGAACTTTTTGGTTTTTTAATTGACGCTCGAAGTTTGGCTTTTTGGATTGTTATTTCAATTATTGTTAAAAAATAATTTGTGTACGGATTCAAAACTTATTTTTATTAATAATTATGTTGGGTTGATAATTTTGTCATAATTGTTTTACAGACCCGCTATATATTTTTTTTTAAGGTTTTTACCTAGATTAAGGTACAAGCTTACAAGCAAGAGCAATTTTGTGATAGGCCGGTTATTTAAGAATTAAACATATTTGGGGAAAACCAAAAAAAAAAAAAAATTATTTTGAATTACAAAAATACTATTATATTGAATATTATTTTTGTTGGACCTATTAAAACGAAGCCTTGAGTAAAATCCAATAATAAAAAGATGGCGTACGTTAAAATCGGACACGGAAGACTTTGGGATACCCTGTACCACTGTCCGCAATAAAATCCGGTATATTACTCAGGAACACCAAAAGACATTTGATTACCAAATAAGGTCACAAAAACAACAAAAAACAGACGAATTTTGAACCAAAAATGTTTTTTTGACCGATCGTTCCTATCGGAGCTAAATGATATAGTCAACCGATTTTGATATAAAAACTTCTTAATGCTAAATTTGGTAGCAATATCTTCACAAAAAAAAAGAATTGCAAAACGTTTACCGTATGGTCCTATGGGAGCTATATGGTATAGTCAACCGATTTTGATCTTATTTGGCACAGTGTGTGGGAACTATAAAAAACTTCCGAATGACAAATTTGGTAAAGATAACTTCACAAAGAAACGAAACGCAACGAATTTTGTACAAACAACGTTTTTTTGACCGATCTGCCCTATGGGAGCTATATGATATAATATAGTCAACCGATTTTGATCTAATTTGGTACAGTTCTTGGGAACTCTAAAAAACATCCGAATGTCAAATTTGGTATGATACCTTCATAAATAAACGAACTATCCATCTTAAACTTTTGGATTTTTTCGAGGTCCTCTGAAACTCCCCTATGGGAGCTATATAATATAGCCCCTATATCGAAAAAGCAAAATAAACTTGTCTCCCCTGACATAAATACGCATCTAATCTGAAAATTGGGTCGCTCTAGCTCTTACCATCTTTGAGATGCAGGCGTTCATACAGACAGACGGACAGATGGACATGTATATCGACTTCTCTAGTCACCCTGATCATTCTTTTAGGTAACTTTGGGGTGTCTTCGAAGTTTCCTTCTGTATGTGACATACATTTTCGGCTGGCACAAACTTAACGTACCCTTTGTACCGGTACAGGGTGTGAGCTATGCAAATTAAGGCCTTTCATTTCACCCATTATTAAAAACAATTTTTTTACTTTATGTACCTGGAAGACGCCATAATCGATTTGATATCAAAGCCTATAACCCGCGGAAGATCAAGACGCTTCAAATGATACATGATTTGACAAATTATGACAAGCGGCATAGAAGGGGAAAGGGAACAGATGAACATAAGTAGAGATTAAGCAAATAATCCTTCTATTTGTTTCACCGTTGTCAAGAAAAAATGAAAAGCTTAAGGAATAAGTAAAATCTTACATTTAGATCCAAGTTCTCATACCAAGTGGAAAGAAATTTTTTTTGATATTGTTAAATTCATTAATGGAGAGGGAAGTCAAAAACGCAATGCAATACAATGCACGTTGAGAAAAAATTGCATACACCTAAAGAAAATCAAATATATATACCGATACGGCTTTGAGAAATATCTATTGTCGTCCAACTAATTTCTATATATATTATACACCTTTAGTCTTGCACTAACTTCAAATGCCCCTCTCCTCAAAGATGTGCCAGGTTTTCCGTGGTCTCATAGCATTAAAGACCACGCTCGTGTTTCACCAAAATGGCTCAAGTTGACCCAGTTCTGTCGTATTTGAGGCAGTACATTTGAGGTTCTTCAATAATACGCTGTCATTGTCAACAATGTGACCAGAGTCCGTTGTTCACATTACGCTCCAGGCGCTGTCGCAAGTGTCGTAATAATAAACGCAAGTGCCAGCAGCATAATATCTCTCAGCTCGGAAACAATGCAACGCCATGAACGCAATGTGGTCAAAGTGGAGGCAGCTATGCCATGACAGTGGAACAGGAAACATAAAATTTCCGACACATACCATTGAGTCATTGGGAACAAGATTGGCTTTGACTTTGACATTGTTTTGGCTTGTGCCTTTGGGCGGCTTTTCTTATTGTCATCGTCATCGTCATTGTTGTTGTTATCGTTATTGTTGTACTTGTTGTTGTTATGTCGCATGCTTTATTCCTTATTGTTGTTTCTATGCATTGTTTTAGAGCGTAGTTGAGCCTTCCTCACGCTAGTCTTTGTATATGTGCAGTTGCAGTAACAGTCTCCAAGGACATGCGACTAAATCAACTTGGCCATAAGTTGTCTATGCATTTGTGTATATATGTATGTACGAGTATTATTTACAGAGGAAATGCGTTTAAGCAAACATGACATTGCAAGGCGAGCTTTGTAGTATATAAGTACAGTCAGTAGCTCCAAGGCATTCTCTTGAATAACTTGCTGTCAAAACAAAGTTGAAGAGAGCAAAAACAAAGCACAGAGCCGACAGCGACTATAATTGAGCAACAACAAACAACATATGTATGTGCATGCATCTGTGTATGCGTGTGTAAGAGAAGGCACATAAATACAAAACAAATACAAACACAAATACGAAATAAGCGAAAGTAAATAGAAAGACAACATGGACGAATATGAAGAAACAAACGAGCAGACAAACAAACAAACAGACAAACAACTATCCGTCACTTAAGTAAGTTAGAAGGTGGCTTAGTAAATGCGATAACTAGATATGGGTACGTGACACGCTATGCTGTCATCAATCACGAGCATGCAATAAATTTGTTCTTTTCATTTCTGTTTATCTGTCTGTTTGCACTATGAAATTTAAATCTCCTTTTAGTATACTGAAATTAACTTTAACCAATCGTTAAATAAAGAAAACTGAATCTCGTTAAAAATACAACTTTCGAAGATTTTCAAAGAAAATGGCTGAAATTTTTACTTTATGTAGAAGGTCTGTGCGGCGATACTCCCAAGCCTGCCGTACCGGAAACGATATTAAGTTAAGTATTATATTATTTCAAGTCGCATTTATTTAAGACAAAATTCAAAATTTTATAATCCCTCGAAAAATGCATATTATTGGTTTTTAACCCACAAAAAAGGACTTTTAGACGAAGAAAATATTTGTACTAAACACAAGCCATGGCTTAATCTTTTTCTAAAATGATGACAATAATTTCGTAATACCGTACTTCTGTAGCATAAAATATAATATAAATCTATAGTATCCCTGCTTCTAAGGCATACAAAATCTTTCAAATTTAATTTTAAATAAAAAAAAAAAATAATACTTAAAACTCAAAAACAATACCAAAGCCTTGCATTTGTTGCACAAAAATTAAATTTAAAATTTAAATTAAACCCACGATTGTCAACCTCATCGCTGCTTTCCTAAGAGTACTCTATTCCCGCGCTGCTTGTCATAAACCAAAACTTTGCATATAAGCATACTTATTTCTCACACTGTCATCCATTATGCTCTACGACTTTGTTTATACTTTTCAAATAGACATTTACTCACACGTGCACGCACTTCCAAGTAGAGAGATAAGTAAAAAAAACAACTTATTTCCTTGTTTTTTGTTTTCTTTTTGTTTTGTTTTATTATTTTTACTTTGAACTGGCTCTTATAAAACTCTTATGAGAATGCACATGTTTACAAAAAAATAACAAAACAAAAACAAGGCAAGTAAAAAAAAAAGGAAACAGGAAATATTGTCGAAAAGTTTGGCCTGCCGCACGGTTGGTGTCGTTTTTTTTTCGTGCTCTTCTTTTGCCACTTCACTTTCTTTTTGTGCTGCTTTTTTCACATACTTTCGCCTTATTGAACTTTTACTTTCAATTTAACTTTTTGCCTCGTTTTGCGTTTTGTGTCATTCATTGACATTGCTCATACGCACTGTTGGCCAGACTGAGACTAAGAACTAGAAGCGGGCCTTTTGCTGAGCCCTTCATTTGTGTCAATAAAGCGAAAATTAATTGAAATCTTTTGCGCAAGCGAATTGTTTTTGTTTTCTTTGTTTTTGTAGAACTTGTTCTTGTTGTTGCCTTTGTTATTTTGTGCCAGCCAATCATCAATTTATCTGGCAGAAGTTGTTAAAAAAATTTTAAATGAATACGAAAACATTTCGTACATTTGGGCAGCACTTTTTTATGCTGATGCTGCTCGTTACTCGACTTGGTGTATTTCGTAGTGTTCTTGGAATCTCTTTCAAACGAATTTTAACCTTATAAAATGGTTCGGTACAATGCACAGTAGCCCAAAAAGACAAAATTTTGGCATAAAATCAAAATAATACTTTAAGAATTTTTGGAATAAAATAATGATAAGCCTAAAAAAATGTTGATGCAGATACTGCTTTTTATTTATTATACTTCTATTAATTTCAATAAATTGATAGCATCAGGACAAAATTAACTGGCATAAAAAAAAACACAAAAATAGGAGACATTAAGAAACGAAAAAGTTCAAAGATTTTTGGCACATTCATTCAATTTTCATTATTTTTCTGTGCCACTGTGCACAGTGACATTTAAAGCGTCTGCTTGACAATAAATCACAATGTCAGTTGGCAACACGGTGCGCTTGAAAAGTTTTTGTATTCTCTGCATGATGCACGTCCTTGCGCCTTGCCCAATGCATGCAAACGAGACAGCAAAACAATCTGTCAATAAACAAGAAGAGAACGACATGTATATGCACAGCTAAAGAGAGTCAGGAAGCACATATACAAGCAAACACTTCTATTGAAATCAAAAATATTTTACATATTGTGTATATAAAATTTTGACAAACTTTTTTGTTAAAAACTTGATGTCATTTGTGTTTGGTTTTTTTTGTGTCTTGTTGTATTTGTTGTTGTTGTTGCTTGGTGTGTGATAATGGCGCATGTTGTGTCAACCACATGGGAATTTCAGTTTGTTATATTTTATGCTTTGGCACTGGCATAAATCAATAAATTGAAGTCGCTTAGTAGACAGTTCTGAGTTTTGGGGCCACCTGAATGGTTTGGGTTGAGAGCAGCAAAAAAAAAAGAGGAGCAAAAAGGAAGAAAAGTTTGTTTGCACTTGGGACTGGGCACTCCATAACAGAGCAAGCAATCAAAACCGTAAGATGAAAAACTGCTGGTATTTCAAATGCATAGAATTCACTTTATTGTATATATCCTGCGATATTCATACTCTTTAGTTAGTGCATTGCAGAACTTAAATTCAATATGCAGTTGGGGCACATTTAATGCAAAACCTACAAATTTTAGATATGCCAAGCTGAGAAATGGTAATAGCTGGCTAAAACCGCGACAGACACACTTCGTTGTCCAATGGGTTAAGTCCTGTCACATAGGAGGCAAAATATGCCACTCTCGAAATAACATATAAAAAAGAAGCTTTCAAGTTTTTATGAAGTACATCTGTCATACTTCAAGAAGACTTCAAAATTTGTTATTTAAAAATTTGCCAAATCGATTAAAAATAGCTATAAAAATTATTTAAAAGAAAATTTGTTGGGCACCAAATATTTTTTTAGCAGCTTAAACGATATTTTTTGAGACTATTCCCACTGAAGAAATGGAACATAAAAAGTCTTGTGCATTACAAATAGAATATTATATGCACTTTAAGTGCATATGGCCGATTCATTTAAAAATGCATTTTTATCGCACGCAATAAAAATAATATGGGAAACACAGAAAATTATTTATTGTACATGTGTAGTGGGATTTCAAATGACATTTTTGTTATTGAAAGAGTTAGATTTATATCAAAATATTAAACAAGTATAAAAAATTATGTGATTTAAATATAGGTACCATCTCTTATTTTACAAGTCCTAACGACTTACCATTTTTTTTTTTTTTTTTACGTTTTCAAATGTTAACTTTTGGACTAATTTTAGGGGCTTGTTGGGTCCCAATCACCAAAAATATCAAACTTTTAGTCAAATTTCAAAATTTCAATATAAAGAAAGAACTGGAATTTATGAATAGATTTTCGTCTTATTTGTTCCAAATGCAAATAATGCACTATCGCAGTATGACAAAAATAATGTTAAAACTTTCATGAGCGTATATTCTCATTTTAGCAATATCATGTCTAGAGCACGTTCATGAATAAAATTAGTGATCATGACAGACCTCAAAATTTTTATAAGCTAGAAAATTCTGAATAATACTCAGCAGGTGGCTTAAGAACAAAAATTTAATATTTCGATGCAATCAAAAGTTATGAGATTAAAAAAAAAATTACGTATACGCAATTTGTACTTATGTAGGCTGCACAGCTATGATGCTTTACAAATGCTAAGTTATCTATATCAAAAATCCAAAAATTTGGTAATTTAGCTCAGATTCATCCTTTGCCCATTTCTACACGAAATAAAAATTATAGAAATTCTTCTTCTTTAATTTTTGAAAAAGAAGCTAACTTACAACGCACAGTGCACACTGTATCCAAATTTCCGTACATTACAGACATGGATAGCGATAACTAAAAAATGTTATGATCACCCTGAGATTTTAATTTATTAAAACAACACCGAACAAAAAAAAAAAAACCCTCACCTTTTATGAAAAATAAATATTATGATATTTTTAAAGAACAAAATGCATAAAAATCGCTTAATTTTTTTTGAATGCTTTACTTGTGAAGAAAACTTCACCAAATTACGAGTGTTTTATTGAGTAAAAAAATTTTTTTTTTCAAATTAATGTAAATGTGTGTACTTTAACATGCTGTCAACTTTTTTTGTGCAACTTTGGCCACCTTTTCTCTTAATATCAATCATGAGACTTGAAAAAAACAAAAATTACGTATACGCAATTAGGCCAGGTAGTGGTGCTGGAGAAACATCGATGTTGGCCAACATTTTTCAACTTTTTAACTATTTTAACTTCGATACATCGGCCATTTTTTGAATGCCTAAATTAATTCAGAGTGGGCCATCTGTTGGTTTGGTTATATAAGTATTTTCAAATAATAGAATGGAATTAACAAACAAACCAAAAGCTTACTATATTTTCATAATATACATTTCAAAATTAATTACATTACATAGAAAAATAAGCAAAGAAATAATATATAATAATCGAAAAAGTTATACAACACAAACAAAAGATAAAACAGGCCACAAAAAAGAGTGGTGCAAATTTAACAAGTGACAGAAGCATAACTTATAGATTTTGAGCAGCTGAATCCAAAATCCAAAAAACTCCTTGAGACATGGGCTTAAGATAACCACCAAAAAATCCCATAAAACGAGATAATTTGGGTATTATTTAAGTACCCTTGGATCGGGATTTTTTGGACTTCGGATTCAGCTGTCCAAAGTCCATAAGGGGTGCTGTCACATGTAAAGTTTACACCACTATTTTTTGTGAGCCAGTGAGTTATAACAACAAAATGTTCTGTTCCAGCCAGAATTGCAGTCTCATAAACTTTAAACTAATTTGAGATCCCTTCACTTTGGCTAATATATAAAGTCATGTCAACGTTTTTTGATTTAAGCAAACTCCGCTTGTCGCTCACTAGATTGCCAGCCTTGCTAAACTTTAAAAAGTATTACCTTCCAGTAATTCAACGGGCACATGCATAAATCTAAGTTTTCGACAGTAAAAAATTTTCAAAGTCCCAAAATTGAGACAACCCTACTGTTTCGGATCTTTTGAGATTGCCCATATTTTGTCCGTAATGGGATTTGGTCGATAAACGAAATAAAAATATTGATAGTCGGAAAAAAATAAAAAACATCGATGCATTGATATAACATCGATGTTACTTCCAGCACTACCAGGTAGTCGTAGCTACCTTGTAGAAATGTTTTGTGAAAATTTGATGCATGCCGTCAAAAATAAATCTACCAAATTTTACACGAGTACAAGAGTTTCTCGACTTTATTCCAAAATTTGGATAGCTAATTCCCAAAAAAATTTCAGGCAAAAAATGTTTTTGATTGAGCTAATTACGAGTTCTTTTCTAATCTGGTATGAAATCAAGAAATTTGTATGCTAACTTTTAATAAATATTTCTGCATCAACCTCAATGCTCAAAGTCAAAAAAACATTTTGCAGCTACAAGTTTAAAGTGCTTGACAAAGTTTACAAAAATTTTTCAATTTAAAACTCTGCCCTTTGTTTACTTTGACTGTGTCTCAATTTTGAAAAGTTTCAGATTGCAAATTAATTGATTTTCAGTCAATATTTGTTGCATAAATTCCCTAGCTCTTCAGTTCGATATTTAAAACTGAGAAACTAACCAGCTTTCAGGCTTGCTTTCATCTCAGACTTTTTTGAAAATTTGTTCATAGTCAACAGTATGCTATTACTTCACTTTACACCTCGTACTCCTCCGGCTACCATACATGTTGTTAAATTATGCAACATTTGGAATTGAATTTCAAACTCAAGCCAAGGTACTCTTGTTGTTGCTGCTAGCCCCCCACTTGATTTCGTCCTTATGGTTCAAAGCTAACTCATTTTCAAAACGTGTAAGAGGAGTGGAGAAAGACCAAACTCAACTGTGACTATGACAAGGATGGCAACAAATTGTTATTTGTGCTATGCTCACTCATGTACATAGCTCCTCTTTCTTATGCATGTTTTTTTTTTTTATGTGCGACTCCCCGGTAAGAGCTATGCCGGGAGTGTTATAAATTGGACTGCAATTAAATTTGCATACATTTCCATAAAACAACTCACACATACACATACACTGAGAGAGATAAAAGCAGAATATCTAACATTTCAAAGAAAGGGAGAGAGAGAGAACAAAAAGGAAAAACAAACCGTAAAATGTCACACACATGTTTATGTTTATGTTAATGTCGTGGTTGGTCCCTTTTAGAAATTTTTGAGCTAGACCCTCTGGTCGTGTCCCCTGTTGCCACTTACCTCTTGACCTGCGGCATGAGTATCTGAGCTGTGTGCTTGAACGCTTCCACGCAGGTGCGCCGCAGTTTCCGTATTTTCTCGCGAAGCTCCGGGCAGTCTTTGGCTTGTCCCACATGTATCAGCATATCACGGAAAAGCGCCACATGGCTGTTGATCTCCACAATGAGCTGCAAAGTCAAAATTCAACATTGAAATTAATTTAATTTATGCATATGCAATTTATGCTAGCTGTCAGCTAAGGACATATAATTTATATACCAGTTAAGCAGGAAGTGCTTAAGGTGGCATAAGGCCTTGCAGACTCAATGAAATGCAATGCCGAAAATAAATAAAGAAATAAGTAAAATGTCATCTTAAAAGCTCGTTATTTTAGATACCAATTTTTTTCAAAAGGTAGGTACTTAGCACTCATATTATAACATTTCTCCTCACATAAAACTAAAAAATATGCCGTTTTTAAACGACATATAAATTTTTTTTGGCGCACTTCAAGAATGCACTTTGCGTGGGTAAGGTTTGGTTTTGGTATAAAAATGAATGCGGCTCAAAAAAAAACTTTTTTAAACAATCAAACTCAAAGAACTTATACCTACTTTCATTCCGAGATTGTTTCGAATTTCTTTCAGTTAAGAATTTATGAGAGCTTTTCGTACTTTAATATTCTTTAACTATGAAAAAAAACTTGCCATTTTAGCATTTAGACTTGATGCTTAAAATAAGTACAAAATCTTCTTATTTTTATTGTATTCTTTTATTGAGAGCACTTGTTCTTTAAGGCCACTATAAAAAAGAATATTAAAAGTCATCATTATAGCATGTCGAAAAAATTGAATAGCCTTTATAAGTAGAACCTTATATATCGTGTTTCAAAGACCAGTTCAGATAATTTTCTGGAAATTCCAAATTAATGTTAGTCCAAAAAAAAATTATTGATATTCCGTGAAACATGTGATGAATCTTTTATTCATAAATAAAAATAAAAAAAATAATGAGAGCTTATAGTTTTAAAGTCATTATAGATGTATAAATGAAGTAGTACACCAATCGTTTCAGTATCATCCTTTATAAATGTCGAAACATATTGTCGGGAGCAGAAGCTTGCCAATAAAACACTACTAACATAAACTCTTAAATTGTATAAATAATTACTCTTAACTTGCATTGTACTTAACTATCTCTCTCTTTGTTACTGCACTATGTTAGTTATCTTTTCCATTTTATGCTATGTTCGTTTCTTGGCAGCGCTGCGGCCCTTGCATTGCCGGCAGCGTTCCAACCTATATAAACATAAGGTTGTGATGTTCTGTGTCGTCGCTGTAACCTATCACAAACGGTTGCGTGACAATAAATTACAATAGTGGTCAAAAGTATTTTGATATAAGTCAAAAAAAAAAAAATTTGGAAATGTCTTATGATTTATTTATTATATAGCTTTTAATAAATTATTTTTAAGAATAATGATAAATTAAGCTCCTCAAAACGCATAAGTTTACGATTGACAATATTATAGTTTAGGAAATTTGAACGATTTTTCAAAAATGTTAGTGGACAAAAGTATTTTGACAAAACAAAATACTTTGACAGATGAAGAGAAAAAGCTGTAACTTTAGATTAAATTAAATAAATAATCAAAAGTAAACCCTTCTTTGACGTCAGAGACCCTTTGCAAAAGTTTTGGAATTGATTTTACTATAATATTTTTTCTATGTTTCCTGTAAAGTATCCTTCCAACGCCGTTTTTCTTCAACAATTGCCTCTTCTCGCGATCTTTATCAATTATGGCATCGTTTTTATTATTTTTTTTTTCTATTTTGTAGAGATCCAAGCTTTGAGGTAGCCAATAAAATGTATTGACTTCTTTCAAAAAATTCGATCATATGGGTATTGAGGCATAAAGTATTATCCTGAACCATAATAAAGAATTGTCCAATGACTCTGCAACCGGAAGTGGAAGCCCGGTCATTTAGGATGTGTAAATATTTCTTTTTATGAATGAAGCTTAAACATACTTAAAAGATAACGAGCCTCCGCCATTAGTTACACGTACCCATACAGGCATTGGAATTTTCCCATACATTGTTCAATTACCTTCAATAAACTTTATTTTTTCGATCTAAGATATTCAAAGGAGCTTTATATATCCATTATTTGTGTTCCCAAAACGATTGTGCCTTGTTTTTATATTATTTAGCAAATGTTAACCTTTTAAGCCTATTTTTTTTTTTAAATACAAGGATTGTGCGAGCTACAAAGGTAGTAAAATTGTTCTCCTTTCACTGTCTCCTATCTTTTTTTCTACTAACTAATGTTTTATACTCTTTATTGAATTCAATTGATAAAACTTTTGGTGTATTTAAGGCATATTTCAAAAATTTTCTTAACTTAATGCCGTGATCTATAGCGTCCTTTTGCGTGTTCTGCCCGAACTGGCTGTATTATTTATAGAATAAGTTTTGTTTTGCCTCATAGTTTGTTAGTAAATGGTTTTTTAAGGCATTTTGCTAAATCTGATAGGATATTCCGCTTGAAAACCGGCATTATATTTTGTGACTTTTTCATTTCGAACAAGCTGACCGAATTCAGGTATTTTGCCGATTATAAAAAAAAAGGCAAGAAAATTGGATATTGTTTTTAAAAATGAATAAAACAACTTTTAAAATTGTCACACATTACTTGTATCTCACGGGAATCAAAGAAGTTGCAATTGATCGCAATGTCAAAATACTTTTGTTTGATAATACATATAGAAAAAAAATGGAAATCATTATCAGTGCAATTTTTTGCTTACTGAAAGCTAATAAAAGATTCTCTTTCTCAAAAGTAAAATCGATTCCATTACTTCTCTCAGTTTTTATATTTAAGCGATATAATATTTAATACAGTTTTATCAAAATACTATTGGCCACTATTGTATAACACTAGTTTACAAATTTAAGGGTCAACGAGTGAACCTTCGTAAAAAAGTGTTTTTTAGGGTAATTTGGGGTCGAGAAACACGAAAATGACAACCTTTTTTTTTTCTTAAGCACCGTTTTCGAGATATTTTCGAAAAACATGTTTTTGGGCATTAATTTCAGTTATTTTTCAATATCTCGTGAACAAAATTTTGTATCGACATGAAAGACAATTTGATCGAAAGGTATTGATTTGCTCTTTACAGTGATATATAATTATGTACAGATTAAGTCAAAATAATAGAAGTTACAAGCGACCAAAGTCGAAAAATTGTGTAATTTTCGACTAATTTTCAAAATTACAAATTTTCGACTTGCTTGTTATCAACGAAAAAAAATTTTTTTAATTTATGTTAAGCTTTAAACTGAAAGAGAATTCTTTTACGAACATTTCGAGTCTAAGGTCTTTAAAATCAGGTAAGAATTGTAGATGTTATGGAACCATATACGAAAGTTCCAATCTTCACTCATTCACACTTTTGTATGAAAAAAAATTTTTTCACTCAAAGTTTTTCATTTGCGTTCATTTACGGCATCACGCATTTGTATGCAGCTGTAGTCGTGTTTTTTCATTCATGGCTCCATATCATCTACAATTCTTACCCGATTTTAATGATCTTAGACTCGAAATTTTCGTAAAAGAATTCTCTTTCAGATTAAGGCTTAACATATTTTTTAAATATTTTTTTCGTTAATAAAAAGCAATCCAAAAATTTGTAATTTTGAAAAATTGTAAAAATTTTCGACTTTGGTTGCTTGTAACTTCTATAATTTTGACTTGATCTGTACATAATTATATATCACTGTAAAGAACAAATCAATACCTTTCGATCTAATTGTCTTTCATGTCGATACAAAGTTTTGTTCATGAGATATTGATGAATAACTGAAATAAGTGCCCAAAACATGTTTTTCGAAAATATCTCGAAAACGGTGCTTAAGAAAAAAAAAAGGTTGCCATTTTCGTGTTTCTCGACCCCAAATTACCCTAAAAAACACTTTTTTACGAAGGTTCATTTTTCGTGTAAACTAGTGTAATTTATAACGTTTAGAAATACGTTCGTTTCATTTTGTTTAAATAAAAACAATTAACTAAAAAATATTAGTTAATCCAACACATATGTTAAATAAATTATATAGTATTAAAAATATATAATAAGCCAAGCGACCTTAAAATTTAAAATTTTTAAAAATTTATGAGCGGCAGGGCAGGAGAGCAGGAGAGGTTTGACGCCAAAGTGAACAATAAATTGGTGAAAAGCATACAAAGTCATTGGGAAGCAATTATAATTCCCACAAGATAATAAATATAAAAATCCATTTTTAACTTATTACTTTACAAGTGGGCAAATAATTTTTGATAGTAAATAAAATTTTTTTTTAGAATTTTTAGTTTTTTTTTTTTACTTAATTTTAATTTTGTTGTTTAAAGATTTTTTTGTAATAAGCCAATATGTATTAATTTTTCAGCACGCAACTTTTCACTAATTTAATGAACTTTGAAAATAAAATTTCAATATGATAACTTCTTAATTTTTGTAAATATTTAGTTTTTAAGTTATTTTTAAGTTAAAATTAAGTTTTTTCCCATTTTTTCCTTAGTAATTTTATGTTAATTAAAGCAAACATCAATACATACATGTATGTAAGGTCGGTAATGACACAATTATAAATATTTCTATTGAAAGCATCTGCCAAGAGTCTGTACAACTATAATAACTAAACATTAGCTTTAATGAAAATTAAAATATTGAAAGGGTATAAAGCACAAATAAATAAATAAATAAATAATATAATAACTTCTGGTTTAACTGCATTTTTAAAAAGTAGATTTTATTGCAGCTTATAGGGTTCAATTAATAAAAATTATCTGGACAAATAAATAATAATAGCTTTAGGTATTTCGTAAGCATTAAAAAATTTCCCAAAAATATTTTTGCCAGCTCTTTTATTATTGTGTACCAAAACTACTAAGCCTGTCTCACAAGAGACTTAAATTTAGTTTTCTGATAAATCGAAGGCCTGCAGCCATTACAATAGATCATCAATGAAAAAATGCTCCACTTTTTAAAAACTCTAGCAAGCATCTTGTTACTTCAAAAGAGATTCGGCATGCTTAACTTGGATAAAAATTTTCCCTTAAATAGAACTTTTGTACTGGTTCACAAATGATTGGTAGCAAAAGGCCTGCTAAGGGAAATTTAAATGACGCATTAGCATCATTCATCTAAGACATTGACCGACAACAGCACATAGTCGGTTTGCCAAACGGGTTTTAATATCAAGTTCATTGCTTATATGCCAAGAAATTCTAATTTATGCGCGTCTAGATGTACTTTACACACACACACACACACTGAGCCCGAGTAACACAAATACTGAGACACAGATACACAGACACAGCCAGAACCTAAGACGCAAGTTTATTTGTTTGCCTAGGCTTGTTGTCCTTGTTGGCAGGACAAATTTCATAGCAATTTCCTAGTCAGTCAAACGACATCGTCAATGGAAACTGCCTGTTGTCTGTTGTCTGCCCTCACCCCCCAAAACATTACTGCCAATGTGCTTTCCACCATCTTTATTTTGGTTGCCTTTTTTACGGCTCATTGCCAACAAGAAGGCGGCAAATGAATTGAGCAATCGGCTTGCTCTGCCTAATTTCTTTGCCCTTTGCCCTTTGTTTGTGTCATAAAAATTAAAATACCCAACAAACCGTAAGAGTGAAATGATAAAAGCTGTTGAATTTCTTCTTCTTAAAGCTTAACCTTTTTCAATACCCTCTATTTAGTACAGCAAAGGGTTGCAACAAGTTTTTTTAAGAGTATGTAAAAGGGAAAAGAAAGTCATGCTGTAAAATTGTAGGGTATGCAATGGAATATATGTAGCCAGCTTGCAAAAAATTTTGCAGATAGTCAACTGTAACTTCAGCCTTTACCCTCAATCGACTTTAGACTTCAACTCTAAAGAGAAAATACATCACCAATTCTATCTGCAAAGTGCGTACAAAAATGTTTTTCGAGTCCTAGAATCAGACATACAGACATACATACCAATCATTTTTCTATGTCATTCATGTTTCTTTGTTCCGAGTTTTCATGATTTATCTTCATTTGACTGTTCATAACCAGGCGAAGCTTTATACTTTTTCACTTTACTATTCACAAGTACACTCAACAGACTTTCGACTAGATAGACAGTAGCTGGATATATCGCTCATCAAATGTCCCAACTTCCTTAGGCTAAATCTAGTCCTATCATTCGATAGGACTGCCGAATTACCAAGAACGGACAAGATGGCAAGTCAATAGTCAATATACTGCATCGGAAAGGAGTAAAAATACAAACGCGAGGTATCATCTTTTACTGAGACCTTATATGGTCAGCTGATTGGCTTTAAAATGATTTTTAAAAAAATTACGCCTGCTTGCTTGTATTCAAGTTCAGGGTATCCCACCATCAGGCACCGCGTAGGAAAAAGTCGCTTACTCCCGACTTTACGTAGTTGCTCATTTATTATTTTTATACACTCCAATCTGCACTTGCAACATGTCAGCCCAACTAAGTGGCTTCATAGAAAAGTCATAAGTACCATGCCCACTGTCACATATGCCGCGCCCTTGCAATTTGCTAAAATATACGCTCGAAATTACTTGAATATTTATAGCGACCTCATTTCATTTAAAACGCGGCGTATGCGTAATTTTAATAATCCCGAAACGGCTGTTGCCTGCAGAACGCCCCTCAGAACACGCCCCTACCGCCCATTGCCCGCAAAATGAATGCAAAGCCAGTGCTGTGGCTGCTGTGGTCTGCGCTTGACTTAATTTGAGTTGACAGCTGTACTAAGGCTTACATTTATATGAAATATATGCATGATTAGTTATATTGATGGCTTTCAGTTGACAACTGTACGTACGCCCCTCTCCGCCCTGACAGTTTCGAGTGAGCCTTGCAGCACTTAGGCAAATTGCTTATTGAAAGTACGAGTACTTTGAGCGCTCAGTGTAAAACTTTTGCCAAAGTGCTATATTGTTTTGCGAGTGTGTGTGTGTGTGGGTGTAGGGTGCGGAAGATCTTTGCTTTATATGCGCAGAGTAGTCAGTAGTCTGTCAATCTATAGCGCTGTAGGCCTTGAGTAAAGTTTCTTGCCATCAGCTGTTGCGCGCTCAGGCAGCAATTTATTGGTTTTGGTTTCATTAAGTTGGTAGTTGGCTGAAGGGGCGGTGCAAAAGGCAGTATCTGCGGTTTGTTAGAGAACGTCTATAGAGACATTGTGCCAGAAATTGGCAAATTATATGAAAAAGTTTTGTGCCAAGCTCAAATGTCATTAGGCTACTGTTCTTGTCTTTATGATAGCACAAGCTTATGCATAAAGTGGACTAGAGTGAGAAAGAGCAAGCTGGTCATATTTATTACATAGCCACACACACACACACATCAGGTAACCACTACACTAACAAAGCCGTGGCAAAAGCAAACATAAAAGCCACACGCATAAATTTTATATAAAGCTTAAATCTCTACAGTGTTGGACATGAGCTCACACTGATACACAGACACCACTCCTACAAGCACACAAAGAGCCAAACATTGCAAAAAGTTTATGCAGTCAAATGCAAATCCCAAATGTAAACGCTGCGCGTGTGTGTAACTTTATTAGTCAGCGTGTGCGTGTGTTTTTTTGTTGATGACAGTGGCGTAGAAAAATATCACACTGTCTACACAAACTGATACTTTTTTATTTACATATGTTTTTATCAACTGACTTTTACACCACGAGATAACTAGTTTAAAAATAAGACACATTCTCATTTATCTATTTTCAATGTAGCCCATAAAAGTATGCTATGATTTTTTATTTGCACTATATGTAGGCATTTTCTTTTAGCTTGACGTTACCTTTGGCAGTAAAAAAATATGAAAAATAAAGTAAAGTAGCAGCATTTATAGTACACTGAAAGCAGTCGGCTGCACTTTTTCAGATTTAGTTAAAAAATATGTTACGGCGTGACGTTACCAAAAAAGGAAATATTCAAGTCCGAGTAAAAAGAATTACAAAATCGCAACTTCAGCGAAGCTATTAAATTTTTATTTTGGAACATATTTTTTTTAAATTTAAATGGATTGAGAAACTTTTATAAAAATACACTTAAATTTCGTGGCATTTTCTGACAGCACTAAGTGCCTGTGTGTTCTCCTTACTACGCCACTGCCTGCAGTAAATACATAAAAGAAAGGACAAAACTAAGCGCGCAGCGCTAAGCCCAATTCAAGCTGCAACAAAATGCGAGCACATTTCTGAAATTACCTGCCAGCTAAAACTCACACGGACACACACACACACACACTTAAATATACTCACAACCACACACTCACACACACTTAGACATAAGCCTGGTCATAAGCGCGCAAATTCAATTCTCCAAGCGTAGCGCGCGCAATTTGGGTTTTTTTTTTCCAGCTGTTTTTGTTGGCCAGCCCAATGGACCTTACCTTGGCCAAAATCAGAGACCTAGGTACTTACTCATTTCATAGCGGCCACTAGACGCACATCAACAGGAGAACCAAAGCTAAGTAAAAGCAACACAAAACAAAAGCGAAAACAGTTTCGAGAGAAAAAAAATAAGAGTAAGCACCGTTAGTGAGAGTGAAATGAAAAGCACGGGCTTTCACTTGTAATGGAGGTGCAGCCAAAAAGTATGCTACACAAAAGATTCATATGCATATGAAGCGTAAAAACATGGCTTGAAAGCGAAGCAGCCAGAAGGCTTTGGTTGTTAGCTGTCGGGGGTGCAACGGGTTTGCGGCGTGCCACTTGCATATGAAAGCAGTTCTTGTTGTTTTTGTTATTTTGGTGCTTATTTTTTTTTTATGTCTTTGCTGTTGCTTCAGCAGTTGAGGCGGAAAATTGAAAAACAGCTGCTGGCATTCGACTGCTTTATATGCAACATGCCACAACAAATGCAAAATACAATGCAATGCGTATGCTGTGAAAAAAAATGTAGAAAAGAACATAATGGTTGCAATTAAGTTGATGCAAACGAATTTGAAATACTCTTGTTTAGAAAAATTGAGGGGTATTTTATATTATTAAAAAAAACCATTAAATATCCTTTTATTCGCTAAGAAATCTTAATAATATATATTTTCAAACGGTATAAAAGTGAAAATCATGATGATTATTATGATCCTTTAACTTTCAGTGGATCATAGGGCCTCACAAAAGTGAATATGCCATATGTTAACTATTTAACTCGTATACAACCCTTGGCTTAATTGCCATTTTCCTAGAATAACGTGGATAAATATTATATAAAGCTAAAACCTTGAGAATTTGAAAATTAGCATTCATATTTTTGACCGTTCATGTATGCCAAAAACATATAATACGTATACGTAATTTTTATGATTTCTAAAAAAAGTATGCCTTTGCAATATTTCATAGCGAGATCAAAAGCAATCCTTGTCAGCCAAAATTTCCACTTAATTGATCATTTTCATACTCCAAGTTACACGTATATGATGGTCATTCTGAATCCTTAAAGGCACCTAAAGCTTTTTGACTAATTCTTATACTAATTTACTAAGTAAAGAGTATAAACAATGAGGAATTTCCATAAATGTGTAAACCAGCAGACAGCACAAAAGACAAGTGTGCCTTGAACAATGTCAGAAGACGAAGTGAAAGAGGCGGGCAAACAAAAGTAACGGCGACAGCAACAAACAAAACAGAATCTAGACAAAGTGAAAGCGGAAATTAAAATTGCACTACAAAAGGTGGGGCAGAGGCGTTGTCCAGGGGGCTGACATTTGTAATAAAGTGAATGTGGCTGGAAAGGAAAGCGTTTGTAGCTGCATTAAATTGCTTTTTGCAGTCGCACAGTGGTCTTGCTTGCATCCTCCTAGTAAGTGTCAAAGGGAGTATTCTGGCGTTTGTCATAGACAAGAGCAGACCCTACTCAACCATGTGTGTAAATTTAATGTTGTTATAGGCAAGTGCTGCAGCTGCAACATGTGGCTTCTACAGCTAATAAATATCGATGTGGAAGAGCTTGAAGCAACACGGTGTCTGGTCCATAGAAGTCACAGTTAGTGCAATTGAAAAGTTGTGTGGCATTGTAATTACAATGGAACTCTGACCCAGAGACTGCCAACTAACTAGCTAACAGGCCAAATGACCAACTTGCCAACTAGCCAGCTGGCCAACGTAAACGTGATAGCCTTGAACTCTTCCGGCCAATATGTGGGCGAAAAGCTGCAAAATTGTAAAACTGCGTAATCCCAATGCCGAGTGGGGTGGGGTATTGAAATCATTGACTAAATCTCTAAAGCAGCTCAAGTGCAACAAACAAATGTACAAACTGCAAGTATACGGACTTGGGACAGACCACTAAGCTTTAACTGGGGTTTGGTTAAGCACTAGGACCAGGAAAGGACTCTGGGGCGGCACATGTGTGTAAGTATTGTTAGAATCGAACAAATGGCACAATTGCAATCAGGCACAAAACAACAATAAAAACGATGTACAACAGTTGGGAACAGTGGTTGTTTTTGTTTTTGCGGTTGTATTGTGGATGTTGTTATGGAGCAGTTGTCGGGTTAGGGCAGTTGCTTGCACAATGTTTACTTAGCACAAAAAAAAATAATACAAATCACAACAAAGTGGCATTATGTATGGAGTAGCTTAAATCTTATATATCATTTACTGTAGTGAAATGTTCAAAAATAAAACCTTTTGAAAAGTTGTTGAAAATTACAGATAGCATCGTTTTTTGGAAAAAGTATTATGTGAAACTTTCAAAATTCGTAAGAATTTCAGCATGCACAACTCAAAGCGAACTTTTATGTGGTCCATGTCTTGCATATAAAAAAAATTTACATGTCTTGCTCAAATGGTTCATGACTTATACAAACAAATTTCCCTTAGTCGTGGATTATTTCCCTCGAAAGGTGTAGGCTGTTCTAACAAAGAGAAAGGAAAATTTGAAAAGATGGTGACAGCAAAATATGTGGAATTGGGAGCACGCAAAAACGAATCCGAATAAAATGGTTCGTTTTCAGGAACACGACCGACTACTTAAAAATATATATTATATGTTTGTAAAACAGAAGCTATTGATAGATTTATTTTTAAATAAAAAAAGTTTTAATAATGAAAAATTGCACAAAAAAATAAACCGATAAAAGCTGTAAATTTTTTCAAGCCAAAAGGGTAATAAAAAATTAAATTGATAGTTAATTATAATTTCGATATAATTAACTCCTTTTTATTCATGTTTGCGGAACCTACTAAAAAATTAATATGCTACACTATAAATATTCTCCTAAGAATGTAATTTAACGTTTTAAAATATTTTATCAGTAAGACTTTTAATCAAACTTTGCATTTGGATCTCAATTAAGTTATATCGGAGACTAAAGACACGATTTGGCATGGAAAGCAACTTAACTAAGAAGGCGGCTATAAAAACGGCTGTAAATAAAAAAACTTATTTCAATTCATTCAGTAATTTTAGAAATCTCTAGAGATTTTGGTATCATTTGTGAGGTTCGTTGTTGTACCAGTGGCTTTATTTTCAAAATTCAAAAATTTCGGATTGTTATAAGTTGGATCTCTTCAAACAAAATAACTAAATTAATCGTCACAAGCGAATAAAATTTACCGAACTCGTATTGGGCCACATAAAACTCACCCAATATCAATATCTTAGATGTAAAGATCAAAATCCTATTTAAAATTGCCCATATACTTAACTCTTGGCAACTCTAGACACTGACACAAAGCTCATATGCTAATTCACAAATTGATATTGACAGAAGATCCCCCTTTACGTTTATTATGAACTTTCCAAGCAGCATCTTAGTATCCTGCAGAGCTTTATGCGATTTGGCTTAAATAAACGTCCATGTATGAATGATAAGAAAATGTATGTTGACTTAAGCAATCGATAAGATGTCTGTGGTAGCAACTGTTTGCAAGTCGTTTTTATTTCCATGTCGTCGAGAGATAACAAACTGAATGAATGAATGCCAGACGATAACGACAAATGGCAAGTTGTTGGGTTGTCCAACATGTGTGTGCGTGTGATTTGAGTGTGTGTGCTTGTGTATAACTTGAGTGCTGCTCAGTTTACATTATCAATCAAGCTGACTGACAATCAACACACCCACACTCACACAGACACACACACACGCGCAGACACGTTCTCTAACTTGCAGTTGTATTGAGAGCGACATGACCAAGCTCAACAATGACTCCCTATATACGGGTCGGTCCTGCGTTGGGGCTTGAGCTTGTATGAGTACATAAGCGTATATGTGCCCCCTAAATACGATCCTTTGTTTGCGCTATGCTTTTTATTATATAAGTTCCCGTTTTGTGGTTTCATTTTCAGTAAAGTCGTTTGGTTGGACGATTAAACGAGTGGTTCGCATACGAGAAGCAAACCCCTAAAACCCACACACACTTTGTCCTTCAAACATACACAGACTCTTGAGAGGGTAGGCAAAAAAGTTATCGGTGACACTTTTTTTGCGAAAAAAAATTATATTTTTTATTTCTTCTGCTTTTGTTTTAACTTTAAGTGCTCGGGATGCTTAAGCATTTAAGAATAATGACAATAAATATAATGAGCACGTTGTTTGTTTTTAGAAATATCCAGCAAAGCGTTCAAAGTAGAGAAGCAGGTACAGAACAATGAAAGAAATTAAGCGATGCATCGATGTATCGAAGTTAAAAAAATCTATATATATGTATGTTGGCCAACATCGATGTTTCTCCAGCACAACTAAACACCCATTTGATGAGTGCATTAGTGATGGAGAAATATCCCTGCTGGCCAACATCGATGTTTTCGATATTTTTAACTTCGATACATCGATGCATCGAAGCATCGGTACTTCCAGCACTATCAGACAGTTTGTTTATAAATAAATATTTTTTCGAATCGTTCCTGTGGGATGGCTATGAAGTTAGCATTGTTGTTCCAATTATCGATATTTGACAGCCCCCCTAATCATTATTATTTAATTATTATTGTATATAGGTATATTATTTTATTATATTTTTTTTTATATTTTAAAAGTTAAAATCAAATGCCTGCCTTCTATTTGATTTTATTCATGGGAAAGTTGTTTTCTATCAATCAAGATGAAACTTGGACACCAATTACCAACCCAAAAAATAAAAAAACCAATTTGTTTTTGTTTTTTGTAAAATATTTGCCTTTCATCTGAAATTTCAATAATCTTTATATGTACAATAGATATTATGTTCAATGAGTATATTTTTTTTATTAAATTTTATTTGTAAATTGTTTGATTAAAAATATTTTAAATTTATTTTATATTTAGATGCCTGACACCAGTCAATTGGGTAAGTTCTTTTGAACGTTTGTTGTAGGGGCTCTCCGATAGCTGTAGTGCCCTAGTATTTGGGTGTCTTAATAGTCTTTCAGAGTACTTTATGCTGGGGTCTTAAATGTGACCCAGCCTTAGTCGTGCCCTCTCCAGTGTGTTATACATATCGTTCTTTTAAAAATCATGATTTTATATATGTTATAGATGTGTGCAAATCAGCAGTGGATCCCCAAATCTCAATACCACAAATTCATGTGGCAACAATAACAATTTTCGATTCGTGTCTTATGGCTCAGAGCGATTTTCTTTATCGAGCTGCTAAGTATTTTAAGTTTCAACTTAATGAAGTCTCTTATGTACTTTGCGATTTTTGTTGGGAGATTAAATTGCCACTGGTAGGTCTTTCCCAACAGAAGTGTACAATACATTGGTTCCATTACTTGGTCTCATTAGTAGCGAAGTATTCCTGCTAAATATATATTGCTCGAAATAGTTGCACATCGTTTCTTGGCTAGGCCGCTAACTTTTCAGCTTGCCCTCGCAGTCAACAATAATAGCAGCAACAAGAAGAGCCAACAATTCTGGCAGACAAATGTCGGACTTAAGTTTTCAGTTTTCATCAGTGAGTGGTTCTGGCGGGGTCTCGGGGTAACATGGCTACTTGAGTTGCTTCAACTAAACAAACACACTCATACACACGCAAACTTTTACTAATACAAGCGCAGGGCATACATATTTTGTTTCAAAATTAATGAAGATGTATTGGCGGTTGTTGTTGTTGTTATTGCTGCTGTACATCCACTTGTTGTTGTTGTTGTTTGAGAGCTCTAATGAAAATTGCTTGTAGTTTTTACTCTCTCTCTCACACACACACATACACACACTAACATTTACTAACACGTCAATTTGGACTGGCGCGTCCAAAAATGATTATTTTCACTCTAAGTAATACAAGTAAACGCGCCATTTTTTTTTTTTTTTTTACTACAGCGAGCGCCATTTTCTTTTTGTGTCGTTTTTCCGCTGTGCGCTGCATTAAACATTTCAAAAGCAAAAACATGTCGGAAGTAAGTTTTGCTAGTGGCCTGTAAAAGGATAGCTTCTCCGAGCTGAGCCTTGTTGTAGCTGGGTACCAGGAAAAACTGCTTCATTACTTTGCGCAACAGCTCGCAAGAATATAATGAATGGCAATAAACGTGTTTCACATTTTGCTTGCCCCATATATTTTGTACTTGCTGCTTTTCGCGCATTTCCCAGCAGCATTTTTCATTTTTCAGCCTGGTCAAGAGCGCACCATTAAGCTGCTACTTGACGCCTTTTGCTGCAACAGTAATAACCAGAATACCAACAAAAGTCAACCCATTTGTAAGCCAACATGGCAAGCAATAACAAACAGAGTTATGTACTATAAGAGTATATAAAGCGAGTGCTAAGCTGCCTTAACATTTTCAAGATGTGAGTAGCTTGGATGCTCTGACTGGAAAATTCTTTATTGCCAATTTTCTTAATTATCTTCTGTCTTGAATAAGTTTTCTCTGAATTATTTACATACAATTGTTTGCAAACATACATCAAGTTTCTTGCATTTGCTTGCCAGTTTTCTTATTATTATTGCAACCGGATGTTTGCAACTGTGAGTTGCAACTGAGTTTCAGCTGTTGTTACAACTTACTCTGCTTTCTTTTCAACATCCGAGATAGTTGCACAAATTAACATCGAAAAGCTTAATTATAATTATCAAACACCGAAGCTTATATGATCTTTAATAAATTTGACGGAAATTTAAAGTAGAGTATATAAAAAGTCAATCAGTCGTACATGAAAAAATCGTTTGGTTATATAACCTTTGCATAAGTACAATATTCCTTGGATTTTTGTTTGAGATTTGTGTAAAAAAACAGGTAAAACACAAAAAGACCTCTCTCGGCTCTTCCACCATGTTAGATTTTGCGGAAATTTCTGAAAGAAGTTCCGATTTTCACAACCAATAAGTTTTTTTGAATCAAGTTCGACATGTAAATTTTTTTTTAATGTTCTATAAACCAATACGATTTCTTGGCGTTGGAAAATCACAATTCGCAAAAAAAAAATTTATTTCGTCACAAGCGAACAGCATCAGGATATGTGTAAAATAATTGTTTTCTTCAACATTCTCCAAGTCTCATGCTCACAAGAAGGCATTTCTGGATAAAGGTTTTTTCGGACGATGGTTACGTTTAAGGAATTTGTTGTAATAAAAGGTAGTAAAATTCTTTAAAACTTAATAATTAACTTTTCAAAAGAAATTTTAAAAAAAGGAATTTTCAGAACAATGAATTAAAAGCCTCATCAGTTTGAACTAAGTATGTGACGTATTTATTTCCATGTAATTTGATGCACGGAAACTGAATCTGCCTTAAGAGTTAGGAAACTATGAAAGTAACTTGCCACTGCCAGTGAGAGCAATTTCATTCCCAACCCATTAACCGAGAAACCTTGGTCATAATACAAGTCCAGCTTGGCCTCATCTAACCTAACGAAGCTTTATCCAATATCAGCTAACTTCAGCTTTACAAATCCGAATATGTTCCTATAATATATTTCATATAAGCCTACATATGTTATTGACCGAGATCTTAAGATGGTGCTCCTGCTTATCTTTTTATGCAATAGGACTCAATAATCCATTTCATAAGCATGTGTTGAGTTTATGATACGAGGGTAGATTGATTATTCCTCTCAAGTGCCATCTTACTCCGTACAAAATTTTATGCAGCCCATTTTGTTTGTAAATAAATATATCTAGTGTCTTCAGACAGATTGTAAAAAAAATATATACCTTGATCAAAAATTTAACGGAATCATCACCGTGTGGCGCTAGCTATAATAGTGACAGGGAAATTCGAGAGCACCATCACAGATGTGATGGAACATGCCCTCCACGTAACCCTTAGCTGATGCCTAAGTGAAGGACTTAGCATCAATCCCCAAAAGTCGTGGTTGTACCCTTCACGAAGAGATACAACACGTGGCTTAGGAACCTGACCATTAATGGAACAGAGGTGGCGTTCTTCAGTCAGGTTAAGTACCTAGGAATAGTCCTAGATAAACGGCTAAACTGGAACTCGCACCTAGCTTTAGTGGTCTCAAAGGCCACTCTCGAGCTTTATGGACTTGTAGGAAATTCTTTGATAGCACTTGGGGTTTCAGACCCAACATAATAGACTGGTTGTACCGCATGATGGTTCACCCAAGGTGCAGCAAAGCGGAACGGATTAAAAAGTTCAGTAAGCTACAAAGACTAATATGGCTATCTCTGTCGGTAGCAATGCGTACATGTCCAACAGCTGTAATGGAGACAGTCCTTGGACTGACTCCACTGCACATACTCATCAAAAAGTCAGCTATGCAAAGTCTTTTGCGCATCCGGATCACGTCTGGGCTCGTGGAAAGTGACACAGGCCATGCTGCACTTATAAGTTCTCTTCCGGGCCTATCGATCTGCTCAAGATCAGATTATACGACCAAGAAACTTCTCCATAATAGCAAATTTAGATCTCTCATTCCAAATCGTGAGACTTGGACTAAAGGCAACCCCTGTGGCAATCACCGGTGCCAGTAATGCTTTACGGATGGTTCTAAGACGGAACAGGGTGTAGGAGTTGTCGGACCCAACACCAGAATCTCTATTGCAATGGGTATCTGGGCCAGTGTCTTTCAAGCAGATACTCACGTCTTAAAGGTCTGCGCCAACAGTATCCTCCTTAAAAGTACTAGGTGTGCTAACATTTACATATTTACAGATAGCCAGGCCGCTATCAGCGCATTGTCTTCGTGGAGAATTTCCTCTAAGAGTCACACTGTTTCCTTGACATTCAGGAGTGGAAGGTAATTCGACAGCTGATGAGCTTGGGAGACTGGGCTAGCTGTTCAACAATGAATACTATGTTCAACAAATGGGCCTTAAGTGAACATAGGAGACATTGGTTCTCTTTACCGAATTTAAGACAAGCTAAAGTGCTTGTCTTACCATCGGATGCCAACCGAACTATAGGTTTTGGTAGAGCGGACGTAAGGTTCTTGGTAGCCTACTTATCTGGGCACCATACTGTAAGTTATCACTTACACAAAAATGGGTCTATCGGACTCTTCAGAGTGTAGGCTTTGTTTTGAAAACGACGAGACGACCAAACATATCTTGTCTGATTGTCCAGCAATAGTGTGGGACAGAGTCACACATTTGGGAGCTGGACGGATCAACCCGTTCCAGCTACGCCGAATCCCAACGAAAGACTTACTCTACAGTACAATAGATCTTCAGGTCGCACTACCCACTCTCTTTTGTGAGCGACCCTTAACAGTTTAAAAAAAAAATACTTGATCAGTGTTATTCCCTCCAACTCCGTTTATGCAAAAGTAAATATTTATTCCTGTCGTTCCAATGTGGATCAAAGAGCATTAAAATGTAAGCAAAAGTTTTAGCTTTTTACGGTTCCTTTTATAATTTAGAAGGTTTAAATCAAGTCAACCAAGAAAAAAGGGAAAAGTATTCGATATCAAAGACCTTAACTTATTGTAATATGTTTTGATTAGTTTCTATACATTCGTGAAGCTTATATTTGTTTTGCCCAAATGTACACAAATTGGTTAAGGATGAGGAAACAAAAGTATTGTATCACACATTTTGTTTTGAAAAATGTTTTATTATTCCTCTTCATCATTCTAACCTAAAAATATTTCCACCAAAACTCACATGATCTCTTAAAGTGTATAAGACTGCGTATTTTTTGTGACATCTGTTTTCACTGCAGTGTGAACTTTTCGTTTTATAACAACTAAAGTCGCTTCACAAGTTTAATTGAAGGCCAAATATAAATCTCTTAAAAATTATTGCAGCTTGCTTTGCAACTTAAAGCTGCAGCTTTGCAATATATTTAGCTTAGCAAAGGATTAGGTCTTATCAGCGCCAAAGCAGCGAACACTTAAGTCTTAAGATTAAGTTTGCAAAAAAATGCGTTCAAGTTACTATCATCAATTGTTTTTAAAAAAGCACAGCTTTAACTTACCTGATTGAGATTGGTTATTTTATCCAATTCCACGGCCGTGCTGCCGCGATGATGATGCAAATGATGCAAATGATGTGTCGTCAACATTTTGTTGCATTCAACTGCACACACATATGTCTGTAGCTGTTGTTTGGTTGTTGGTTTTTGGTTTTTTTGCTTGGTTCTATTGCCTTGCGTGCTGTGTAGTCGTAGTCGTGTTTAATTGAACAATCCATCAAATGGCGGCCATGTTGTACAAAAACACACAAACGCAAAAAAATTGTAGCCACGTACTTCAAATCACATCACGTGTCTTCCGAAGCGTTTCTATAGTTGGTACTATTTTAAAAAAACAGAGAAAAAAAAAAAGATTAAAAGTCTGTCACACGCTTTTCCGCTACCTTTGTCGTACACCTGCGGCAAAGGGATTTCCGTTGCTGGCAAGCGTCATATCTGTCATTTTTCATATGCCACATGCCACAAGATGCGCTCTGGCATGCCGGATGCGACACTTGCCAATAGCTTTTGGCATTTTCGGCGTTAACACTTCATTAACAGCAGAGTCCTGGCATAGATTGACTGAATGATAGACTGACAGAATGACTAACAGTCTATACGACTAGTGCCTTAAAGCTAGCTGATATATAAACAACTACTAAAAGCAAGAGCATCTACAACTTTTTTAGCGCGAATCGCAATTTTTATGTTTATTCCGGGTTTTTTCAGCTGTCTTTTTCTGACAAGAGTCGGTTCTACTCTTATCTCAACTCGCTTGTTTGCTCGTGAAATTACATTAACAACAAAAAGTGTAATAATCTGTTAGAATGTCTAAAGTCGGCTAACCCCGACTTTAATATACCCTGTACCCTTGACGGCTCGAAGAATTATTATGCTTTTTGTTGTGTCGCAAAATTGCAATATTCCGCAACGCGCCGACTGTTCCAATAATATATCATTCTTATGCACTGTGTGTTTGTCTCGCTCGCACCTGCCGAAATGCGGCGAGCCAGCCACATGCTGATTTTTTGCCTTTTTTTTTATTTTTTTTTGGGGGGGTTGTGCCCGGCTCAAATCAGTTATTGAGAGAACTGTATTGATGGCAGTCGAGACCGCATCGAAGCGCAGGCAAACCACAGATATTTCAGTCACACTGTACTCCATTGTACGAAAATCAAAGAACTGAAAAAACTAGTATTTGCCTTTGGGAGAGGGGCTTGTCATAAGTGGACCACGTTGGCGCCGTGGACGAGACACCACTCAACACTTCTCGTCTAAATTCTGACGCTGTTTGGGGTTCGGACATAAGTAGTAAAAATGAGATGAAAGTTTGTATCGAATATTGTTTAAAATATAACCATTTTTTAATACTTTTGAACTTTATTAAAAAACTATTTTAAAATCTTCAAAAATGTTTATAAATTAAATTTTTTTAAATCAAATTTTAATTTAAATTATTAAATATCTTTTTAGTAAATACGACATATGTATGTAGAGAAGCACCCAACAGAGTGAGATTTAAAAGAATCGTTGCGGCCCTACGCCCCACTAGGGGAAACGGAAATAAGAAGAAGAAAATAGTAACTACAAGAAAGACTTTTTGTTGATAAGCCATATAATAGCGAAAACAAATATTTAAATGATTTTTATTTTCAATGAAAGATAAAACTTTATACAAATCTATAACAAAAAAATATTCGTTTTTTTTTACATTTTTTAATAATTTTTTTTTCTAAAACTTAGAAGTGCTTCCGGTTTTGCAATAAAATTAGAATAATAATAATCAAAGCACGCAAATTCACTCCGAAAAAAATAAAACATCGGTAACTCCTATAATTGAGAAAGTTCTTTTAGTGATGGCACCTGCATTTATCGCCATAGTACAGAGCTTTGGTAATACATATTGGCCAATAAGCATAACTCCTCGAAATGGAAAGATAATAACATAGTTTCAAGCTTGCTATGAATATATACTTTTTTAAATATAAATAAACATCATAACCGAGTCTTAAGTATTCAATGACAAGGTTCATAAAAATCGTTTGTTTTCAAAACAAAATTTTTGTCGTGTTGTCAATATATTCAAAATATTCCAAACACCATTAGAGCGTAAAATTATTGATTCTCAGCAAATTTTGAAGATAGGTATGGTTGTAATTTTTTGGCATTTTCATAAACCGACCTGGAGATTTCGGTACTACTTCTTTTTACTGGAAATTCTTTTTCTCCACAGATCCCAAGGTCGGACGGATGCACAAGCAGTTTCTTTTATCGTACAAACATTTTCTTTCACAAACCAAATATACCCCTTATTTATGTTTACAGGGTATAAAAAAATATCTACCACGTTGCCTTGGTAATGCACCAACAATGCAGCAGGAGCAGAGAAAGACAGAGAGAGAGCGGAAACGATGGAAGCGAGAAAACGACAAACAATGGATGCGCTGGGAGCACAGCAAACAAATAATTCATAGCATAACCTTAGGTAAATTGTTTGAATACTTGCTATAAACCAACAGAGGGTAGATTTATTTTGGACTGCATTTTCTAACGACCCCGAGGAGAAAGCTGACAGCCCCTCAACCAAATGCTTTCCAAAATGCAGTGCAAAGAAAAAAAAAAAAACTAAAGCAATTTGTGTATCTTTTTTGCTATTCAATAAGCAATTGCAATATTGCAGGAATAAAGCTGATAAAACTTTTAGGAAATGTGCCAAAAATCTGTAGACTGTATTTTGAATATTTTTAAAACTCTTTTAAAATGCATTATTTTAAAGTTTTTTTTTTTTGACAGGTTGCCAACGCATTGGGGACTTCCTTGTGACTTTGGTTTTAAAATGTTGTGTGAAAGGTTTTTAGAATTGAAGGAAATTTCTGTTTAGTTCGAGGAATGTCAAAGTGGCCCTGAAATCTAACAGTTTCGTATTGGCAGGGACGTAGTTAGAATGATAAGACTATTCAAAATTGTACACTGAGAAAATAAAAGCCCATAACTGTTTGAGTTGAATTAGGAACTTGCTATTTTTTGAAGCCAATCTGTAACGCGTGGTTGTCAAGGCCTAAAATGGCCATTGCATCGTGATAGGGATCGCAGGTCTCGTGCAGTATACATCGCTCATCGGATCGGCGGGGATCTTTTCCTTATTTTATTCCGTGACACCTAACAAAATAACTAAAGTGCACGATTACCTGAAACTAAAAATGGCAAAATAAAATCAATGAAGGCAGTAAGTGAAGATTCGGTTTGAAAATTGCTGTACTGTGACTTATTAATGTGGATCAAGTTGGTAATATCATCAGATACATTTCTGTACCCACACAACCAACCTTGGCAATTGTCAGAGCGATGTTAACAATTGCCCCTATAAATTCCACAGTTTTTCTGCTGACCACTACACCACAGATAATACCGGATGAACTAGTGAAAGAGGCTATTATCTGAAAAAGGTCAATTCTATTTAGTTTTAGTGACTGGCTGGTCAGTTGTTATAAATTTATTACAAATGTTACAAAGTTTGTTCTGTTCGTGCAGCACGGCTGCAATGTTTTCATTACTACGGTGTAATGGCATGCTTGTGTTATGTAAATATCCTAATATATATCGTCAATAATCGTCATAACTCAAAGCAATATCGAGACTCAGCAAGCATAACTATTTAACCTAGTAAACTAAACTATTGCTGTCTTTCCTCATCCTTATTGAAGACTGGTCAGGTCATCAAATATCCTCTAAGACCTGAAAATTCTGAGCCCTCACATTGAACCAAAGAAAAACATTATTATTGTTTGGTATAAAACAGAGAATATGAATATGGATGAAAATAAGGAGCTGATTGTGAGGAACTAATTGATATTTAGAAATGTGGACAAACCGCATCTCTGTTAAATACTGATGTTGTTGTATAACTATACAGGTGTTATTGTATGGCAGGGATAAACCCAATCAATCCTGTCAGGCCCCACGTTGGGCGCCAATTATGTAACGTGCGGCTGCCAAGGCCTAAAATGGCCATTGCATCGGGATAGGGATCGGAGGTCTCGTGAACTATGCATCGCTCAATGCTTAGCACAACGGATCGGCGGATTTTATGAACTTTTTTAATAACAATTTGTATTATATCATACTTAATATTTATTGTCTTAATTTAAGTTCGACATGTATATCAATTAATATTTGTTCTTGCGAATGAACTGGCTTGACAAGGAACTACCAGCATCCTCCTGCAAGACAAGGAGGGCCTGGGTATACCCATGGCCAGCTGCAAACTGAGACTACGAAACCATTTCGCTCACTTTGCAAATCAAACGTGGAATCGAATATCGGACACGTGTAGTATCTATCGGAAAACATGGCCGATATATTGTAGGAAAACAACTAAAGAACTTTGCCGTTTAAACAGAGCACAATGCTCGAACGTTATCTGTACTATTACCGGACATTGGCTGGTGGGAGTCCATGCACCCCACCAAGACTTCTGTGAGAGCTGTGGCGATGAGGAGCAGCTAGAGACAGTGGAGCACTCTTCTGTCACTGCCCTGGACTGTGCAGGACATGGTTCCGCTTTCTAAAGTCATACTTCCTCGATGATTTATCTCAGCTCTCGAAACAGAGTCCAAAGTGCCTTTTAAGGTTTATTCAGGCCGCCGGATGATTGTGACCAATCTCATAGTGGGGAAGAGCGGTGAATGGTCCACCGTAGCGGTATCACAACGGGCCAACTGTTGGCCTATGTGAGTTGGAATGTTAAGTCCCAACTGCACCCATAGCCTAACCTAACCTTATATTTATTCACATATTTTAATACAATTTGGAGCTTATTTTTCAGAAAATCAATGTCTTGATTTAAGAATTTCGGATTGAAAATGGAGTGAAATGAATTTTAAATTATTTATTTTAAGACTTTCAGTCCTTGATTCGAAATCAATTCATAAATTACTGCTTTCAAGCACGAAATATGTAATTTTTTTTGTCAGAGTACGTATTTTATGGAAAATATTTCGCTAAACTGAATTAATTTAATATTATTATACATATAATAATTTGTGAATTTTAGCTAAAGGCCCTGGTACCCATGGCTTACTATCTTTTATTGTTAGCTTATATCTTTTATGTATAAGCTATTTATATATAAATAAATAAATTTGCAACGATAAAACACCCTTTGAGTTTATGTATTCTTACAATAAAATGTTTCGCCTGCGGAAAAAATTTGAAGTATTATTCAAGAGTTTGGAAAACAGCAAATATCTTTTAACTGCTTTCAAGACTTAGCGTCCAGGGCTACAGCCCCCTGCGTCGCTTTCTTAACAGAATTTTTTCCTCATAAGCATAGTAAACTATTTTTATTATAAGTTTGGCTAACCCATTTAGCATAATTGGGCATAGAATTTTGTTTATATAGCCACATTTAAACGAATTTAAAGATTCTATGAATTCTAGTTTTGTATGCTAATTGAGAAAGGATGTTCTTTGGGGCGTAATGGATCCATTTTAACTCGCCAAATAAATAATCTCTAATTGCAAGCCCTTAAGGACTGAGCGTACTCCGTCTGTAATATTTTCTTAAGATGTTTTTAGACCTTATTAATAAATTTATCGATAATTTGTAGTTTTTAAAATTTTTTTGGGGGGCATGTAAGGCTACCAGGTAAAACATTAAAAGGACATAGCATTTATATAAACTACTAAAGCCCCACAGTCCATACCCTAGCTACCACCACTGATGAAATCTAAATCATTTTTATGTTTAATCATAGCAACAGCTTGTAGTTACATTTTATTTGCCAAGTGCGCTAGGCTGTAATTACGACACATTTCTGAAAGTCATCAAATGTTTAGTCAACATTATGCAGCTGATAAGAGAGATCCATTTTCATATTCATTTCCATATTCCAGCAGAAACAGTCGCACTATTCCGTACTCCGTGCTTGGCATGGTAATGGGACTCATTAAGTCGCAACGTTGGATGGAAATATGCAGCGAAAGGATTAAGCGTTTGTGACTGACTACAAAATGGCGCGCTCATTTACCGTTAAAACATGGCATACTCAACCGGGAAAATGGCGGCCATTAAAGGATTGCTGGCCCAGTGTCAGTTAAATGTAATTAAAAATTTAAATGCCGTCGCCTTATGAAATATTAATGCGAATATGATGGAGTCTGCCCCAACGTTGCATTGTAGCTATCTGTAGGTATGCCACAGCATATCTAATGTGTTTTTTTTTGTTTGTTTGTTTCCTGTAAGGCATCAGTTAGTCATTCTTTAAAACATATTTGCAAAAATGTGAGCTTTCAGCTGTATGTACAATGTACACGCTTAATTTAAATCAATTAGTTGCGCCTGTCGCCGACACACTGCGTATGCGTAATGTGTGTCACTGGCACACAAGATTTTTAATCAAAATTTGTTTTTGGTAAAACTCGTGACGAAGTTACAGTTGAAGGAGATTTTAGGGGTGAGTTTTTAAGAGCTCGAGTACTTATACTGACTTAAGAGTTTTTAATCGGATGAAGGTTAAAATGTTTAAAAAAAAAAAAAATTTATAATTTTTTGCTGAAAAAAAAATTTCGATAAACCACAATTTTTCTTAAAAAATTTGCTCTGACAAAAATTTTGTCACAAAAATTGTTTTGTGATTAAAAATTTATATACCAAATTTTTTTTTACAAATCGAGTTGAGAATTTTAATCGTAAATAAGTTTTTTTAATATCTAATAATATTAAAAAATATTTTCTGATAAAAGAATGTTCTATATTTTTTAAATTTTTTTCCAAATCTGTTTAATTTTTATAATAACTACAAATAAATAATACAAACAAAAAAATTACATTTATCAAATTTTTTTTTCAAAATACAGAATTATTTTTTTTTAATCTATATTCAAGACGTTTTACTGATTTCCTTTATAAAATTAAAAAAAATTGAAAATGTTAATCACTTTTTTTTCTCAATAAATTATAAAATAGTGAATTTTTTTTTAAATCTTGTTGATTTATAAAAGAATTGAATATAAATGAAACGCGTCAAGTTATTAAAAAATCATAATTTATACATTTGTTTTTCGTATTTTGAAAACTTATAATTTTTTTATAATTTTTAAAATTAAAAATTAAGTTTATGATTATAAATTTTATATGTATATAAATTTAAAAAATATGTATTATAATCAAAATTATATATTACAATTTCGAATTTTTTATTTATTCGCTGGATTTCTAAAAGTATGACCCATAGATGAGCTGTCAAGCTGTTCCACTGTTCATATTTCTTCTATTCATATGTGGAATACAGCAAAAAGCTATAATCATGTGGCATTAAAGCCATTTTGATAGCAAAAACCTTAACAACAAAAACAACAACAACAAGTTGAGTTATGTCGACGACACTTGGAGCACTCATAGAACTCGGAAACAAGTTGAAATTCATAAAAATGTTGCCGCCTGGCAGACATGCCAGAAACTCATTAGCTTTATTACAAAATGAGCGACAAAACACACACACATGGACATAAATACACGCACACATAGTATACATACATATAAATACTATATACAAATAATGCTCATAGCTTCTTTGGAGCCATTTATTTTAACTATTCATGTGAGTGTTCGTGACGCCTTTGAGCGGAATTTGAATAATTTTTGACAAATTTTTGTGATTAATACAAACATTTGGCAACTTGAGCTTAAATTTTTTATGTGTTTACGAGGCAATAACATGAAATTAACACTTCATAAAAAATAAAGCCAATGTGTGAGCATTTAAGCTCACAGCGCAGAGTTGTCTTGGGGTTTGAGCCAGCTTAGTGGCAGCTGTGTCTGCACAAAAAAGGGTTGCCAAGTCAACAAGTGAAGCTTAAGCAGACTTTAAACGAAACTGATATGAAGATAATCAAGTTTTATTGAAAACTAAGCTGAAAAAGGAATGCCTTTTAGTTTTGTGTTTGTACTTTGTTGTTTACTACCAAAAAAATAATAACTACATTTTGACCTTGGTCGCAAAATATTTGCATGACTTTCTTAAATTTGCAAAGCACTTTGCTAAGCGTTTGAGCATAAATAAATCATACAATATAACATATATAAATCATTTAACGACTTGGATAAAAAACTTTATGTAAATTTTAGCAAAAATAATTGACAGCAAGACTAATGGCTTACAATTTTGAAGTTTGATTTTAAGTAAGAAATACATAAAATAAATTTAAAATACATGTTTAAAAATAAAATAAGAAGAGATTTACAAAATGAAGATAAAAATGTGATGATTTAATTAAATAAATGCAGCTTTTAGGTTCGTCTTATTTATTTATTGAATTTTAAATCACATTCCCTTTTTTTTTACTAATATAATTCTTTGGCCATCTCCTACAGCGATGCATTTGGGAACACTTACTAAAAATAATTAAAATTGTATTATATGAATTCTTCAATAATGTTAGTCTTAAAGCTAAATTATGATATTATAATTAAATAAAAAATATGTACGTATAAAAAAAAAATATAAATTATATCAACTAATGACATTTTAAATGAAATCAAAATCGCAAATATATAAATATAGGAAAAAAAAAATATTTAAAAAAATAATTAATAGTTCTTTTGAAAAATATTTCTACACTGTAATAGCTTTTTGTAAGTAGAGTAATACTATTTCGAAATGAAAGTATTTTATAGTAAATCAAAAAATTTTAGTTGGGTTTTGAGCTTGACGTTGAGGCAGAAGAGAAAATTCTTATGAAGAACTCATGAGCCCAATCTCTTGAGATTCTAGCAAGATTTTTTTGAGTAGCGCTCGCAAAGCGAAAAAAAAAATATATTTTATGACTACGAAGTATTCTTATGTTGAAAAATAAAACTTATTCCTGAAAAGTAAAAAAAAAAAAAACATGATTGATTAAAAAAAATGTCTTCACAACATATTCTAAACATAAAGTTAAATTTATTCATCGAATTTTTTAAATATTTATTCGAAAACTATCAGATGGTGACAAGAGATTAAATATTAAGGTCAAAAAACCCTCATAAAACGTGGTATTTTTGAGATCATCTCGGAAACCTGACGAACTAGGATTTTTTGACATCGAATTCTGATTAAGCAAAAACAAATATATGCAATGAAAAAAAAAACATTTTTTGAAACATATAGGTATCGAATAAAAAAAAAGACTCGGTTACTTTAGCACATGGAGTTTTTTTTTGACTTTGTATTCGAGCTCAGGGGAAAAAATTTAATGTCAATGTATACAACACTTTTTTTTTGTTGGCCTATGTAATCTTTAAGAATCTGTCAAAAGTATCGCCAATAAACAAAAAAGCTGTCTTTTCCACAATCTTTCTTGTCAACAGCAGTTCGTATTGTAATAAAGCGAAAGTCGACTTTTTTCGAACAATAATGTTCTCCTGCGTTTTGGAGGGCTGTTTAAGTTCCAAACCTCTCACAAGCTATTTTATAAAGATCCCTCAAAAAACGTATGAAAGTAGACCCAACAAAAATACATTGTTCATAAACCCAAGTTCACATTTAAAATATCTCGAGCGTATTAAAATATAGGACTTAATCTTCTAAAAGACTGTTTTTAATTAAGACCATAAAAACAATTAGTGCAAGTTCTGTTTCATGTTTTTATAACTTTTAAAATGCCACAATTTCTGGATTATTATCAAAGTATTATTACGCACTAAAATCTTTCATCTGTCACCTGGCAAATCTGCACAATGGCGCACAAAAAGCAGTCTGCCAGCTGGCAACATTTAACTCTTATGACAAAGTGAAATTTATTGCAGCCAAGACGTTTAAAGCATAAGCGGCAAAAAAATTCTCTTAAATTGCATTCTTTTTTTTCAAATGTCTCACTTGCGCTTTTTGCGCGCTCTTTCCGAATAAAAGACAAAAAGACGTAAATGCTGAGTATAAAACAAAAATCCGGCAAAGGCAAAGGCCACAGACAGACGGCACAAAGTGCACATAATGAAAGCAACGGCCTAAAAGGGCCGCAAGGTTTAAAGAGAGCAACATGACGGAAGCGACAAACGAAAGAGCGCAGTTTAATGCCAATGCCAACAACGGATGTGTCACACATGGCGTATACTGCATGGACCCAGCACCAGACAGCAGGCGCAGGACGTAGCACGAGGTCCTTTAGCACTCTCACAGACATGGCAACATACGCACAATGTCATTGTCGTTTGACTTAAGTAGGTGAGTTGATTAAGTCGAGGACAGCCAACAATTCTCACTGAGATCGTTCCTAACGTTCCTAAAAGTATGCAATGAAAAAGCAAAAACAATGGTACATCAAATGCAAAGCCTACAAATTCGTAGCACGTGTCGTCCTGACCTTGTCGACGTCTGGCATAAAATTAGAGCTCAGTATTTTGTTCACTTTTAGACTACAATAAAGGGGCTTACGGTATTACTGTGAGTGAGTGTGTGCGTTTATATGGTGCTGAGTTTCAGACACAATTTGTTGCTTTTTGATGTGTTTTTGGGAAGCAGCTCATAAATCTATGGCAAAAACCTATGACGCAGCAGATTGAAAGAACAAAAAATCAGTGTTTTAGTTAAACCTTAAGTGGGATGTTCTGCGCAGAAAGCGCCGAATAGCATATACTCTTACATATATTAGAAAGAAAGCTGAGCTTTGCAGTTTGGTGTTCACACTACCTGAGTTGACTTGGTTGAGTAACTCAGCTGCTTATGATTGAAAATTCTGATGATGTTTTTTTTACATAGCTAAGCGTTTATCTAAACCGATTTTAAAATATCTTGCTAACATATATAAGAAGTGGTAATATCAATCTGGCTTGGAACAGTTCTAAGCACTGGGTCTGTGCCTTTCAAATTATCTTTTACGCAAAAGCTTAACGTTTGAAGAATTTTGGAATAAAAAATTGTATTCTTTCATTCAAATGAATACATACTAAAATCTGTTGAAAAAAATCGTTATAGCATGCTTGGATGGGTATTTAAAAATATATTCAAAATAATTGATTTTAAATTGAGTCGAAAGTGAGAGCCGAAATAAGCCTTAAAGTTATTAACTACTTTGGATCACGCTGAAGAAAATACTTCTTAGAGAAAATAATTCTTTAAAAGGTATTGTAGCTTAAAAAAACAAAATAATATTTGCATGCTTATAAGGAACTTTACAAACTTGTAAGCCTTACTTTCAAGACTAATAAATAAAAGGCTTAGCTACACTCTACAAGAGTAAAATTAAAACGAGACGAAGAGCCCCTAAGGCAAAGAAAATAACGCAAAGAAAAGCCTAGAAAGACACTACGCGAGTCTAGCGGAAACGGAAGTTGGCAAACTGCAGCTGTAGCCACAATAGCAATGGCAGCTACGTCAAGTTTTTCCTGGGTTAACTTCAGAGCAAGGTAAAGCCATAGGGTTAAGCTTAAACTTGTTATTTATGGCTCTCAATCGCATTGTTGGTACAAAACATAAGCAGGAAAACTAAAATCATGTCTGTTTGTGGCGTGCAAATTGTTAGCGCTCCTGTAAAGGATTCCTTTTACTGGCATTTTCCCTGCTCAGTTGCGCTCTAATCACTCATTATGTCGAATATTAGCAGCCACTTGAGCGTGAATAATTGAGCAGTTTGCAATGCAACAATAAGAAAAACGAAGGGCAACCGCAAAAGCAAAATTGTTCATCCTTTTTTTGTTGCTGCCATTGCTGAATTTAGTTTTTTGCTCAGCATTTTTATTATTTTTTTTTTTTTTTTTGGCATTACTCAACATAAACTTAAAGCTCCATAAAAATGTCAGAGCAAATAATGCGGGCCACACGCGCTCAAAACAAACACACACACACGCTCACATGCTCCAAACAAAACGCAAACTTATACACATGAACAGGCAACAATTTTGGCTGGAACGAATTTCTGCTTTAAAACTCAATGTTTTGTACCAAAAATGTTCTGCTTGAAAAATGCGTGATCCCCGGCCATTGTGTTGGAGCCAAGTTTTGTGCTGTGCTGCCTCTTTCGTCTAACATGTAATTCTCACACACTTTGACAGCTTCAACAACAAGTACAAAACACGATAACAAAAAAAAAAAAAACACGCACACCGGCGAACCGCTCATAATCATAATCCGGAGGAAAAAAAAATTGAAACGACACATTGGGGCGCATTTAAACTGATTTCATTTTGGGCTCCCAATGCACTTCAGTGTAACTGTGTGAGTGTGCGTATAAGCATGGGTTCACACCCACATGTGTATGTGAGTGGGGGGTTGAGTGTGTGGGTTTGCGTGCCCCTAGTTTGCGAATCAGCTTAGCGGCTACAACAACCACAACATCAGCAGCAGCAGCAGCGATAAGAGAACACAAATTCGTTTGGTGGATGTCTTAACACGCACTGAAAACGCCACAAACACTCACACACATACACATGCATACATCCTCATATATTCGCACACACATGTATGCTTACACGAACGCCGGCAGCCCAGTAACTGTTGTAAAGCAAAGTTGTACACTTGGAAAAAAACCCATCAAGTTTGGTTGAATATTATGTGCTAGTTTAATTTATTAAGAAATATCTAGTTGATTCGGATAGACTTTTGAAAGCCAGTTTAGGAGCATAGAATTCTGATTCTATGGCATAACCCATTCATTTGATTATCAGTTCATGTAAATTTGTTTTAAAGATGCTCTAAAAGAGTATCCAATATTCAAAAATAAGGAAAAAATATTTACCACTTGTAATACTTTTAGTATTTTTAACTCTTTTTATTATATTTGTATTTTAGTAACGTCTTCAAATTTTTTGTATATGATTTAAGAAATATTACATATTGTTGCACTTTTACTCATAATCAGCTCTCTTGCGAGAGCAGTGAGAAAAGATAAACATTTCCTGGCTGGTACGGACATGCCACACTGCAGTTTAGAATTGTAAATTGACAAATTTTTAAAAATAAGTCGAAACTTTCGTGGTCGCATCTCTTAATTTTAGCTACAGCGTGTTTTTTTTAGAGCTTCACAACTTTGAGTTGGCAACACTGCCTTATCTGACAACCCAATTAACTGCTGATAGTTGCTTTTTGTTGAGTTTGGCTTGAAATTTCATTATGAATAGACTTACACCAGAGCAACGCTTGCGAATTGTTAAAATTTGTTAACAAAATAATGCTTCCGTTCGTCAAACTTATTCAAAATTCAAAATTTTGCTCTCCGATTAAGCACATTTTTGGTTGAACGGGTAAGTAAATAAGCAGAATTGTCGCATTTGGAATGAGTAGAATCCACAAGCATTTGTCGAAACACCATTACAGCCACAGAAAATTACTGTCAATTGTCTACGTCGATAAACCAGAGACAATTGAACACCTGAAAATCAACATACGAAGAGTTATTGGAGAAATACGGCCGCAAATGCTGCGGAAAGTTTGTGAATATTGGTTTTCCAGGTTGCGCCTTGTACGCGCCAGCCGTGGCGGCCACATAGCCGAAATAAAATTTAAACATTAATGTCATAAAATTTCTATCCAATAAAGGCCGTATCATTTATATTAAAAATATATTTCTTTGATTTATTATGATTTAAGCTTGTGTAACTCTCAAAAAAACACCCTTTAAAAGAAATAAATTTATTCAAAAAAACTTTTTTTTGTCATCGTACCATACTCAGTGTCATCTCTGGTTTTTTTTAAACCTAGTCTTTAGTTCCTGTAATAAACTGCCAAGCTTCATCATTTGATTATTATGAACAAAATCAGAAAACTTAATTTTTTCAAGTGTATTCCTATGCTATGCAGCCACAAACATGCGCTGCTGCGGCACTTGCCACCAAATTATAATGAATTCATCGTCGCACAGTGGCACGGAAGCCGAAAAAGCGTTGCAAAAATCATATTTTCTAAACCAATTGAGATATTTTAATGAATTAAATTTTAGTTAAAAGACAAATGTTTTGGCTTTAAAATAAGTATCCATGCATTGTGATACTATATCTGAGAGCTGCGCAATATTTTGTGGAAGTTGGATTTTGTTGCCTGTGCAACATTTCTCATTGAAAAACATGTTCATATTTTTTTCATATTTTCTTAACCAATTGAGATATTTTTATGAATTAAATTTTAGTTGAAAGAAAAATATTCAGGCGTTAAAATAAGTATTCAAATATGGTGATACGATATCTGAAAGCTGTGCAATATGGTGTGGAAGTTGGATTTTGTTGCCTGTGCAGTATTTGCCATTGAAAAAGGTGGACACATAAATTTTTTTTACATTTTGTGTTATTAGCAGTTTTTTGTAAAATAATCGTCCACATTTACATTTTTTTCTTTTTTTAACTACTTGTTAATTCTGTATTGGATTTCACATGTCTAAGGGACGCTCCTAGTGGTTCTGAAGAGGCTGCCAACATATTAAAAAGATTCTCGTTTTCCCTTGATCGTGATATTTTACATGTATTCATAGCTCTGCATTTTTTATAATCCTTGTTTCTTGATTCCTAGGCTTCTTTTGACATCTCCCCAATGGGTAGGCAATGATACTCAATGAAAGATTGGCCATGTGCCAAGATTTTGTCCTTCCTATACTTTATTGATAGAGCCTCCGTGATGATGATCCGTGGCTATATCACCTGTGGCATCGGCAAGTTTTCTCTTTCGAGTAAAATTTGAACACTCGTCCAAACATTTTGAAGATTTTCCTCTGTTTCGGTACGTAGACGTCTGAGGTTCTTCTGAGAAATTTGCAATAAGGGTTAGTCCTTTCAGCCAGTTTTGTGTTGCTTAATAAAATTTCGTTGGCTGCGATGAGAGTCTTGCCATTTTTTTTTATTTGGGCGTGAATTAAATTAAGTTTGCCTTTTAAGGTATCAAACTTCTCCATATTTCCTTCCTCAACGTTAAGCTCTTTTCTGATGGCCGAAACGAATTCATTCGCGATTTTGGAGTTTCTGAACAACTCAAACAATTTTACGTTTTCCAAAGACATCGTTACACTTATAAAATCAATGCTTGCGAATTATATTTAAAAATACGTTTCACTGCAATGTGTGTTCTTATAAAGTCAAAACAAAACTATGATGTTTCTGAAGTATTCAGGCAAAATATACAAATTTTAAGCCTATATCCAGAGAACGTGTACCAGGTACAAATTAAATTACATTAAATGTTTTAAAACTAAAAAAATTGGAATGATTAATCCTTTTTTTTAGTGTCACAGGTAGGCTTTATTTTATTGTTAAGTGAAAATATATGCAATCAGTTCTAAATTTAGTGGCTACATCTACTGCGTATTCTTCTTCTTATACCTGCGTAAGCATATTTTGGAGTTGGGTTTCAGGGCCTTTACTGGCTTTACAGCCAAACAGGCAAATTCAAGCAAACCATTTTTATAGAGCAGGTAAATAAGTTGACAACAAACGTATTTATGTTAAAACAAAAAAAAGTTAATTTGGGTTAATGTTTTTTATTTTCTTCCAAAGTTGAAAAAGTGGTCCAAATATAGTGGTTCAGGTAAACGGATGTATTGAAAAACCCAGAAAAGATACGAAGTAATTTTTTTTCTATTTTATGTTTAAATTCCATATACCTTTTTATACAAATCAAGAAAATAGCAATTGGTTTCATAGTTTTTTTACAAAACAATTTTAAACATGAACTTTTATTCCGAAAATTTACATTTTTTTTATAGTGGAAAAAATACTCAACTTTGAGCGGCTGTAACAACTAAACTATTCATCCGAATTAAATAAAAATTGTATTTTCTTGATCCTTGGGAAATTCTAAATCAGATACATTTATTGATTTTAACAAAAGTATTCATCAAAATTTTGATTTTTGCAAGGCTTTTGCGGCTGCCGTGCCACTGTGCGTCGTGCATACTGGTACATTTCTAATGCGCTGTTCAACACTGAAACCAGCACACACACACAACCACGCTTAGTTAAAACACACTGACAGCAATCTCAGCTTGATTTGGCTTAGTTTTCCCGATGGATCCAGAGCTGATAAGCAGTTAAGTGTCTTTGGACTGGCCAACACCGCGACTTATAGAGGCTTTGGCGTTTCGTGTATGTTGGTCTAGCTACTGGCAGCGACGTCGACGCTGACTGCGCTAGTCATGTGTATGACATAAATGCTCCAAATGTGTTGGATTGTGGTTACGTTTGTTGTTGTTGTTCTTGTTATCGGTGTTGTCGTTGTTGTAGCGTGTATTGGCAAATAAATTGAATTAAAGTGAAATCAGTTGCCATTGGCCTCCATAAATTAATGAAAATGAAAAAGTAGCTCTGCAAATCGAAGTTGCCAACCTCATAAAACAAAGTTAACAACAAAAAGCAACAACAACTGAAAATACAACAAGAACCACATCCGAATGAATGAATATGTGGACATAAGCATAAATAAATTTATATAAATGGCTTTTATGTGAATGAATGTGAGTTTTGTGCGACTGAGTGACTATCATTTTTATACACTATACCCCACTGGCTAAAGGGTATAATGCATTTGTGTAAAGCATTTCTTTTTGTATGAATTCTATCAACATTGACTCGGAAATCGTTTGACCCTTGTCTGTCTGTCGGTATAAACACCCAGATCTCGTAGGGCACGAGTGATATAGAAAAAAAACTTACAACAATCATTTAAAACTGTTCAACAGTTAACAAAAAAATATTTTTTTTAAATTCCAGCTCTGGGGCTCCAGTGCGGGGTGCACAAAATATATCAACAAACGAAAATATATTTATAAGGTATAACTTTTTAGTGAAAAAGTAAAATAAGAAGCCTTCTGATGAGAGCCCCGTCGTAAACCGTTTAAGATATAACCAGCTCAACAAGCTGGATTACCTATTTCCAAATAAGAAAACTGTAAATCATTAAAATATACATAATTATAGGGTGGGCCATCTGTTGATTTGTTTGTTAATTGCGTTTTATTTGTATAGTTTTCAACAGAATTCGGCAACTATATGTACCAAGTGGAAGTTTGAAACTATTCATTTATTTATGAAAAATAATATGACCCAAATAGCCGCCGTGGCTAGCCAGCCCTACAGGCCCGTCTGCGAACATCGTAATTTTCGAAGACTTTTTTTTTATGAAACTCAACCGGCCGCTCTGCCGTCCATCCGTTGCGGCAAATTGAGCATAATAAGGTGAAGCGTCAATGTTCCAGGCGACTCATCCATACTGGCCTCAACTTTGACTTTTTCACAAAACGACCAACTTCATAGTACGCCAGTACCATTTTTTTTCGTTGTTCAGTTGTTTAACGATTCATAACTAAAAGTGTGTAGTTTTGAGCTTGACACATGTCGAAGAGCTTTCACTTTGGACGGGTATGTTCCGAATTATAAGTGTTCAACAGCCAAACGAACAGATGGCCCACCCTGTATTTTTGAAAATTTCGCTAAATTAATTATAAATAAAAAAATAATAACAATGAAGTTTTAAAAAAAAAAATATATACAATAAAACTATAAAGTAGAAATAAATAAGTTTTAGTTTTTGAAATATTAAATTCTTCAAAAATTATCGTATTCGTACTATGAATGAAAATCGGGCAGAGACTTTTTTTAATATAATTTATTTACAATCTATCCCTTAGACAATAAGTAAATGATTTGGAAATTATAAATTAATAGTAGAAAAAGTTAAACTCCAATGAGTAGTAACTATTGCTATTTATAAACTTAAGATAGATATAGAGAAAAATTCATAAATTTCGGATAACCTTCTTTATAAGCACCCAAAACTTCACTTCCTGAAAATATATTAATAATTGTTTGCAGGCACCAAATTTTATGGGAAGTCTCATGTGAGCCCAATAAGAAAAAAAATGACTTCATCTGCAAAAAACTTCACCAACAACCTGCCAACGCAAAATATTTCCCTTGAATACGTCCAAGTCTAGCTACTACATAATATCGATGAAAGACTATGCGCATTTGTTTTTGAGAAAAATGATTGCAGAGTACTCCACCGTCGGTCGCTGCCATCTGAGTCCATTTTTTTCTAGTATTTTTTGCCTTATGCATGAGTAGCACTCTAATGTGTGTTTATATTGCAAATTAATTTTGATTTAAGCTTCATAATGCGTATTTAAAAAGCAGAGCGTTGAAAGCTAAGCTCCATTTCTAGCATTAACAGCTGCCAACAGCTATCAAAAGCTGCTTTTGTGGCTTAAAAGTTGATAAACTGAAATCTTTTTTAATTAAATTCAAATGTTATGTCAAAGCTTTGACCCTAATGAGTATGAGGCTGTGTGACACCAATTCAAACAAATTCTCAAGTTATTCATGCGACTTTTGAGGTGAAGCTCTGGTTGAGTATCTATGTAACTAAGTGAAACTTGAGCTATGTGCTGTCAAAAAGGACTTGGATCAGTAGACAGATTAAAAGCTGACAAGGTCAATTGATGTCAGTAAAGCTAAAAATTTCAGCACAAGGTCAAGTTGGCTTTGGCTTTATTTGCATACTCAAATTTTGAGCTCAAGTAAAGTAAAGCTGCTTATAAAAAAACGCTTATAAACAAGCGGAACTCATCAAAAAAATTTTTAAGCACCTACCTCATATGTTGAGTTTTATGCAAGGCAGCACGTTTCAAGCTCATAACTTGGCAAATACCTTTAGTATTTGACTTAATATACTGTCTTTACTTTGCCGCCAACGTAGCGTGCAAATCCCGCAACGTTTTTGAAATTATGCATGAATCTGTTTTTTTTTTATAGCCGCAGCTTTAGCTACTACCAATACCCTGGAAAGCAAAAAAAACAGCAGCTGACAAATTCCAACCCCGACCACTGTCATAAGGAAAAATTTTTGGCAATTTATTTATGTGTCAGTCTCAACACACGCCCCCCACTGGAACCCACTAAACCAACACCCTCACAAGTTAAACATTTGAAAAACAGTCGGAGAAACAAATTTGTCGGGCTGCTTTTGAGTGTTTAACATAAACAAAATTAAATTATGATAAATGTCAATTTGATAGCCATGAAAATGGAATTAGAAATGTTTTTTTTTTTTTTAGAACGCTTTTAAAGCAACAGTTTTTATTGTAAAAAAAGCAGCAAAATTTAATTGCATACTTATCGACGGCAGTCTGAAATATTTGCATAGCTGTCGCGGAAATTGAAGTGCTTGTCAACAAAATGGTGAAATATAAATAGTAGCAGAAAATATTAAAAAACCATAGACAAAGTGCAGTTCCAAACTGGGACTAGAACTGCGACTGGCAATGAATGTAACTAACTTTATTACTGCTAAGTGCCACTGCAGGCAAACAAGAAATTCATGAACACACAGATACACAGAACAACACACTTGCATACATGTAAACAAATACAATTGTAATGCATGTATGTATCTACAAAGAGTTTCGCAGAAAAAAGCAAAAAGCAAACCTAAAAGCAATGGCTGGCACTGTTGGTGATGTGCGCGTGACACGGTGAAATCCCTAATACGCACGGTAGACTTATGTGCCTTTTTGTTAGAGTCAAAAAATTTTACACTTAATTGGCTTATTATAAAAAAATTTTACATGTAATTTACTTACTATCTCATTTAGTTTGGCTAGAACTGGTCCAAAATCATCGAAGCTAAGAAAATTAAGGGTTTTTATTCTATAAAACTTCTCACAACTAATTCTATGCAGCATAAATAGTCCCCAGAGAAATCAAAAAATTCTATTACTGACTAAGAGGGACTCCAAAATGCACGAACTTCTATGTGCCCATCTCTAGCATATGTACAACATTTAGGTCCGCGGCACCTGCGTCTAGCTATGTTTGCATTTGCATTTCATTAAAATAGAGACAGGTAAACAAAACCCCCGTCCAGGAGCACCACTAGCAAGACACAGAACGACTCTCGGTTATTGCAGCACATAACACTCACTACTCACTTGTCGCCAACAACGATGACTGATGATGACTATGTGCAACTTGTAATTGTTGTTGTTGGTGGTGGAAGGCTGACATTGAGGGTCCAACAACTGTGTGCAACATCAAGGAGACAAGTGCAAAGTGTTGACAGTAAAGTAAAAGCCACGACAAGTGAACACTGCGTTGCAATTGCAAGTCAAAGTGAGCTGAAAGTGTTGCAAGGCGTATACTGAATATTTGATTGCCTCCGTGCAAGTACTACAACGTGTATTAGGAGGCTTAAGTGCCACGCCTTGGCCATAATTATATGACGCATTGTGATGCAAAGCTGACGTGTAGTGGAAAGAAAGTAGTCGCAAGTAACGTTTCAATTAGTTTACGTTACGGCCAAATAAGCACGTTAAAAGTGCGTGTAAATAAACAGCACGGCAAAAGCTAAATAATGACGCCACGTACAGGGGGTACAACAAACAATGGAAATGGCTGGCAAATTAGGCAACCAGCAACAAAGACAACCAGAGCAGCGACAAAAACAAACCAAACAACAACAAAAACAACGACGAACATCAGACAGACATCCTGATGAAGGCATAAAGGAGCAGCAACGTTCCTGACGGGCCTATTAGACTGACTGTCAGTGCTGCGGGCAGCCCGCCAGCTGCTCAGCTGGTCAGCCAGCAGACAAACAAACTGTCACTTGTCACAAGCCACTTATGCTCTTTCTTTATCTCTCTGCACAGTGACGTAGAAAGGGGGGTCAACTTCGAGGGGACTTTGAATAGGCAACTTTGAATAGGCATAACTTTGCGAAAAAAAAATCGTAAATGATCGCTTGAACTTTTAAATTAAAGGGTAAGAGTGGTACTTATTGATGTAACTGGAGTGACAGACCACAAAAATTATTTGCACCCTGAACATAACCTCAAAAGTAGGAAAAAACGTCGATTTTCGATTTTTTTTTAAAGTCTCGAAATCCGTTGCATGAAAAAAATTTTTGGACTTCATTTTCGGATTTAGCGTGCCATTTTACTATGGAAAGAGTAAAACATATTGACGATACAACTTGCTGTAAACTAGTGTAATTTATGTTGAAATTTCTTTTAATGAAATTATATTTTTTTTTTTTATATCAAGTTTACAGGTTCCAAAATTTTTGGCCCCATCAAAAAAACATGGTTTCTGTCTTTATTTCAATACTTATAGCGAATTCCTAATATAAAAAATTCATCGTAGAAGGAAATTTTGAATACCGAGGATTCCATCGCTTCCGAAAGTCCAAGTTTTGACCGTGGTCCGCTGTTCGCAGGAACTTGGGCTCTGCAAACCCACGGCAAGAAAAATTATGCCGTATTATTATTGTTTTTCGTTTTTATTTAATTGTGACCAAACTACTGCATTTTTTTGAATCAATTTTTTTTTAATCTAAGTTGGCAACAGCGCAAAATATTAGTATTTTTTTTTAGCCAACACATTTTAAAAAAAAGTATGTAATTTTCAAATTTATTTTTAAGTACTTATGTTCCTTTAATATGTCAATCACTATTTTTTTTTAAAGGCGTGTGTTTATACGTTCTTTATTTGGTGTGAATATGATATCAAATCGATTTGGTGCAACAATGTTAAAAAAATAAAACGACTATTTTTGAATGGTTTTTTAAAAAAATTTATGAAAAAATATGTATTTCAATTTTTTGTCATAAGCAGTGATGCCGTTTTAGCTTGTTTATAGGTAGATCTAGCATATTTTATAACTAAATAGCTTATAAATATTTAAAAATGCTTATATAAGTAAATCTAGCATATTTTTAATTTCATTTAGCTTGTTTTAGCTTCAAAGCCTTATCGATATTTTTTTGCGCGTATCGTCTATATCGCAATATATTTTCATTGGTATATCGGTACGTTTACTTTGTTTTTACTGAGATGCCAAATCGATAGCTGACAGTGTAGAAATTTAGCTATCAAGATTGAACTTGAACATTTCCAATATGATCGGAATTAGAACAAACAACGCAAGGGTCATGACAGGAGCGAAGAACAGCTTTTACACGAAATTTAAAAAATGTGTACCAGTCATTTTATGAGCCATAAAAACACAGTATGAAATTTTTTTAATTTTTTAAATAACGTTCGAAATAGAATTTTCTTAAAAATGTTCTAAAAATTACGAAAAAAATAAAAATAAGTTCTAAATATAATTATCTACAGTATGGTAAAAAAAAATGATCAAAATCAAATTAATATAACCAGACATTTTTTTTTGGGGTACGCTTTTTTTTGTAATTTCGAAAAATGGTCTAATCGAACTATCTCGAGATCCGTTCCATGAAAATATTTTTGGCCTGCATTTTCTGTTTAAGCAAGACATTTTACTATGGAAATGACTAGAACATGTTGAGGATACCAAAATTTTTTTAAATTAGTAAGCTAGTGTTATTTTAATTTTGTTTTTAAATTTCACATATACGGGCTTCGCAAAAATGCCAAATGTTTCCATACTTATGATGTACCACATAAATATTTAAAATTAATTCCAATAAATGAAATATGTTTAAGTGATGAAGAAGATTCTGCTGTGGTTGATGAAATCATTAGTAATTTAATATAATACAAATATTTAAGAGCTAAAACAACTAAAAATTTTTGTTTTTGGCAGCAGTTCTGTTTAATTTTTTTTAGCAGATTTTTTTTTGATTTTTAGCTTATTTTAGCAACTTTTTTTTCAAATCTAGCTTATTTCGTTTCGCAATTTCTGGCATCACTGGTCATAAGATGTCAAAAGTTATAATATAATACATTTTTAATAGTATTTAATAGAATACATACTTACTTATTGTTTATATGATGAAAAAATTAATTCATTTTGTACGTTAAATATGAAAATTTTCACATTGCTCAACAAACGATTTTTGAATTATTTTAATTAAATTACGCTATTTCAACAAAAAATGTACATAAATGTACGGAAATTTGTTATATGGAGTACTTGAAAGGTGAACTCGAAAAAAAATCATGATTACTGAGAACTTCGGCTATAAATGCAATTTGTTTATAGTCATAATCATAATTTTTTCATGATGTTTGTTGAAACCAACCTGTATCTTTAAATTTTTTTTTTTTATATAGTCTAAAATATAAGATTATCTAATATAATTTCAGTAGCAATTTCTAAAGGTTGGCACTTTAGTAAAATGATTTAAGGTTTTAAGGGTTTTCACAAAACTCCCAACCTTTTAAGTTATTATTCTAGGAAACAGACAAAGCCGCACAAAAATTCTTGGAAAAAGAATGCTTGAAAATAAGGCAAATATGCAGACAGTTTCTATGGAAAATGTTTTTGTTCAGTTAAGTGAAATGGTCAACATCATAAACATTGGAATCACAACTATGTATACATATAAATTATTTTGCATGCAATTAAAATTCAACTTTTCTGCTAATTGATTTTTTGCCAGCTAAATAATTAAAATCAAAACTTACAAAGAAAAGTAAATAGAACGTTCCATAGAAACGTATTTGATATTGATCACGAAGTCCCCCCTTAGCCAGAAGCTAGCTACGCCACTGTGTCTCTCTATCTCGTTTGCACTCTCATGCAGGACGACACACGCACAAAAAGTTTAGGGCCACTGTTTTAGGCGGGAACACTGGAGAGTACGAGTACATAAAACCGCAGGCCTATGGTCAGATAATTTTTATTATTTTTATTTTTCTTTTATTTTTATTTTGTTTTTGTTGTAGTTGAAAATGTTTTTTCTCTTTTGATGTGCGTAGTCGAACAGGGTCGGCGGAAGAGCAGGGTAAGAGCAGCGCTTGCTTGTCAGCTATTTTTCTGCTTATTTTATCACGTATTTTATGTTCAGTTTTAATTTTTTTTTTCCTCTCTTTTGTATACTTTTTTTTATTTTTGTTTCTGTTTATTTTTCACACAGTTTTATAAGGCGTTGTATGTGCGGAAAGGTAGCAGCATGCAAATCAAGCAAAGAACTTCGGATGGTGGTGGCAACAACTCGCAGACCTGTCGCATTTCTAAGCGGCAAATATTGTGGGAAAACGGCATTGACAAATTCGGCAACCCCCGGAGCGGAAACGAAGCCATTAGAATAAATAAAATACAATAGAAAACGCGTGCAGTGGCATAAGAAATATTTTATGATATTCAAAGCAAGAGCAATATTTATGTTAAGCGTGCGAAGACTGTCGACGCTTACTGTGTTTATTGCATCAGCTTATTCTTTTGGTTTATGCTTTACATACCTCTACATGTATGTACTATGTTGTTGTTGTTTACGCACTGAACCACTTATGTACATGCATACAGTAATAAACTTAACTACTTCTATTTGCACTCCCACCGAACCACACGTGTTTTTATATTTAGCTCAAAACCAATAACAGGTTATGGGCCCAGCACTCTAATAATTAGTTAAATTGAAAACAAAGGTTTATTAAAATTTAATTGCGCTATGGAGGAAATGAAAATCAGCAAACTGATCGGTGAAGAAGGTTGGACACTTTGGAAGTTCCAGGTAAAGGTGATGTTGAGAGCTAGTGGCCTCTGGGACATCGTCGATGGAACTGAAGTGCAGCCTACTGGAGCTGGTTCGGATTTAGTAAAGTGGCAATTAAGTGACGCCAAGGCGCAGAAGATTTTGGTGGTTTCAATGGGAGAGGAGCCGCTTATGCATATTATTAATTGTGACACTGCTGCTGCTATGTATTCAGCTTTGGAATGCGTATATGAGCAGAAGTCGGAGACGTCAATACATTTATTGCAACAACAGTTTTTCCAGTATACAAAAGATCCAGAGGACAGCATCGCAATGCATATCGCTAAGTTGCAGAAAATTGCGAGGCAGTTAGAGGATCTTGGTGAGAAAATCTCTGAGAACATGCTTGTTACAAAAATCTTGATGACCTTGCCTGAGCAATATAATCATTTCTTTGCTTCATGGGAGGCTACATCGAAAGAGGAGCGCACATTAAAAACGTTAACTGCGCGTTTATGTATGGAGGAGTCTCGGCTGGGAATGCACAATTATAAACAGGAAGCATTTGTAGCAAAACAGGTGCATAAGCAAAGTCACAGGAAGGAAACAAGGAAATTCAAAGGTAAATGTTTTATATGCAAGCAGTCTGGGCATTGGAAACGAGAGTGTCCAAATAGGAGGAATTTCGAGAAATCATGTGCGGATGCGTTCATAAGTGAGGTTATGTTCGTACAGTCAACCATACCTCAGGAAGATACGTGGTTTATGGACTCCGGGGCAAGTGATCATATGACATATCGCAAGGAATGGTTCGAGAACTACAAGAAATTGGAGCAACCAAAAGATGTACGAATTGCTGATGGCTCAATTGTGCAGGCATACGGAAAAGGCGATATTGTGGTAAAAGCATATGATGGTAATGTTTGGAATATGAAATATATGGCTGATGTATTTTATGTCCCTGGTATAAAGCTAAATCTCTTCTCATCCAATGCATGCTTAGATAAAGGTTACACTTTAAGGGCTTACGGCAGTCAATGCAGTTTTGAAAAACAAGGAAAGGTGTGGCTGCGAGGCGAAAGAGGCGATTCAAAACTCTTTAAACTATTTTTAAAGGTCAATACGTCGGCAGAGGCAAACGTGGCTGTAAAAGCTGAGACACTTCAATTGTGGCATGAGCGCATGTGTCATCAAGGCAAGGAGCATGTTAAGGAGGTACTTCGTGAACAGAATATACCATTCAGCAGTTGCAGTTCATTTTGCGAGGCATGCGTCCTGGGTAAACAGCATCGTTTTAGTTTCGACCAAAGCCAGAACAGAGCAAAAATACAAGGTGAGCTCGTTCATACTGATTTATGTGGTCCTATGCAAGAGACTTCATATGGAGGCGCCAGATATATGCTACTATTTCGCGATGATTTTTCAAACTATCGCTACGTGTACTGTATTAAAAAGAAAAGCAGATGTCAGTACTTATTTGAAAGGGTTTTTGGATCGAGTGGAAGCTGACACTGGAAAAAGAGTAAAATGCATGAGATCCGATAATGGCTTGGAATATGTTAATAAAGAAATCATTGATATTTTGCAGAAGCACAGAGTCACACACCAGAAATCAACGCCTTACACGCCGGAGCACAATGGCCGAGCTGAAAGGGACATGCGAACTATCATAGAGGCTGCAAGATCTATGATACATGCCAAAAACCTAAGCCTGAAATATTGGGGCGAAGCAGTCCAAAATGTTGTTAATACGCTTAACCGAACAGGCAAGACTAAGCTAAATAAGTTGACGCCATTTGAGATGTGGTTTGGACAAAAGCCTAATATTTCTAATCTACGAGTTTTTGGATCGGATGCATATGTTCATATACCACAAGAAAAGCGAAGAAAATTGAATGCAAAATCCAAGAAAGGTGTATTCGTAGGATACGAAGACAATTGCAAGGGCTATAGGATTTGGATACCACAAGAACGTAAAATTGAAATTTCAAGGGATGTTATTATAAGAGAGGTATGCGACACTGCAAGTATAACACACACAGAAGCAGCAGATACAACATCTGAGGATAGAACACCTAAAGTTGAAATTCAAGAATGCGAACAGTCCACCCAAGGGGACAGCAAAAATGTTTCTGAAGATGTTAACCAAAATACTATGGATGTTAAAAATAATCTAGCAGCAAGAGGATACAATACGCGATCAAAAAGTAGAGAAAAGGATGACGCAGCCCTACATTGCGCATATCTAGCCGATTGCGATACGCCTGCAACATTTGAAGAGGCGACATCATGTAATTTAAATACGCAGTGGAAGCGTGCCATGCAAGAGGAAATCGAGTCGTTAGCCATTAATAAGACTTGGGAATTGGTACCCCTGCCAGAAAATAAAAGGCCTATATCAAATAAATGGGTCTACAAGGTAAAGCGAGACGAAAATGGTGAAATCGAAAGATTTAAAGCGCGCTTAGTAGCGCGAGGTTTTACGCAAAAATTAGGCACTGATTACGAGGAGACATTCAGTCCAGTTGCAAAATTCTCATCAATACGCATGATTTTTGCAATGTCAAATGCACTTGGATTGACTTTAAAGCAGTTTGATGTTAAAACAGCATTCCTGTATGGTGATCTTGAGGAAGAAATTTATATGCATCAACCAGCAGGATATGAAGACGGAACTGAAAACGTTTGCAAGCTGAGCAAAAGCCTTTATGGATTAAAGCAAGCATCCAGATGTTGGAATCGGAAATTCACGCAACTATTAGAGAACTTTAACCTAAAAGCTAGTTTTGCGGATCCATGCGTGTTTGTTGGCAACTTTGGCAACGATAAAGTAATACTTGCAATTTATATTGATGACGGCATACTTGCAGCTAAATCAACAGTTGCAGTCAACGAGCTGATTACTCATTTGAACTCGGAATTTAAAATTAAAATATATGAATCGATTTATTATCTAGGTATACAGGTCAATCAGCAGTCAGGAAAAATCCACATTGGGCAAAAGGCATATGCTAAGAAGATATTACAACGGTTTGCTATGCTAGATGCGAAGGCAGTAAGTACGCCTGCCGATGGTGTTGTTCATGCTGAGGAAAGCCCACAACGACCCAACTATCCATACCGCGAAGCAGTGGGATCACTTATGTACCTGTCTATGGTGACAAGACCAGATCTGGCATATGCAGTTTCGTACGCCAGTCGTTTTCTGGATACTTATCAAATCGAGCATGTACAGGCTGTTAAGAGAATTTTCAGATATTTGTGTGGAACACTTGATGAAGGTATTTGTTTTGAGAAAACTAATAATTTATCATTGACTTGCTATAGCGATTCGGATTACGCTGGGGATACTAAAACCAGGCGCTCAACTGGAGGATATGTCATGATGTTCTGCGGCGGCCCTATATCATGGTCATCGAAAATTCAGGCTACTGTGGCGCTCTCAACAACTGAAGCCGAATATATAGCAGCATGCGAGGGCGTAAAAGAGTTAGTTTGGATTCGTCGTTTGTTAGGCGAGTTAACTGGTGATCTTGCAACACCGGAGTTATGCTTGGACAACCAAAGCGCCATCAACTTGGTCAAAAATCCCCAATACCACAAGCGTACAAAACATATTGAAGTTAAATATCATTATATTAGAGAGGTTTATGAGAAAGGCGGATTTACACTAAAGTACGTGCCATCGAACGAGCAGTTTGCTGATATTCTCACTAAACCACTGAAAAGACAAACTTTTAATAATCAGAAATTGTTGTTGAACATTAAAAGAATTACATAATGTTGCTAAAGTCTGGATAATCTGATGAATAAAAGTGGAAGTGTTAAGCGTGCGAAGACTGTCGACGCTTACTGTGTTTATTGCATCAGCTTATTCTTTTGGTTTATGCTTTACATACCTCTACATGTATGTACTATGTTGTTGTTGTTTACGCACTGAACCACTTATGTACATGCATACAGTAATAAACTTAACTACTTCTATTTGCACTCCCACCGAACCACACGTGTTTTTATATTTAGCTCAAAACCAA
>JAECWU010000106.1:0-159764 GCA_018150985.1 Chymomyza costata | reverse complement strand
GATTTCGTGAGCACGATGTTTATTTATTTAACATCTTTGGGTCGAAATATATTGTATTCTATGTATTCCTTCTTAAAGTGATAATTCGATACGGAATACGTGAGCTCTTACCGATTCGATTTAGCTTTTAAACATTTTCGGATGAGGGGATTTTATCATGTATTCATTTTTTAAAGCATTTATGTTAACCGGTTGAAAGTTTGTGGATACTAAACGAATTTCGTTATTTCGATAAGGAACTCGTGACTAAGATATCGATCGATTTACCCATTAAACATCTTCGAAACGAAGTCGACTATTAGATGAGGAACAGAGATTTTCATCATGTGTCATGTATTTTAAAACGCTTGGATCATTTAGTCTAAAGTTTGCGAAAACGAAACGATATCCAGTTTTAGTTCTTGTTTAATTAAATTTCTCTTGCTATCGTTAGGAAGAAGTAAAAAAAAGCGCAATAAAACACCCTATATTTAATAGTAGCAGTTAAAATGGCGTCCCAGCGTAAGCTTCGTAGTAGAAGCATCAGCCACCCCGTCGATGTTGATGTCATGGCATTTTGGACTCGCGTTGCGCGGTTCTAGTTGGATGGGTTCAACTTGAGTGCAGCTTGGTGCTGGTTCAGTTTCATGCAAAATGGCCGGCACAGTACGTGTGTGTGTGTGTGCCGCACAGGTGGCCTGCACTTCACTTGGTGTTGTTGTTGCAGCTGCACCTGCCGCAGTCTTCTTTATGTTTTCAAATTAAAGTCGAAAGCGTGGCAACACTTAATGTGCGCCACTAGAAGCAGATTAGTTGCATTACTGCTCGCACTTTGCCTTACTCCAGGTATGCACCGTACTCCTCCCTCTATTTTAGCCTTAACTCTCTGGTATGGCAATATTAATATTTCAAGTTGTGGATTGCTCGCTTGCTTAGCCAGGCTAAAACATTAAGTTGAGCTGCACTTGAGTGCAGCCAATGAATGTGTGAGCTAAAAAACTATTTAAAGTTGTGAAAAATTAAAATAAATTTAATTTAACTGGGTGCAATGCAATATATGCCAAAAAAAATGCCGGGTGGGACTGTTGAGGACTCTGTAAGGAGCTTACCTTTTTTTGTATAGGCAGCTACAATCCAGAAATGAGATGTTGAAGGGATACTACGAGGGTGGTTCGATAAGTACTTAGTCTCATCGCCCGATGGCACTTCTATCGCAGGAAAAATTTACTATCGTGTAGAACATTCTTGTAGACGGCTTTTGTCGAAATTTCCGCGTCTGGAAGCGCTTCCAAAATTTTCGTTTTTCTTTTGCAGGCTAAGTACTTTTCGGACCACCCTCTTATTTCATGCGAAAGAAAGAAAAATGCTGCAGCCTATTGAAGATACGTTCTATTAAAGGCAACTATTGTTTGGTCTACAGATAGATCTCTGATTATAGAATACATTGAATCTGCAATTGCGGATTCAAGCATGTGACCGTCAGTTTTCCTGGGCTTACTCTCCATCATGCTGCATAGTCATGGGATTACCAGAGTGAAAATTAGGCCGCAAAATATGCAGTAATAGGATTTGGAATATAAGAGTTCACTCCACGGAACTTGATTCGAGCTATCCTTTTCATCAAAATGCATGACATAAAATGTCTTTTATTAAAAAAAATACCTGTTTGTGTAATAGGGGTTCAACTTGTGGATAAACTACCAAGACACAGTGCTACAAAAACCTCAGTAGATCCAAAATCACTGAGAAATTCTATCTATGATTTTGGTTCGACTAAACGAACAAAATGTCTACAAGAACTTTCATATCGGACTGCTGAATATTTTACGCCTTACGCTCAGTAGGGTGCATAATATAGCCAAAGAATTGCAGGTTCATGCTCCCGAAAAGAGACCGTGCTCCGGAAAACGAATTCGAATACTTTATTCGAATTTGATTTGAAATAATTTTCTTGGTGCTCTCAATTTCATCAAAACGATTTTTTTATGTGATTTGAAATCGACTACTTACATGCGAGAGAAATTAAAACCAATTGGCAAAATAGGTTCAAAAGTGCACGAAATTTAAACTGAAATTATTTGTTGAATATTCTTTGGTATTCTTAGATTAAATTTATGCCAATTTCAAGATAGATATTTATTCATAATTATTTTCAATTTTTTTTTCTCAGTCAACCCAGAGAAGAGCATGCACCATTCAAAACGAATTCACTTGGTTCATGTCTTGCATAAAAAAATCTTTATGTCAAGAATACAAAAAGTTTTCCTTGTAATATGGTACAGTAAACGAAGGCTCAATATCGATGTCTGCTGGAAAACATTGATCTATGACTTTGATTTAAGTTTTATTTGATAGATAATTTTATTGGCAACAAATTCGATCTGAAAACCATGACTCTAAGTTTGATAGAAAAAAAGATATAATGCAAAAATCGTACCAACTTATATTGCCAGGGGGTAGTGCTGGAGAAAACATCGATGTTATATCGATGCATCGATGTATCAAAGTTTCAAATATCTATATATCGATGTTGAGAGATGTTTCTCCAGCAATACTAAACAGCCATTTGACGAGTGCAGAAGTGCTGGAGAAACATCTCTGTTAGCCAACATCGATATATAGATATTTTAAACTTCGATACATCGATGCATCGATATAACATCGATATTTTTTCCAGCACTACCAGGGGGTATAAAGCCGCCTTCCCACAAATACAAAAATTCAGTTTTAGACTTAGAATAGGGTCCCAAATGATCCCTAAAAGTTTCATCAACCAACTTATTTTTTTAAGCTGAAACTCATCGGTTACTGTACTAATAATAATAATAATAATCGAAAACTTTAGAGCTGGGATAACAGAGAGTGAGGAAAATTTAAGAATATATCGAAAGCAAGAAATGTGGAATTGGAAGTAGGCAAAAACGAAAATAATACAAGTTTTTATTTTTTAAGCTAATTTTCTTGGACTTTCACATAAATAAAACTATTTCAATATTAAAAGGCATGAAGTTAAGTTATTTTTCTAAATATTAATTAGAAATAAAAGAGCAGTAGTTGAAAGCAGAGAATAATACTGCAATGCAGTAGCTTGAATACTTGACTTAGGTCAGATTATGTACAACAATTTTTTTGTCGTCATCGTGCTCATCGTCAGCATTTATTTTTCTGGCGAGCAGCAAGTAGTATACTTTGCTTAGTTTTCGCGCAAAGTGAAAAATTATCACAATATCTTATTAGATTAAATTTTCACACCGTTTTTTCGATTTAAAAAATCGATACTCATGCCACAATTGAATTAAATTTTGCTTTTTCAAATCGCATCGATTTTAAGTGATTTAAATTTAAAAGCAAACTAAAAATTAAATCATCAGACAAATTTTCGTGTGAAAATGACGTGAAAATTGTATATAGACACAGAGTGCCACAAAGGCGCTCGCCTCACCCCTCTGTCTATGCCACACACATGATTCAATTTAGAACTTAATTTGTTTAATATTTATTGGTCCTGTATATACGTTTTTCCAATAAATGGTTCCTTTGTTTTCATAAATTGCCAGCAATTTTCTACTATTTTCAAATGCATAAAATTTATTGCCATAATTTTTAGCGCTTGAGTGCCAAAATTTTGTTTTAGTTTATAATTGTTGAAAAATATTTTTCGACTACTATGAATAATAATATTTAGGGTTGAGGTTTTGGTGCATAAATTGTAAATTACAAAATGCAGCTCAAAACAATTATGTGGCATGTGGCAAATTGGCAGCCATGTAGTTGGCTGTTGCATGCTTAATATGCATGCTGCAAATCTGTTTTTGGATTTCAATTAAAATTATAATTAAGCTGCTTATGGAGCAAAAATTGATTTTTAGTAGGCAGACACCGCTGGCCAGTATTATAAGGTAATTTGTTTTTGACCATTTTGATTGAAAAATTAAGTTGAAAGCAGGCAGCTCTTTAAGGTGTGTAGTCTTTGGTGAACACAAGAAATTGCAAATTCATTTGCCACATTAATGCTGAAAATATAATGATGTTGTTGGAATATGACGCACTTGCCACAAGAGTACTCAATGTTTACATTTACGTGCTGCAATGCAACGCTTAACCCTTAGTTGGCGCTTTTGGTGCATTTCGACTGCATTGTCATCCATGTGGTTATCAAATGCAAAACATCGCCTGCATTGGCGCCAGCGTTCGACACTATTATCGTTATTATTATTATTATTTCTATTTTTATTATTATCGCCAGAGTGCACACAAACTGCAACTGCTTTTGAGCTAAACCATTATTAAAAGACCCCAACCCAAAACTACTACAAAACTATTGCACAGTGAGTGAGCTTGTGGCATCCACAAAAAAAAGTAGTATAAGTTAAAGTAGTAAAATTCATTGCATTTCGTATTTTCAACGATTTTTGATGGCATACAGCCAATGTACTATAATAACTTGGTACTATAAACATTTTTCCCGGCACATCTAAGCAGATTTACTACAAATATCAATCATAGCAAAATTTGCAATTCAAACTGGTTCTAAGCCGCATCAAGACGCTTTCAATCGCTTTAAAGCAGTCGCTTTTGACTATAAAAACAAAATTTTATAGCATATCAAAATATTTGCGTTGTATATATTTTTTAAGGAAAAAAAGTTTGGAGATGGGTTTATTTAGATACAAATTGTTGAAGTTTTAGCTTTTGGGCAATAAAATTTTGTTACTTTTTATGACCGGTAGAAATAAAAGAAACCAAAATATTGTTGAAATTTGTACTAGATTATTAACAATTAATAGACCACAACACTGTTAACCGATCTTAAGAAAACGAACATTAACGTCAAATGGCAGTTATTTAAGAGCTTATGGGGTAAGTGGTCGATAGGAGCTATGAATGAAGTGTCAGTGTTTCAAGACACGTAAACTCGATCCAGGGGTAAGGGGGCTGACATTCATAAAATCCCTTTGATTTAAAGTTGTTTATTAGAGGCACTTTAATCAGCTTATCGATAATTGGTTTCATCAGCTCATTGCCACCTTAAAACGAAGAGTCCCCAAATGTTGTTCTTAGTAGTTTATTTGAAAACGCAAGAAACTTTTAAATTTTAGTACTAGTACGCCCTTGTTGTAATTGCAGATTATGTTATCTTGACACATTGAGGTTGGTGACCAAAACTCAGCTCTTTACATTTTCAGATGGTCAAAATACTGATTAAACGGCCTTTACCAAACATTTTAATTTAAATAGGGAAAGATTTTCAGATTGTTGAGGTCATTTTTATTCAACAAACTTGATCTTCTGAAAATTCGGTAAAGTTTCGATATCTCTATATCTTATAGTCTCCAATTGAAATGCCTTTATACAAGTTTATTAAGAATTTCGACATTTTGAGGACAACTGAAAGACTGAGGACATACTTTTAACAACTGGCATTTATCGCAGCACGAGAATACACAACCGATCCCGAAGCATTTTGGACTATAAAAAATTGCGTTAACTTTCACCAAATTCTGCTTGCATTATTCGTTCATACCCTTGCTATAGGTGCAGGGAATCCCAAAGCACTAAAAAATTTTTAGAAAGAGTCAAAGCAAAAACAAAACCAAAAGCGGACTGAGAAAATTTGATTCTAACGTATGTCGACGCACTGGTCCGAATAGGCTAAATGAATTGGTCCTACGCAAAAAAAGCCCGCAACAGTTTTTTTCGAGACCGGTTTTCCGAACATAAGTCAATAAGGCCGGCCTGCACGTCGAATTTCTTAGATAACCCTCAAAATATGTCTGGGATTATTGGTGGTTATGTCAAAGCCTCAATGTGCTGGTGTTTTTTTTATGTGCTACCCCCAACCTCAAAAAAGCCCGCAAAATTTTTTTCAAAACCTGTTTCCCGATGGTATTTCTTATATGTTTTTGGGGTCGCGGATTTCGATTCTGAAGTCAATAAGACTTGCACGTCGAATTTCTGGGGTAACCTCCAAAATACGTCAGGGATTTTTTTAAGGTTATGTCAGAACCTCAATGCGGTCTTGCTTTTTTTTTCTACCCTAATCTTAAAAAAGCCCACAACATTTTTTTTCGAGACCTGTTGTCCGACGATGTTTCTTATATGTTTTGGGGTGGCTGAATTAGATTTTGAAGTCAAAACGACCTCTGAAATTTTTGAGGTTATGTCAGTGCTCCAATGTGCTGGTGTTTTTTTAAACTCTGATTCAGCGATGCAAGAAACATATAGGAGGCATAGTCTGGCCTCAGAACCTCCAAATCTGTTTTTTTTTGTTTTATACCCTAACTTAAAAAAATCCCACAAAATTATTTTTCGTTCACACTACTATTTTCTATGGGCCTGTGTAATCAGATAAATACCAATTTGAAGGAAACTAAAGAAAGTGTAAATAGCGGATTGGGATAACCGTTGAACAATGTAACAAAGGTATAATAACTTCGAATTATGTGTAATGGACAGAAGGAGTCCTGGCATACCCCATAAAGTATATGTATATATACTTGGTCTTGCATAACAGCCGAGTCGATATAGCCATATCCGTCTGTCTGCATGAACAATAGAATAATAGAATCTCAAAGAAATGGTTGGTGAAATTTTACCAAATTAACAACCCTTTGTCGAGAAGACTTTAAAAACTACGTGAACAGCGTATGTCGATTTTAACATTCTCGAATTCTTAGAAATTAAGCAAAGTGCTCAGGATGTCGGTCTTACGGACGTTTGAGTTCGAAGCAAACGGGGTGAAATGAAATAAAAAGCGGAGGTTGGGAAGCATGCAGAAGCGGAGACCCCTAGTTTGATATTTTTAGGTAGAAACGTGGCATAATTAATCCAATAATCTTAGTATTCGAATTTAAGAGCATACGAAAATCGGCAGGACCTTCTTTTGTTGCATAATTTGTAGAAAAATTTGCAGCTATTTGATAACAATTAATTTGCGTCATGCATTCGTTGCGTGTTTGTGCAAATAAATTAGTTAGAATTTTGTGTTCACACGCCCCCTCGCATAGACGGACTTGCCGCAGCAACGCCCGCTGCTGCAGACAAACAGAAATGAAGCCCTTATTGGATGTGCAAATATTTGCACTAAATACTAAATACAGCTAATTAGTTATCAGACTAGACTAATAATATATATGTATGAGAGGCACGCGTGAATGGCATTAAACAAAAGCGCGCGAATTGCAAAAATTTTAATTTATGCAAAATTAATTGAGCATTGTATGAATGTTGAAATTAACTGGGCAAGAGCAGTTTTTGCAGGCCTTAAACTGGTTTTGGCCCTAACCCAGTCAACAAGCCGCAAAGTTGGTTGGTTGGTGGGACATACTGGTTAACACTGGGAGTCGGCGGCAATGCGATATGTCTGACCAAGGCCGACAAAGGCCAGCAAAGGTTTTGGATTACATTGTCAAGGGTACATGACTTGGTGGGACTAAGGTTGCAGCTTCCGCAATTCAAGTTGAATAACATTGTCAGGTTATGAGATATATAGAAGATGCATTGTATTTTGTTCACGCAACGATTAACTTACCAAGGCATTACAAATTTCCATTACTAATTGTTATTACTTTATTATTCCAACTATTTACAGAACGTAAGCTCTTTGTTGGCATGCTGAATAAGAAGCTAAACGAGAACGACGTACGTAAATTATTTGAAGTACACGGTGCCATTGAAGAGTGCACGGTATTGCGTGATCAGAACGGACAGAGCAAGGGTTGTGCCTTTGTTACATTTGCCACCAAACACGCAGCCATCTCTGCCATTAAATTGGTAAGTACAGTCTGGCCAAATATTATTTTATATACCTACATTTTAATCCAACAACCCCCACAGACACTCAGTCAAAGCAAAATCATGGAGGGCTGTACCTCACCGCTGGTTGTCAAATTTGCCGATACGCAAAAGGAGAAGGAACAAAAAAAGATACAGCAAATGCATGCTAATATTTGGAATTTGGCCTCCAATATCAATATACCATTGGGCCAAACGGCGACCACAGTTTCCTCGCCCATACTGCCAAACCCACCGCAACAGGCCTCTCCAGTGTTGGGTGCCGATGCACTAACGCCTACACCTTATTCCATATTGCAGCAACTATCAGCTGTTGGTTTTCAGCAGCAAATACTGCAAGGTAGTGTTGCTAAACTTTCAAATCCACAAAACTCTTTAATGACACTTTTTATCTTACGCCTTGCAGCACTTGGTTTTGGCGCTCAGAACAATAACTCGGCTACGGATGCGACAAATGCAGCAGCCGCTGCTGCTGCTGGTTTGCTGCAACCCATGACCGTACAAAATCTGGCAGCCCTGGCCGCTCTGTCACAGTCCAGTCTTTCGAATAGTGCTGCCGCAGCCAATTCACCGGGTAACGCACAGTTGACCAACACTGCCGCCTTATTGTGTAAGTATCGAAATGTGTTTACAGCAACCCTCAATTTGGGTTTGGTTGGGGACCAGGTCTTGGGTATCGTGTTAATCAACTTAACGCCGCGTAGTCCGTGCGACCCTTTATTGGGTCCAAGCGTTTGGCACTTGCCAATTAATAATTCAACAACTTCCCCAAAAAACAAATTCCTTGAATACAATCGAAAGTGGAAATTGTATTTGACCAGCTGTAGCATGAATACCCTTATAATACCTTATTTTAGACGCTTTTTTAATTTTTTACTTGTTGCTAATTCTATGGTCTAAATTAGACATCTCTATAAAGTAGTTCATCATCATAGATAAACTTGTTGTATTTCCAGCGAATCGAAAATGTAATGTAACATAAACAATTCACAGTGTTTCAATTAATTTCGCTAACAATTACCCCGCGAAAAAATTTTTGTCTATAGAATGAAAAATTTCATACAAACTGACAAAACTTCATAAAAAAATCCCATTTGGGATAACCCACACCCACATTTGAGATAACCCACACCAAGTCCACTTGCTCACTTGAAATATGTTCTGCTAAAGGATAAGGGAAATTTTTGTGTTCACCATAAATAAAATGTTGTCTCGAAATTTCGTTTCGTTACGTTTCCAATATTTCGCTTCTACGTACAACCTCTGTTAAGGAACTCTGTTCCAAAGCAATTGCCTTCTAGTTTTTTTTTGGTTTATGGAACTGGGCTTTGGATTTAAATTACCTTCTTCTCTACTGATGCACATACTATTCTAGAGTTAATTTTAATAACAGCTTTTCACCTCAGCCTCATTAAATGTGCATCAAACTTCATGCTATTGTCAATATGCACTCTACTCTCTTAGCAACACAAAACTACCCTCAAAATGAGGGTAAAATAAAAACTCATCGAGTATATTGCGTTGACATCGACGACATTAACTGGGCTAATCATCTAATTTCCTTTTGTCGGCTTTGGGCCCTATACTGACTCTCCGACTTGACTTTCGATTTGGAGCTTATGGAGGAGGGTATGGGAATCTGGATACGGATGCCAGCTGCCAAATGTAGTTTGATGTTTAGTTACTGTTGTTGTTGTTTTTGTGGCAATTGCCTGAGGCTCTGACCCTCCCACCCTACCTCTCTCCTGGGTACTACTCTTTTCATTACACACTCTCACACTCACGCAGAGTTGTCGCTGTTTATCGATTTCTAATTATTTTTGTTGCCCCTAGCATAAAATGTGGTTGTTGTAGAATTGTTGGTGTTGCATCTAATGAGTAGCAAATTGGAGTTTGGTTCGGTCTTGTACCAAATTTATTTATTTGTTTTTGCTGCCTTTTTTTTTTGGTAATAGGTTTTCTGGAAAGTTATTTCCGTTTCTTGTTTACTATAATTGGCCAAGTCTTAATCGGCTTTTAAGTTGTGTTAATTGCAGCTTGGGCTTGATGAAAGATTTGCTTTGGAGACCTAATTTGGTTGAATTTGTGCACATATGAACGGAAGTTTGGTTGTTTGAACTACTTTTGGAGAGAACGAAGTGTGGTTGCTGTTAAAGTACATGTGGATGGTAGCTTAAAGACTTGGTTAAAGATGATATTTATAGACTTCTCTTACCAGCGGCTTATATAATTAATATGGACTGACACTTGGTTACATCGTTTTCTAATTTTGTGTTTTTTGGATGAGATGAGATGAGGTTAGATGAGATAAGATAAAATGAGATAAGATGAGATAAGATGAGATAAGATGAGATAAGATGAGATAAGTTGAGATAAGTTGAGATAAGTTGAGATAAGTTGAGATAAGTTGAGATAAGTTGAGATAAGATGAGATAAGATGAGATAAGATGAGATAAGATGAGATAAGATGAGATAAGATGAGATAAGATGAGATAAGATGAGATAAGATGAGATAAGATGAGATAAGATGAGATAAGATGAGATAAGATGAGACAAGATGAGACAAGATGAGACAAGATGAGACAAGATGAGACAAGATGAGACAAGATGAGACAAGATGAGACAAGATGAGACAAGATGAGACAAGATGAGACAAGATGAGACAAGATGAGATAAGATGAGATAAGATGAGATAAGATGAGATAAGATGAGATAAGATGAGATAAGACGAGATAAGACGAGATAAGACGAGATAAGATGAGATAAGATGAGATAAGATGAGATAAGATGAGATAAGATGAGATAAGATGAGATAAGATGAGATAAGATGAGATAAGATGAGATGAGATGAGATGAGATGAGATAAGATGAGATAAGATGAGATAAGATGAGATAAGATGAGATAAGATGAGATAAGATGAGATAAGATGAGATAAGATGAGATAAGATGAGATAAGATGAGATAAGATGAGATAAGATGAGATAAGATGAGATAAGATGAGATAAGATGAGATAAGATGAGATAAGATGAGATAAGATGAGATAAGATGAGATAAGATGAGATAAGATGAGATAAGATGAGATAAGATGAGATAAGATGAGATAAGATAAGATGAGATAAGATGAGATAAGATGAGATAAGATGAGATAAGATGAGATAAGATGAGATAAGATGAGATAAGATGAGATAAGATGAGATAAGATGAGATAAGATGAGATAAGATGAGATAAGATGAGATAAGATGAGACATACATACATACAGCAGACATTAGGTTGGTAAGGCTTGAAATTCGGTTAAATGGTATATCTGACACTGTGAAGTATAACAAGAACGGAGCATTATGATTATTTTAGAGTTAATCAGTTTCAATCAATTTTCCGAATTTTTGAATTTCCTGAAAATATTTCAATGAATCGTTACTAGAATCATATTCCCTAAATAAATTGTAATTTTTCGTTGTTAGATTTTAAATCTGTCTAATTCTAACTTTTTTACTTCGCAAACAATTTTGTAGCCATTAAGCCATTTAAACCTTAATTTTCAGCAGTGCCAAAGATTAGATTTATTTTCCACAGTTTTCCATTAAAGTACTTATATATATTATACATATCAATTTGCTTAACTGTCAATCTTCATTAGTCAAAACGTATTATATAACATACAATATATATTTACACAAATAGCCAAAGTTTAAGAGTTTTGGCTCTTTAAGCTAATAACTTGATGTGTTGTGATTTTGATTGATGTATCTTTATGAGCACAGCATATTTTATATACTTACAGCTTTTGGATAAAATATAACTAACTAACATACAATTTTATTCTCTTTTTTTTCCTTAACACTAAATGCTAAACCAAAAACTAATGGATTACTTAACAATAAAATATTTATACACTCTCTATATGCAGGCCTCTTAGGAAAAACGGCGGCTGCCAGTTCAGGTGAGCTTCTTTCTCAAAAGATGAAGTAAAAGTTATTTAAGCCAAAGTTCTTGAGTTACTTTGCGCTCACTCTCTATTTGGTTGTCTTTAGTTAGTTGTCTTTAGTTTTATTCAACTTTCTGTTGACTTTAGTTGATTGCTTGTTTGCTTGAATTTGTTGTCATACATTTATTTGGAGTATTTTTTTTTTCTACTAGTTGTTTGTGTTTTTGATTTGCATATAATTTTGACATACTCGGTTATGCCTTTCTTCATCTTAGTATTTACTACTTTTTGCTGATTTTCTGACTGTAGTAATATTTTGCATTTGAAATTTATTTGTCATCTTTTGCATTTTAAATCGCTTTGTTTTTTAAGTTTATCGTTTATTGTCATACTCATGATTGTCTTTGACATTTTCTTTTGCTGCTGCAGTTAAAGCAAACGAACCGCGTTCTTTTCTGACGTTAACGTATATTGGCATATACGTTGTTCTTATCGTTGTTATTGCTTCTTCTGTTACGCTACGTAACATTCACGTGCTTGCGCTTGCGTAACTCCTCTTGAGTTTTGTCCCACGTTTTTTTTTTTCTCCTTTTTGTGCTCTCTACGTCACGCGCATTGCCAAAGTTGATGGCCGTAAAGCAGCCGTACAAAATTACAAGTTACACTCTCTTGTGAAATTAACAACACGGAACTTATGGCACTCACAACTTGGCAACGCCATGTGCCCTGTTCTTATTCGGTTTCAGTTTGGTTTTTTTTTTTTTTTGATACCCTGTAGAGGTGGGGTATGATGAGTGTTGTAAGTTGGTTTTTTGTGTCGTACCTGTAAGTAAAGCACTTTTGCGCTTATGTCTCGCTGTTTGGGTTGTTCACGTCTTTACTCGTGCACTTTTGCACGCAATTGCACAACATAATTTACAATAAAAAAAATAAATTTAAATATTATTGCCGCTCTAAGGTAGAGCCAAGCGCTTGTTATAGTGAATACCTCAAAATATTCCATTTATTAATATATTATTTAAAGCGTAAAAACCTACAGAAATTCCATCTTCCAAATAAATCACCCTGCAATATGCTTACAATCCTTAAAGTGTCAATGCAAAATTGGTCTCAAATAATAATAAATATATTTCGGAAGAGTGTGCACAGTGTAAGACCGCGCTTTGGTTGTACCTAAATTATTGAGTCGATAAAATTAATCGATTTCAAATCTGTACGTACTCAGCTTGAATCTCGAAAGCTTGACAAAATGTTTTATACTGTTCTTTATTTGCAACTTTTTCTACAGAGTATATCTTTGTATAAGGGGCCGGAATTTTCGAATGAACGCTCTCAAAAACTATATAAACTAGTGTTAGATGAATAAAGCATAAAGAAATAGATTAAGAACTGTCCGCATAGCCTGCACCTATAGTATAAGGGGGAAGTATATATTTTATAATATAATAACTAGGAAGATACCATGTTACCAGTTTTTCGAAAGGGCGTCTTATAGTTATTCAGCTGCATCTTTACTCCTGTAGAGAATTTCCCGTACACATAGTATGAGGAGCATTATACAGAGTGGGCCATCTGTGGGTTTGGTTGTTAAACACTCATTGATGTTTGCATACGGGCGTAAAGAACCAACCGCGGCAGCCATTTGGATGATATTATTTTTCATATACAGAAGTTTAAAACTTGAATTTGGTATATGCATTTGCACAATTTTGTTGAAAAATCTACGAATAAAATGCCATTTACAAAAACGAACCAATGGCCCACCCTATATATTATTAAAAAGTATGTGTCCGGAATCGCTTCGGACATCCATTGGACATTTTTTTCTTATGAAAAATTTGATCGCAGAGAGCTACGGACAGTAAACTTTGTTAAGATCTGGTAAAAAAGCCAGAGATCTCTCAATTCCTAATCCGCTGCTCCTCCTACTTTAAACTATAAATTTCTTTTGATGGAGATCTTCATAGGATCTTCATGTGTGCCTAGTAAGTAATAAAAATTGTAAATATTTTCATAAAAACTACCTTATAAAAATCGGGATCAATCAATTCTTTTTTTTTTGGGAAGACCAGTCTTCCATTCCGCGCTGCAGGTCTCAACACTTACACCCGAAACTTTGCACATACATATTATAGATGAAACTTGATGCAAACAATAAAAGAATCATTTCCAACCCAGTATCTTGTCAAGCATTATAGGAAAAGAGTATAACATAGTCTTTATAAACCGACTCTTATCGCCCCACTTGCTTTTCGCTCTTTCACTGCTTAATTCTCTTGCTGCTGGCCGCGACATTGCAACAATCCAAAAAGTTGCAAGTGCCACATAGCAGGAGTTGCAAGCAAGTTTAATTGTAAGCTCGCTCACTGCTGCAAGGAAAATAAAACTTCCAAGCAGCAAAATCTTTTAGCCAACATTTTCCAAACCAATAAAAACGTATGTTGCCAGGAAATATCATGGCTGTCAGCCACATTTATTATCTTACAGATACTCCCCTTCTCACCCAAAAAAAAAAAAAAGAAATGCTTAAAAGCAAAAAAAAGCTAGACATAAAAAGCGCCTTGTTTGCTGACATTTCTTGCTCTGTTAAATTTTTAACTCCATAAAAGGCACAAAAGCGGGTAAACGTCGGCAGCTGTCTTCCCGTATCATGCCTTTGGGGGACTAAACGCGCCTTTGCTTACTTAGCTAAGCCGCCTTTGAGTATTAAGTTAATTTTCAAGGAATTTCCGCTGTAGAGTTTACCAGAAAAATGCCAAAAATTAAGCGGATTTTTTTTTTATTGTTGTTTCTGTTGTTGTTTGTGTGACCAAAACTAAAGTAAGGACTTTAGACAGGGTTCCAGCGTACAAGTGGGCTGCCCACTTGTATTAGGGTTGCTTTATATATCTAAAAGATGCTGGCTCGAGTTTTTTTTTTTTTTGCTTTTCTTTTGGCGTCCTCTCATCATATGCTGCCACTTCAACGATTTTGGGCACTTAATTTAATGAAATATTAAAAATTCTTGTTACCAAGAAGTTGGATCCCACTTGAGATGCTGGGAGTGTGTGTGTGTGCGTCCAAAAAGTTTGGGCATTTGCTCACCAAAATCGGGTTTATATGGTGCGTGCCAACTGCAACTGACAGAGGCCAGGCCAGCAACGTTCTCCACCCTCATAACCATATAACTACTCTCTTAGCCTATTTCATGCTGGCTATATTTTTTGCACTACATTTCTTGGCAAATGTTTTCCTGTTTCTATTTTGCTTTCGACATAAGCGCCAATAAAAGAAAGCAAAAAAAAATATGTGGGTGGGTTAAAGTCGGTACAATCCGACTATATGATACGCTTTAGTTCTACTAGCTGCTGTAATTGTTATCGGATTTGAACGGGTATTTAAAAAAAAAATCAAATACCTTTTTGACGTCCTGATCATTTAAATAATCACGTTCGGGGCATCGGATACTCATTTCGGATATTTATTTTTGTACACATTTCGGGTACTTACTACTTCGGTACTCACTTCGGTACTCCTTTTGGATACTCATTACGGGCTCTCATTTCTTGTGCTCATTTCGGATACTCATTTTGGCTTCTTATTTCGGGTACCCATTTCGGGTATTTATTTCTGGTGTTAATTTGAGGTATTCATTTCGGGTATTTATTTTGGGTTACTCATTTCGGGTCTTATTTCGGATTCTCTTTTCGGGTACTCATTTCGGATTCTCATTTCGGGTACTCATTTCGGGTTGTCATTTCGGCTATTTATTTCTAGTATTTATTTGAGGTATTAATTTCGGGTATTTTTTTTGGGTTACTCATTTCGGGTCTTATTTCGGGTTCTCATTTCGGGTTGTCATTTCGGGCTCTCATTTCGGGGTAGTCCTTTACCACATTGCGGGTATTTATTTCTGGTATTTATTTCAGGTATTTATTTCGGGTATTTACTTTGGGTTACTCATTTCGAGTCTTATTTCAGATTCTTATTTCGGGTTCTCATTTGGGGTTGTCATTTCGGCCTCTCATTTCGGGTACTCATTTTGGATACTCACTCATTTCCTTTATCTTCAAAAATTGTTCTATTTAAAACTTTGTGTACTGCTTATCCCTTATTTACAGTGTATAAAAAAAAAAATCAACATCTTGCATGTTTTCTTTTGGTTCCCTTTATTTGCTTCTCGTGTTATTTTTTGTCGGACACATAAACTAAACTACAAAATCACTTTGAAGTTGCATTTGCGCCTTCCAACAAAATCGTATTTTCTTTTTTCCCCGAAATTTTGTCCTTGTAGTTGTTGTTGCAACAAACACTATGCGAATTATCTACAGAGTGGTGCCTGTGTTTTGTATAGATTACATTTTTACTGACTGCCATCGTAAAATGGCTAAACAAATGCGCTTGTGGCTCTATTTGTCCAACCAAAAAATTTGTTATGGCCTAGTAGCTTATGGTAGCGTGGGGAAAAGAAACGCATATGCAAAAGATTATGCGGCTGGGATTTTGGTAGATTTGTTGCAATTGAGTAAAGATTTTTGAGCAGATTGGTATTAAAAGAAAATATGTGTGGAAAATTGAACAACTAACAAAATTTGAAAAAATCTTGGTGGAAAAGATTTTTACCACGTTTATCATTAATTTTTGCCTTGTTTTTTTACGGGATAGGAAAATTTTGAGACTTGCCGGTATATCTTTTATTTTTACTCCCTTCGGAAAAAAGTTTAAACTGAGAGTTTCGGCACAATTTTGAAGACTTTCCGTGATTAATATTTATCACCCTGGAAAGTCGTCCACCTGCCTTTTAAGTACGACCATCTTTTTTTCTTTCAAGTCCCGAATGCGCAAGCTATCAAATTTAAAAAAAGAGACTCCCGAACAATAATAAACGCCAAAGGTGCTGATTCTGGTTAATTTCTTGATTACGGTCGTCCCACCCCCTTTTACGGACGCCATTTTTTTTTTGGAGCTTCCTTTTCGTTCTTTTTTAATTTTTTTCTACGTTCTTACAAGTTTTTGAGCTCAGAATGGTTTTGAAGATACTAAACGCAGTATACTTTAAACTACATTTGATTTAATCCATAATCCTTCTATCACCTCTGACTTAACAATCTTTTATAGCCATCAACTCAACCGCAGAAGATTCACTGAATTAAAAAAATGGGCTAAAATAAAAGTGCTGCCACTCTCGTGCATAAAAAAATATTCAAGCGCTTTCAATTCGAAAACTTTTCAACATTTCATTTCTAGTTATCGTGTTGTTGTTGCTTCCTTTTATGTTTCTACTGTTTCTCTTTACTTTCTCTATTATTGTTATTGCTTCAAACCAAAAGTAGCATAACAGAAATAAAAAACAAAAGAATACGAGAAATATTGTATATAAAACGAAAATCTTAATCAAAGTTTTGTAAAGTGCAGTAAACTACATAGTCTATGCTAGTGCGGCCCCTTCAATTGTACTCGGTGCCCTTTCCAGCCCCCCTCGAAAACATTGTGCAACTCTTAAGTCGAAAACTCAAACCCGCAACTGATTTAAGGTTTCAACACGTTTTTAACTTTTCAACATGCTCTCCATTACGTTTGTTTTTACACTTTTTCGCTCTTTGCACTTCAGAATCAAGAACCAGGCAAAGAACAAACAACACTGCTAACAGAAACAACAACAGCAACAACAATATGGCTAAGAGAAATTGTTAAGAGTTGTTGTGATTGTTGCTGGCTGCCTGCAAGTGGCATAGTCTAACTCACTTTTGGCCAGTTTTGGGTTGAAATTGCAAAAATTTGCTAGCCAAAAAGTCAATGTGCCAGACTCGGCTGACTATCCAGGATTACAAATTCTGAATTCTTGTTGATGTTTCTCTTTTTTGTTGTTGTTGTTTTTGTTTGTTGTTGTTGTTAAACTAAAAAGTTCATTTCCAGACAGACAAAATAGTTATAGGCATTTTATAACCCTTACTCTGTAATGGTTTTTTGTAGCTTTTGTGTTGGCTTTCGGCTTTTGGTATTTGGTTTTTTTGGCCTAGTCATGCGCATTATTATTGGCCAGACCTGGCGGGCAACTAGTTAGCCATTTGGTTGGTTTGAACATGTTTTGTTAGTCTTTGCCAGAGACCAGATACTTTATAGAGTGTATGCCTTACCGCCCGACAACAATTAAAACAATTTCTTTAACAAAGTTCTTTGGCTACGTTTTGTTTTTGTATGCAAAGCAGGCTTGCAAGTTGTGTGTAAAGTACACTGAAAAAATTGGGGTGTTCACTTTGTCGTGAATAAATGGCCAGAGGGAAGAATGCCCGATTAGCGATCTAAGCAAACCTTAAGGCATAAAGGCAAAAGTGCCCGAGTTACAACGTGAGCTGGCAGCAACAATCAACTGTAAACAAGAATCTTTATTTTTGGTTTTTATGAGAAAAATAGCATTTAGAAGCACAAACGATATATTTGACATAATTTCCGATCTTTAACTTTAAATATATTTAGAAAAAATATACTTTTGGTTCTTTGATTCAAACCCTACATTATTATGCTTTTAAGTTGTTAACAAAAAAATGTGAAGTATTTTGCTATGTTTCTTAAAAACGATTTAAATGGCTCAATGGCTTCAATATTTTTGTATCCCATTTTAACCTGCTCATAACAATTTTTTTTTTTAATCTCCCCTTTGTTTTTTTTAGTTCTACTTATAGACTGAAAAATTCCAAGAAATTCCTTTGTTTAAGGCTTTTTTTTGAAGTCTTATTAAAATTGCAAGCGCGATTCTTGGAAACACAATTCAATTAATTTTTTAAAGAAGGCGTTTAGAGCAAGTAATCATTATCCAAAGCCATTAACGTGGCTTTGTGTTTTTTTTTTTTGAGTGTATGTAGTACACGTGTGCATGTGTGTGTGTGTTACCAAACCAGACCGTTAAATTAAAAATCTTGGCCAAATTGATTGCAACACCTATAAAGCAGCAAGTAAGTCTGCCAGCCAGCCAGCTAACCAGTCAGGCCCAAACAACTTACAGACTGCCACATCAAAAACTTTAAAAATTAAATCTGTAAAATCTTGCAAAAAAGTTTTTACTGTATGTTTGAAAGTTCTTTACCTCATATGTATGTGCGTGTGTGTGTGTTTTTTTGTGTATAAAAGAACTTTGCATATAATTTGGTAAAAGTAACTCAAGAAATGCTTCAAAACTTGGCATGCAAGTCAAGTCCAATATAAGCTTTATTACTCTTAACAGACAAAAAGACCGACAGAGTAGACTTTATGGTAATACATAGTTAAATATTTGTTATTAGCTGAATTAGTTATTGAAAGCCTTGTTGTGCTCAGTGTCAACGCCAAAAGACCGCAGGCACACACACACACACTTTACCAACACTTTATCAGCGCTTTACAACATTTTCAAACACACGCCCACATAAACTCATTAATAACACACAAAGCGTCGGGGCTACAATATCATCTCGTCTCTAGGGTCGTCTGTAGCTGGATTTGCCTTGGTTAGTTGCACAAACCGCAAAATTGCATTGCATGACGGCCGAAACACGCAAAACAACTAAATAACAAACAACAGGCGTCAAATTACACTAAACACACACACACACATTGAATTGGCAGCACTCTGTGCAACATGGCGTATGTGTAACAAATTAATTTTAGATTTATATTTCGCCTGACATTATTTTTCTCTATGATTAATTACGCGAAGAGGGCGCCAAATAGAACAACAACTAAATAATAATTATAAACTTAGCAACACATATGTATAATCAAACGATTCCACCAAAATGCGATTATACGCATTAGAGCTGAGCACGTGAGAAGTTGACACGAAAATCACGAGCACAAAGTTTTGATGTATTTAAGCAAGGGGTTTTCGTCCCCTGCTCTCTACGCTCACGGCCATACTGTACAATAAAATACATTAGACAACGGACACCATGGTAACCATGACAACGACGACAAAACAAACTCTTTTAAGTAATAAAAGAGAGAATCTTTAAAAATGTCTCTTAAACGTAGGTAATACTGTTGAGTTGGTAATATATATATTTATATATGTTCCTTTAACTCTTATTTGGAGCATAGGGCGATAACTACTACTCTTCGGCAGCGGACCCGGTTTTGGTCAAATTTCTGAGTTCACTCCATGATATTGTAGATTGAAAGATTTCATTTCGGCCTCTGTTAAGCGTCGCCTGGTGATACGCGGTCTACAAATGCTGCCACCTGTTTGCTGGAAAGGGTTCCATCGCAACGCCTGTTTTGCAACGCTGTCATCGCTCTTCCTTACCGTGTGGCCAATCCATTGCCATTTCCTCTTCCTAATTTCTGTAGCCACATCTAACTGAATTGCCTTTCTAAGCATCTCGGAGTTTGATATCATGCGAGGCCAAAAGACTCTCGTTTTGTTATTGCTGACTTAACTTTCTAGGTGGTACAGCCATAGTTGAGTTGGTAACTTAAGGCATAATTATGAATTTTATTCAAATAATCTTTATAATGTTTGATATTTAATAGATTTAGTACATGATACCAAATGTAGCCTAGTTTTTTGTGTCTTGTTCGAGTCTTCCTGGAACTTCTTTATTGAATTTTATTGAAACAGCAGAGTCTTCTGCTTCTGTAATAGTTGTAACACCAACAATAATCGACTTCAAAAGAGACTTTTAAATTCTAAAGCCTTTCAGCCTATAGAAAGAACAACAACCCGATTCTAAACTCTGTCCACAATGGATGGAGCTCTAATGGTTTGTATAGAAGTTGGATTCTACTTGTCTTGTCTTAAGCAAAATATCTCTTTATCGCTTTGGACATCTTTCTTACGGGAGCTTCTTCGCTCATAAATGCTCTTTGTTTAAGTTTCCATAGTTTTTTTCCTTACTAGATAGACCAATTCGTATTCGAGCTACGACCTGTCATAGCGAGTCTTTTCAGACTTCTTGGCTTTGTTTTCTTTATAACTGCCTGATTATCGAAATATCATCTTAGACCAAGTAGAACGCGTTGAGATCGTCGTATTGTCCAGCCATCCCAAAGACGTCCCAGATCTAATTAACAACTTTCTGCTAAAGTATTTTAGATCAACCCATGCGTAAACGTAAAACTTACTCAGTCCAAAGTAGCAAAACTGATCCATTTCGTCGTGGCGGCTATGCAAAAGTAAGCAAAGTCATTGCCAACATCAAAAAATTAAGTATTTCAACTGACCTGGATTCTGGTAGAATCAAATTGATGCAACAACTCAAGGTAGTACCCAGGCACGAATCCAGGATAGGTTTTTCATTACGAAGTGTATATATGTATATTAGAGGTCGCAAAGTCCTGTCAACCCATTTGTCATACTTTTCGGGGGAGGGTCCGGACCCGAAAACCCCCTTGGATCCGCCACTGAAGTACCCAACCTATACTACTCTCATCATTTCGGTTCGGTTAATGGGCACAGCGTAGGTCTGGGGAACCAGCGTGAAGAATATGAAAAGCCTCAAATATGCTATCATATCCCAATGGACTAAAAAAATCAATTTTTTTTCAACTATGTAATACGTTTTTGGGTATAAAGTAAAATTTTCGATTAATGACATGTTACGAGTGTTGGGCTTACATATTTTCATATGAATGATCTCTAACAAGCACATACAATTTGCTGACTTTCAATAATTTCAACAACGCTCCTATGGCGCCTCACGATTTAAAATTTTGTTGCTCATCTCTAGCAAGCACATGCATTACACATACGCCACATTGTCCAATTTCTATCGTTTTTTTTTTTTTTTTTGTTGGTTTGTACCGAAAATTTCGTTATGCAATTTGGCTAAAATGTAATTTACTTTGGCGTAACACATTTCAACTGCCCTACTCACACTTTATTTATCTTTCTCTCCCTCTCTCTTCTGTACAGGGTCGGATCCGAATCCGTTGGCATCGGCGTACATGTCAACAGCCGCTGGTTTACCGCAATTCGGCAACGCCGCTGCACTTTCCACATCACCCCTGGCCAGTGTGGCAATGAGTGCCGCTGCAATTGCCGCTGCTGGCAAACAGGTTGAAGGTAAGTGACTCGGAGCTATGAAAATGGTGGTAGGGGCTGGTTTGGGGGTCAAACCAAACGTTGCAAATTTTATTGCGCTTTTTGACAGATTTTGTGGTTTATCAATGTGGGTGGTAGTAGATAGTAGATGAACCTGCTGCCACATGTACGACTAACATGAATGCTGTTGTATTTGTATACACAAATAGATATGTCTAAATGGCTGACATTTTGATAAATGTTACAAAATGGCTGACGTTACCGTGTCAGCTTGTCGGTTAGTTAGGATTTCCAAATTGACATTATATATAAAAGAGAAAATGCAAATGCTGCGGGTTTGAGTAGGTTCTAATATATATTTGTATAGTGTAAATTCTGCAGTAGATGGATAGCTTTGGCTCAAAGGTATCTTATTATTGTAAAATGATGCAGACTACATAAAATATATTTTATTTTAATGTGAGGCTCAATTGAACAAACAACGTTTTTTCGTTGCAAAAATTCCAGTTTGAAAAGTATGCTGTTAGTAATGGATACCTTTTAGTTAGCATTTTAAATCTTAAATATTTTGTTTTATTGTTGAAAGATATAAATTGCTGCATCATTACCTATATTGCATATTATTATTTTTTTGTGAGCTGCTTCCGAAAAACTTTTTTTTGCCTTATGCTAAACAAGTTAGTTGAAAAACTAATCCAACTTCAGCTTAAAGTTTGAGCTACATAAAACCCATGCCAAAAAAATAAAATAAGTAGCAGGCAGCTGAGCAGATAAGAAAAATCAATAAGATCAATCATCTAACTGATTTCTGTTTCCTTTTCCCCATCTATATAGACATATACACACACACACAGACATACAGATAAATATACGCTCAGATAGACACGGACAGCTACTCAAACATGTAACGAGTATATATGACCAGCATTTTTCTGCAGCTTAAATTTTTATCAGCTTTTGACACAGCGTAAATATTACACACTTGACACACAATTCCATTAGTCAGACGTTGGCGCATCGATATCAGAAAATATTGCACATATGAGCTGGGGGGAGTTGGAGGTTTTGGTATATTTCTTCAAATGGATGCCAAGGATACCGCCGTCTAGGGCTGCCTTGGCACACATAACATTAAAGTTGCAGCTAAGCAGATAGCATGGAATGGGAGAGAGAGTGCAATGTACAGTGGTCCAAATGTTCGTTCTTAAGGGAATTAATTAAACTAAATATTTGAGTCGTGTTTAATTTTGTGAAAAAAACAAATATGTTTTTTTAATTTAAATATTTTTTCAATTAATGTTTTTTAAATTTCAAAATTTTAACTTAAATTTTGAAAAAAATTAAAAATTCTTTAATAATTGCTTTTGAGTATTTTTGAATATATATGCGTGATAAAACTGATATTATTTTTCTGCTTTCATCTAAACTGGATGCCGCTTTATCCAAAGCAAAATTTTTGAAGCTAAATTTAAATCAGTTGAAGACTTAAGTCCTTCATATTGTTTTTTGAATGAAAAGCTGGGCACACTTTCCAATTTTTTTAAACTAGTCCTTTATTTGAATTGTTCTATTGACGCTATTTGTTTTTGTGAAAAAGTTCACAAATCGAGCTAGAGACACGGATTAGTTGAGGTGAGGTCAACTCAGCTTTGTTCTACCTTTCAAATAAATTTTGGCCATGCCTGTTTAACGATTGAACACATTATTTTTTAGTCCTTCTGTGGAATCTGCACAACTTTTTTTGAATTCATCTAACTTAAGTGTAGGTACATCTAACCATCAGGAGTTGACGATTTTTTTTCCCAAAAATTTTACAATCAATTTGTTAATTTTTCGCTAACTTTACCATATTGCTTTTCGCGACTTTTCTGTAAGGTGTGGAATAAATGGTTTCCATTGAAAAACATTGCCTTAGAGGCATTTTTTTACTGTTCCATTTACAAAAATGTACTTTTAAACAATTACACACAAAAAGGAGATTTTGAAAGTTTCAAAAATTATCTCAAAAATTACAAGTTCGCAAAAATTCAAAAAAATTGTATTAAAAAGAGAATTGAAATTTACTTTCCTTATCTATTCATAGTAATCTTAAAAATTGATAAATAGTAAACTAAACGAAGGCGTAAATATTACGCTTGCCTAAAAATAAAATTATTGGCTAATAATTTGAAGGGATCGTTGAGCATCTGTTCTGAGTCTTACACTGAATAATCATTTTCAGGTAGGGTACGCCCATTGACAGTATATGGTAGATGCGTCCCTTAAAAAAACCAATAAAATAAACGTCAGACATGAACCAAATCCCTAAGCTGCTATGAAAATAAAATAGAAAGAGGAATTCACTAACTAAATTTTTTAAATATTAGGTTAATAAAAAGATAATTTACTTTAAAATTTCAAATTTATAGGTAAACTGGTTCCAAGGTACAATATTAAAAAGAGTTTTCGTTGTTTTTCGAAATACTTGCCAATGGTTGACAAATAACGTAAAATTTCAACATTTTTTGCATATGTATCCATAAAATCTTGGTATTATCTATAAAATGATCTATCTCAATTGCTTTTCTACGAGAAACAGTTTTTCAGCAATTGAACTAAATCGAAAAAAATGCACTAAAGTTTTTGGCAATTATGTAATTTTATTAAGTTTTAAACTCTTTGTTTACTATACTAATTTTTTTTTTAAAAAACAAGCAAAGCAAAAATGACAAACATATTTTTGAATCATTTCGACCACTGTACAACGGCTACAGAATTGTAGATAGAGAGCGTCAGTGAAAAGACAGAGTGCAAAACGAAAAATGGCTGCTGAGAATGCAACGGAAAATGTTTTGGCGTTGCACTTTTTGCCATATTTCCGGTTGCATAAGCAGCACGGTAACAACAACAACAACAAAAACAAGAACTACAACAACAAGAGCAGTTCAGCCATATAGTGAGATATATTTTTACAGTTGAGTGACTCTCTGAAGCGTGTGTGTGTAAGTTGTATGTTTGCTGACTCATGACGTCGCCAAATCCCTTATGACCAAAAAGCAAGAAAGAGAGAGAGTGAGATAGAGAAAAGTGAACAAATAAACCAAAACAAAACACAAGTCATGTCAGCTGCTTCAAGTGTGTGGCAAGCGTGGGAGGTTAAGGAGCAGCATGTCGGGGGCAGCAGGAGGAATGCCGCTAGATGCAAACAGAGGCAAACAGCAAAACAAATTGCGCATGTTATGCGACATGTGAGCTGCCATGCTTGACTTGTTGTTGTAGTTCTCTTTGTTGTTGTCATAGCATCCATTAAGCAGCAATAAAATGCATGCAATACAGACACTGGTATCTATCAGCTACAAAAGTATCTATGCAGCAGCTAAAGCAAAGCGAGCAGCTTTCATTGTCAGCTTTGCCACTTGCTTAGCTTGGCATTATTTATATGTATATACAATACTTATATGTATGTATATATGGTAGTTGCAGCCAAGTCATTAGTTTTCTCTTGCACATACGGAAACCAATGCTCATGCATTACAATTGCTTTCTGTAAATTCGCGCACAAGTTGCAGCTATGTAACTAAATTTTTCTTGCGTTCCACAAATAAACTTCCTGTTTTGCGCGACAATTTTTTTTTTTTTGTGGTGGTGTCTATGTGAGTATGTGTGTGTGTGTGCGAAAAACGATTTCCTATATTGCATTTTCCTTTTCCGCCAAAGCCAAAGATGCAGTATCCGTTGTGGTTCGTTGTTGGGCTGCTCTACTCTGCCATTGATGCATGCCATGTCCTTTCACAAACATATGTACAGTAGAGACTCGCTGGGAAGAACATGATGCATTTGTTCAAGCAGACCAAATGCTTTTTGTTGTGTTATGTTCTAGTTATATTTGAAGGGGACACCAACCCCAACCCCAACCCCAAATAATTTCCACTCTTAAGGGCGCTTCAATTTTTCACGATTCGGGGCCAAATCACCCAAAACATTAAAAAATGTTAACTTTAATTTCCAATAAGAGCATATGTGTCAAATTGTGAGTTGATAATAAAGGGTCATCAATCTTGAGGTTTTTGTTAAATAGGTGTTTTTACATTAAAATTTTTTGAGTTTGTTTCCATGTTTTTAAAAAAATTTAGTGTTTTCGGTACCAATCGAGATATGACGCATTTGGGGCCCAAAACGACTTTTAAAATGGAATTGACGGATGCTTTTAAAATTTAAACAATATCACCCACCATCACAAATTAATACAATTTTTAAACTTTTTAACTATCACAATGCTACTTTTACTTATGTTCTCAGTTCCAACTGTGCAGACTCTACTGTATCTGCTGTGCTTTCTAACAAGCAACAAATTTTCATTTTTTTTTTTATTTATTTACCATTTTTATGTCGTCGTTCGCCTCAGTCGCGGTTCAACTCTCAAGGGCATGGCTCAGTCAATCTTCTAACTACTCTTTCTCACTCTCTAACAGATTCTAGTACAAGACATAAACTAAGCATTATTGATTTTCATGCAACATAAAGAGCAACAACAACAACAGCAGCAACAACTTACATATGTCATTCACTTGGCTCACTCCCCCAGTGCCTCTTACTCATGCAGTTTTTGGGGTTCGCAACCATAAGTCACAAATCTTTTGACTTCCTATCACTCTCTGCTATGAGCTATGTGAGGCAGACAACGTTGTCGCTGCCATTGCAGCAGTTGCTTATTTTATATTCCAACTTCCGGCTTATGCACATGACTTTAATCCGGTGGCTGCTAGCTGGCCATGCCGCATCCTGCTTGCCCCAAACAATATGTGGGAATACTTTATGAAAACGTACTATGCCTTGGGGTCAGTCAGCCAGCCAGAGCCAGCCTGTTGGCCGAGAAGTAGGTTCCCATCGTCTGTCACTGTCATATTTGCTGCTTCCTTTTTTTAGAGCTACTGCTGATGCAAAAACATGACAATATATACATATATTTATTTACTATGCATGTGCAGCTTTATATGCTCTTAATATAGGCCAAGATGGCGTAAATAAATTACGTATACTTGATTTTCTATTGTCTTATGAATTTTGTTTTAGAACTTTTATATTATAGTATGATGGTTTGTTCCAGAAAATTGTTTTGGAATTTATTTTGTAAAAATCGAGATTAAACTGATAATTTTTTTTTTAATAGGTAAGCAGTTAATAGAAGCTCAAAAAATATCCAATGATTAATAATTAATTCTCCTTAAGATATTTTTAGGGGAAACTCTTTACAAAAAATGCTTTATAAAGAAGTTTAAAACTAAACAAGCGAAAGACAATTTGATCCTTTATCCGTATAGGAGCATATAGCCTGTGTGTTTCCTTCGGCATCGAAAAATATTTTTAAAAAAATTAACAGCTTACAAGAAATGAAAAAATAAAATTTCCATAAATAACGGATGGGCGAAAATGCTTACAAAAAAAATTTCAAAATAATTTTAAAAATATAAAAAAAAAAAAAATTTGCCTCGATATCTTTATCCGTATAGTAGAATATAGCTTGTCCAACACAAGTCTTAAAATGAAAAATCTAATATTCAGTTATTGAAAAATCGATAAATAATCGGAATTTAAAAAAAAAACTATACGTGGCTACTATTCTCTAGTAACTGCCAAATGTTCCGCCAGAAACGCTCTTCATATCTTTTCCAAAAATAAACGAAATGGGGCAACACTGTTTGCTGTTAAACACTGCGTACCAGCGAGAATAGCGCCAAAACGTATGCTAGGTTTTTTATATTTAGTTTTTCTTTGTCGTTACGCGTTTTTCGAAGCTGCGTACTGGCCTTAAAAAATTATGAAAAAAATCTTAAAGTTTTGGGTTTCCCAATTTTGTTTTTTTTTTTTTTTTGTAGCTTTGAGCGGAACGGAGAGTATTTTTACTTCGTCTAAAAAAATTTCTAGCCTCAATTGTTTCATTTTATTTTAGTTGTTGCTGTTTTTTTGTTTTTCATATCCCTTAGCATTTTTTGTACTTCCTGCTTAATTTTGCGCCTGTCGTCTGGCTCTGTCTACATGCTTATAAGTCGTTTCCTCATTGTTGCTCTCTTGCTCCTTGTTGTACTCGTTGTTTTTGTTGCTGTCTTGTGCGCTTTTGTCGTCATTTGATAAATTTCACATGTTTCCCTACTCGGAGGATTTATATGCCATTGTCGGCATTGTTGGCGCTCGAGAAGCATAGCGTACACAGATTTCACAAATCTTGCACACATTGCCTGCAAAGAACTCGTCTGCAATTTTCCACAGTCGGAATTTTCATTTTTTTTTTGGTTTTTCCTTTGCCAGCAGTTTGATTTTCAATTGAATGTCTTTGACATTGTTGTGGGCGTTTTTAGCTTGGCTAAGTTGGTAACAAAAGAGTAATATGATGAGGCTACAAGTTCAAGTCTTTCAATATAGGATTTAGTACTTTGGACTCTTTGTATTTGTTAGAGAGCTGCAATTAGAAAGAAATTCTGCGTTACCTTGGCGAACAAGCACTTTGAAGTGTGCTGTATCTATTATTTTGTTGGCTAATTAAAAGACATTTTGGCATCTTAAAGCTGCACTTGTAGCGCGTAATTCAATGCCACATTTTTAATTGGCATTATGAGAGGCGATGTGGCAAATGTTTTGTGAGCGGGCATTGTGTACTTAAGCCAAAATTAATTGATAAGTGTGCAAAACTACAAAACAGCAACAGCAGCAAAACACGTGCCTGCGTATATATATATCTAACAATAGCTTTATAATATCAATTTCAAAGCAAGTTGGCAGCACCCCTTGCTCACAGGGTTGAGGAACTAAAGCTATGCGTTGTTAGCAGCGATGGGTGCGTGACTCACTTGGCCTGGGTATAACATACAATTAAGGAGGAGTGAGCAGGCGGTAGTGTGGTAGAAACTTTTGTTTGTGCTCAGAAGTTTGATTTTGTCATGCATTGCATTCAATTTGTAAGTTGGCTACTCTTCTCTTTGAGCAATCACACTTTGCACTCGGAATTCAAAGCTCTCAGCATTTCTTGCCAGCAGAGTATTGCACCTGATTTTCGTTTCGGTTTCTATGAAAAGTACCACTTAAAAACGTTTTGACTTGAAAAATGTAAATCTCTGACGTCTATGACAAAAATTTGCCTAAGAACGCAAATTTTCTGTAGTTAATTTAAAGAAAAAAACGAAAAACTACTTTCCATTAGAAAACTTTATGTAGTCAATTGAGCCGCCAAGATGAAAATCACTGTGGTCGAATAAACAAAGGTGAGCCCTCCAGAAATAGTGAAAAAAATCTATAAACTTATGTTGGAATGACTACCGACTAAAAGTTCATGACAGAGCTGAATGTGTAGGAAAAAAGTGCTGTGCAACGAAAAAAATTTCGAACATTTTCCAACACTGCTTGTTAGGGCGTCTAATTCTGGAAAGAATCAGGTATATTTTATTTTCAAAATTAAATCTATTATTAACAAATTAAAATTAATGTTTACTTAACGAACACTGAATGTTTTAGCCTTCGACTCGCAAAATAGGTTTTTAAACCGATTATACTATATATTTAAATTTGTTTCTTTAGTAAAATTGTATATTTTCAAAATGCTGGATGCTAAGGGTTTTCCTAATAAAACAGATGGGGTGGGATACGAAAAAGTTAGCTCTAATGCTCTGCAAATATGCACAAGAAACCAGAAGATGATCCATGCTAAGATTCTGAATTTGGTATAATACACTAACTGACTACCTTTGCTTGCAGCTGCGTATACTTCCTTAGTTTGAGGTCAGGTGTATCTTTCATCTAAACTATTATTTGTGTGGGGTCGTGGTGCTCATCACTGAGCTGCCGCCGACCCGTAACACGAAAATCCCAGCAGTGCGTTTCTTTCAAATGCCCTGGGTTCGAACACTGCTTAGTACGGTGTTCGATCACTGATTTAGTTCGGTGTTAAGTCAATGGACACGCACTTTCTCACATTTGTTGTGGTTAGTGGCAGTGATACATGGCTTTGGTTTATAACAAGTGAGATGAAAAAAAAAAAATTGCACAAAACAACACACAATAAAACACGTAAAATCAAAAAAAAAAAAAGAAAACTATTATTTGTAATATAAAAAGACAGGAACTGTCGAACTTTGTTTTATCTCATACCTTTGTCCGTATAGAACCAGCACACAACTTTCCAGCAATCACGCATCACGCGCTCATCCCTAGACGCACTACATAAGTCAATTAATACATATATAAAGTCGCTTCTCTACTCCAGATTGTATGCCTGTGCGTGTGTGTTTTTGTATGCGTAGGCAACGCGCTTCCAACGAGCGTTTCAAATTTGCTTTCATTTTCTAATCGCATCAGCGTCAGCAATCTGTCAAGGAGCAGTCTGTTCAGTTCTAGCTCTTGCATGGCTTTTTGCTATCCATGGGCATTGCTCTGGGCTCTGTTCTGGGGGTCTGTCGTAAAATTCAATCAAACTAAACGGGAAGGCAGCCTGTGCAGCCTGCAGTAGCAGTGGTGCAGTATGGAGCGTCTGGTTCCACCGGATAGCCACACATACACTTACGCACAAATGCCTAGTGACAAAGATGTATCAATGTTATTAATAGCGTTGCCGGCAGGCTTGGCAAACGATGACGACGTTGACGCCGGCGTTGGCAGCACAAAGCTATTTGATTACAATGCATACATTATAGGCTTATGTGGGCGTGGCAGAAGGCGCAGCTGCAGATTTCTTGAAAGATCCATTGTTGGGGGAAGTTGTTATTGTAGTCGTTGCTGTTGTTGTTGTTGTTTTTGTCATTGTCATTACTTTTGCATTTATGATAGCGTTGAAGTGACAATGCAACACGGTGCGTATGTGTGTTGTGTTGCAAGTAGTATGGGTTGGGCAAAGTGTGCAAGTCTCTGATATGCTTGTGACATCAGCTGCATTTACGCATATTCGCCTCTGAAAGGCTTAATTGATTATAAGCCAAGCTGGTTGGATAAGTTATAAAACACTTTAAGGGTTTCTTATGCTATAATTTCTAAAGTGCAAGCTGCATCAACTTCAATTTGTGAACACAAGACTGCCTAATAATATAGAAGCTTAAAAACTCAACAAGGGGTAGCCTTATCAGCTTTTGCCAAATATGAGAGAGAGTCACTTAAAACTAAATTTACTTTAAATTTGTTATTAAATTGGAGTTTTGGATTATTCAAGCTTACAATCAAAATTGGATAAATGGTTGTTGCTTTTACCTTTTGTTAAAAATCGTCTAAAAATGAAGAGAGAAGTATGTCTTTTATTTAGAGCTATGAAATAAGGAAGTTTTAGGATGTTTAAAAGAATTGTTTTTCCGGTTTTTTTGTTTGACCGAATCTTGTACAACTAATGGAAAGATTACAGTCGTACTGAGCAGTCCGTGCGGTAAACAGTGAATAACTATTGAGGGTTCTGAGAGTTTGTCTCCCCAAAAACTAAAAAGAATTTATATGTTTTTTAGTCTACAAGAATCTACATACCGATTTGGTGACTGACTTGCTTGTTATTTTTTAGACCCTTAGTAAAAGGGTGCATTATTATTTAAGCTACTTTAAAAGAATGTTTTGAGGCCATAATTTGTGTACTTAATAAGATATCGCAACCAATTTAGGGCTAATTTTTAAGAGCTCCCAATCAATATGAGAAAACCTTGCTCCGTTTTAGTATGTAGTCGTCATAGGACCAATCGGTCTAAATCAGTGGTCGGCACGGCCCTATCCCATGGGCCTATGGTTCACACGTACTGTGTTGTACACAAAACCCATGAATGTGTGCGTGATTTTTGTACTGAAATATTCTCCGAAAATTCTCTGGCGTTGCCACGCTCTAGTTGCAAAGCAACAGAGACGAAGTTGCCTGTGCATGACTTCGCCTCTTGTTGAGAGAGCATGCTGCGGTCACTCTTGCATACTATTGTAAGCCTGCTGGCTGGAGCCATGGTATAATAAGTAAGGTAGTGTAAAATGGCCGGACTCGAGGCCATAAATTTTGTGAGAGCAAAAAAAATGTGAGAGAGACAGAGAAGCAACACACAAGGTGACGCAAAAAGAATGAAAAATGTGGCCCCAGCAAAGAGAACGATGCGGCCATATTACACTATCGTATTTATTATACCATGGGCTGGAGCGCTTTAATTTAGTGAGCAAAAAAAAAAAGCAAGAGCGACCGCAGCACGCTCTCACAACAAGAGCCGAAGTCATGCACAAGCAACTTCGTGTCGTTGCTTTGCAACGTCAGTTTCGAAATACGTCACAGCGTCAGAGAATGTTGATACAACATAATCGTAAAATATATTTCCAATCAACATTTTTTTTTTTAAGTTTTCTGAAAGTTTTTATTCTGCTAATTCAGGTGCTTCCGATAATAAGAATAAATTGTAATGTATTAATCACAATTGGTTTTCCTTTTATGGTCTTCTTTTTTAAAGTTCAATACTTACTTAAATTTAAAACAATTTTATGTAATAAAGCAACTCTAAACTAATATTAGACTTTATTAAAAAATGTAAAATTTACCACCTAATTTAGAATTAAATAACATATATTAAAATATTACACAATTACACAATTAATTTTAGTAAAAATACTTAACTACTACACAATTTTACACTCTACACTTTTAGAATTAGTTAGCTAAAGGCCCTGGTAGCCATGGCTTTCGTTCATTATTGTTAGTTTATATCTTTTAAGTGTAAACTAGCTTTATATAAATAAATAAATAAATCTTAAGCATTGCGAAAAACACGTAGAGTACAAAGTTCTAAATATAAGGAGTTCAGACTTAATTAATTACCCTTTCTACTTAGTTTTTAAATTGTAATGAGTAAATTTAAGGCATTGGCGTCATAATAGGCGGGCAGAATATTTACCAAAAATCCATATAATTCGAATTTTAAAAGAATCAAATGAATCAATTATGGAAGAGCTGAGTTTTTTGGCTCTTCTCAAATCAACTATACCGCATATACGCCACTTACTCACACACACATACGCACAAAAAGAATTAATTAACCACACACATACACGTACGTTATGGCGAGCGGAAAAGCTGAAAGTTGAGCAGACAAAGCTAAAATTATGCAGTTAACAAGAGCAGCTAGTCACAATATGAGAGCGAGTGCAAGAGAAAGAGCGACAGTCAGTGACTGCGTTGATTGCCAAACGGATGCGGAAATGATGCGCCCAAATGACGTGTGTGTGTGTATGAATTTGTATGTGTGCGTGTGTTAGACATTTTGTTTAGCAGCACGTGCCAACTGCTGACGGCTTTTGGTTGGTGTCTAGTTGCTGTCGCACACGCCACCGCCCTCCTCTGCCACTGGCGCTGTCACTGTTGCTGCCATTGCCATTGCATATTAACAGCTGCGTCGTGCTGCGGTTGCACTTTTCGTGCAAATTACTGTCAACGTCAGCAGCAGCAGCAGCAGCGGGAACGCCAGAGACAGAGACAATGCAGCCGCCACTTGATTGTTGCTCTGACACGTTACGCGTTTTCACTTTCAGCGACAGTAGGGAAGGTTTGTTCGTTCCATTATGCCAGCGCTTAATGGATGCTCTTAAAGTGCTAGTTAGTTTGTAAGAAGAGAGTGAATATTGTATTAGAAGCCATTAAGTGGGGCAGTGCAGGTTAAGGGCGGAAGGTAAGCAAGTTTACCTAACTAGCATTTTAATGGATGCATGCATAAGTATTGTAGAGGTAATGCAATTATCAGGAAAGTGTCTAATTTTGAATCCGATTACGACTGGTTGAAATTAGTGGTGTATGGACTGTAGTGACAAAATGAGCCCCAAATGGGCCAAAATGTTTTTTCAGGTAAATTTTTGGTTCTTTTGAAGCATGCTTATATAACAGGGGAAAATATTGAATGTCTACAGGCTTATATATAAGTGATAAATATTGCATTTCCAGGAGTTTTTTAATATAAGAAATGGATGTTAAGAATTTTATGTATATGTATTACATTTTTTTATTTAATATTTTATAATTTTTCTTACTTGTAGACAGCATTTAGAATGATTGGCATGCACAAAATAAGAAAAATAAATGTTATGCTTTTAATATTTCTTGAAATTTTGTAGAATGTCCACAACTTCTGCCTTATGACTTAAATTGAAAATATTACCATATGTTTTAACCGCCTTTATTTATGATTTTTCGCTGAGAGCCCTGACATTTGTATAATCCTCTACTTACTTGGTTTTAATATAATAACAATTTAGAAGATGTTGGGAAGATTAAGCTTGCTAGGTTGAAAGGATTGATTGTAAAAGTGAAACTCTTTTGAGAGGGACAGACAAGTGTTATTTTTTGTCTATAATGTGTTATTTGTGTAAGAAGTAAAAACGTATTGGGTTGGATTGTGAAGTGTTATCTCCAGAGTTAACTTATTTTTATTTCTAAGTCCACATTATTCGACCTTTTGATAAGTACATACTGGGAGAAGTCTTATCTCCAAAAACTAAAAAAAATTTATTTTCATCTCCCATTGAACGAAAAATCACGACTACTGCTGCATACAAATTCGTTAAGACGTAACTGAACGCAAATGAAAACCTTTGAGTGAAAAATTTTTTTTCATAAAAAAGTGTGAATGAGTGAAGATTGGAACTTTCGTACATGGTACCGATAGCATCTACAGTTCTAACCCGATTTTAAAGATCTTAGACTCAAAATGTTTGTAAAAGAATTCTCTTTCAGCTTAACATAATTTCAAAATTTTTTTTCGTTAATAAAAAACATACCGAAAATGTGTTGTTTTGAAAAATTGTCAAAAATATATACATATCACTGTAAAGAGCTCATCAATACCTTTCGATCTAGTCTTCTTTCATGTCGATACATGTTTCATGTTCACGAGATATTGAGGAATAACAGAAAAAAGTGCCCAAAAACATGTTTTTCGAAAATATCTCGAAAACGGTGCTTAAGAAAAAAAAAGATTGCCATTTTCGTGTTTCTCGACTTCAAATAACTCTAAAAAACACTTTTTTAGGAAGGTTCATTTTTCGTGTAAACAAGTGGCACCTTTTGGGACAAAGAGAGGCGTATTTAAAACTTGGAATGAAGAAAGGACTGATGTGAAGAATTGGAGGAAAGACGCATCTACTGACAAGTATCAAATTCCAAGATGCTTTGGTCCTCCAGAAACAGCTAACATATCCCTAACTGCTAATAATTTTAGAATATAGCGACTTTATGGTTCTTGGGTATCCTTACAATATCTGTTTTCGTCTCTCATATTTAACACTACCCCTATTCTCGTAATGCTTTTTAAAAGACAAAACGAAAACTAGAAAATATATCACATAATCTAACGAAAATAACAAATAAATAGTAACTAATACTCATATATATCTTATTCCCTTTACTTGCAGGCCCTGAAGGTTGCAATCTGTTTATTTACCATTTGCCTCAGGAGTTTACGGACACCGACTTGGCTTCCACCTTTTTGCCATTTGGCAATGTCATATCAGCCAAAGTGTTCATTGATAAGCAAACAAGTTTGTCCAAATGTTTTGGATTTGTTTCGTTCGATAATCCGGAGTCGGCTCAGGTGGCCATCAAGGCCATGAATGGTTTTCAGGTGGGCACAAAGCGTCTCAAGGTGCAGCTGAAAAAGCCCAAGGATGCCTCCAAGCCATATTAAGCAAAGCTTATAACAACAACAACAACAACATCCGTAATTTAAAATACTATACGTCCAATAACGTAAAATATATGAGAGAGCGGATAGAGTAACATAAGAGAAGAGGACATTGTCGGAACCAACATCAATTGTCAAATGGAGCAAATGGAGTGAATTAAGTTGCGTGTAGAACGCGCGCCTTAAACATAAATAAAAAACAAGAAATGAAAACTTGATATAAACTAAATGAAAAAGTCAAACTTTGGCCACAAGAGCCTACGTTGTACGTATAACAATTTAAAAAGAAATAACTTAATTTTATATTGAAAAAAAAAGACATGAATTTGTATGCCAAAAAAACAAACAAAAAAGACAGCACAGCACGTATCTATGTTGAAGTTTAAAACTATATCTATATATAAAAAATAAAAAATAATTATCAGTTTAGTTTGTAGTTTAGCGTTTAGTACTTTGAACTTGTCGCACATTTTGTCAAACACTTTGGAACATGTTTCTATCTGTTGTTTACGCCTTGAAGTTTAACGACATTTTGCAATTACTTAAAAAATACTTTTAAAATGTCGCAGTTTCATTTTTTTTTTTTTAACAAAAAAAAAACTACTTTGTATACTTTTTTTCCAAAAATGACACACACATTTTGTTTAAAACTGTTAGCACTTAAGTTCTCGATATGCTTTTTATAACTTAATCAAAAACTATTCTTTGTAGTGCGCTTGTTCAATTTGATTTGTTCATCTCATGTTGCAAGTCACAAGTCAAATTTTTTGAATTATTGAAGTTTGTAAACCTAAAAAAAAAAAAAAAAAAAAAAAAAAAATACTACAAGTTATTTGTTTTGTTAAATGGATTTACATAACGTATACTTTTAGTTTTAAGTTTTGCTTAAAGCAAAAAAAAAACACCTATATAAAACAATTTATGATTTGTAAAACTTTAATTTTTATTTGTACTGAAAGCAAACAAATAGTTTTTGTTTATAAGCGTAGTAATTTTTTATTTTTTAAAACTTAGTTTTAATTTAATGCTGCATAAAAACATACGCTTTTTAAGAGTGTATAACTAGGCAATTTGTTAAAAAAATATATTGGAAAAATCAAAAAAAAAAAAAAAAAGAAAACAAAAATGATGAAACACTGAAATATTTCAAACAAAAAACTTGTTGTTTATATTGAATATAAACGCATTTTATTTTATTTTTTAAATTTATAGCGCGCAGCACTTGAAGCTGAATTTTATTTTTATTTTTATTTTTTAGCTTATTCAAAAAAAAAAAAAAAAACACTGCAGCTCATAAAAATATGCATATTCATATAAAACTTTGCCTACAGCATAAATTAAAACTTGAATAAAAAATTTAAAAATTTACTTCATTTTTTGTACAACATTTTGCGTAAATTTAGTAGCAGTTGCTTTATGTTTAATTTAATAAAAAAAAAAAAAAACTCATTTCAAATTGTTAAATAGCTTCATTATGTATTTTCTGTTTATGCACAAAAATAAAAAAAAACAACATTTTGTAGTATATATAATTTTGTAAAACACACAACGCTACATATATACACACAAACACATACACTTATGTAAACACATGCATATGCTAAATAAAGTTTTGTTCTCTGTTTCAAATGCACATTTCAAATACTTTGTGTTATTTTGCAATTTTTGTGTTAATTAGCTTTATTTTAAAAATTAAAAAATAAATATTTTTTTTAAAAGTTTTATATTTTTATTTACAGGTTCCATGTTGATATAAGAAGGCATAGCTTGCCAAGTCTTTAGGTGCTTTGAACAAGTCAAAAGGTAACTATATTTTTAATATATACTTAAATATTTAAATAATTTTATTTTTTTATAATTAACTTTGCAGTTTCATGCCGTATGGTCCCCCCAGTTTTATATATTTGCGCCAAAAATCCAACCTGCTAACTTTAAATGCTGTCAAAACAAATTCAAACAAATCTAGCAAAACTGTATTATATATAAGCCATATGCCATATTTAAATTATTGTAAAATAATTTGTAAAATTAAAACATTTTTATTTATAATTAGGCAGAAAAAAAAGCCCGCTTGTAAGCTTGTAAAGCAAAAAGTTTATGATGAACAATTTTTTGAAAATAATAAAAATTTTGAAAATGAAATATTAAAGCCTGTTTTGAAATACTCAATTAATTAATTAAGTTGTGAATTTTATTTAATTTTGTTTTCTATAGTAAACCAGCATTGACAAATCAGAAAAAAGTTTGCATTTTGTTTTAAAGCACTTAGAGCTATGCTTTTTGTTTCAACAACTGTTTGTGGCTTTAAATTAAACTTAATTTAAATGTGTAAAATTAAAAAAAAATAAATAGTACTTAAATTGTGTGTAACTAAATGTAAAAAAAATGTAACTCTCTATGCATATAAGTGTAATTTTTTAGAGAAACAAAGCAAGGCTGTGTGTTCTGTATAAATGTTGGCTAAGTTAGTTGCATATAAAAAAAAAGCTAATTTAAAAAAAAAAAATAAAATAAATGTCAAAAAAAAAAAAAAAACAAACGCATTAAAAAAATTTTTGCTGATACATACTTAAGTAAAGTTCAAGTCAAGATATTGCAAATAAGCGAAAATAGCGAGAACGTAAAATCTAGTGATAAATGCAGTAGTTAAGTAAATAAATGGTATATATATATAAGTATATATTGTATATTAAACACACAAATACACAAGTCAAAGCAAACAGACGCCCACACACATACACACGCACACTTACACGTACTACAAGTAAATCAATAAAAGGTGTCATGATTTTTATATATAATAAAACAAAAATACAAAGAAAATGTATGAAAAATATGCACTGCGTTTTATGTACATAGTATATACAATATATTATATATACAAAGATAAACTTACATTTACATTTACAGCTACGTTGCACAATTTATCAAATGCTTGAGCCAGAAAAAAAAACGCAAAAAATAACTTTTGCCAAAAACTTTGGCGGCAAAAAAAAAAAAAACATATAGCAAAAATTCTTGACGATGACGAAGAGAGCAGCATGTAAATGGTGGCTGGCAGGCTGCGACGAGTGGGAGTGGCGCCGCCTTACTACCGTGCACATTTATCAGCAAGCAAACGCCAAGAAAACTTGAACAATAAACGAAATATTTTGCTAAACTTGCGATTTGCATATGAAAAAGTTTTATGCCAATTGTAGCCCTGAGCAAATGTGTATGTGTGTGTGTGTATGCGTCTCTATCTCTCTCTCTCGCTGTGAGAGCGCAACGCATGTTCGTAAACTAAAATGACGGCACCGGATAAACAAATTTACAAACTACGTGACGCAGCAGCAACAGCCGTAAGTCTGTCTGTCTGTGTGTGCGTGTGTAGACGTGCGTGTGTGTGTGCCTAGTCAGAGTCAGCCGTGGATAATCCAGAATTCGAGTCTTAACGCAAGATTTATTTCCATTTAAATCATGCGTCGCAAAGTTTGAGCGCCATTGCTGTCGACAACAAAAAGCAAAAACACAAATACCTCGTATTCGGTAGTCCCCCACACCACCTTACTCCATAGAAGATTCATTCGTTTTGAAAGTTTTGGCATTTTGTATTTTTGCAATGCTTCGCTAGGCAACAACAACAACAATAGCAGCAACAGGAGTACAATAAGTTGCGATTTCTGGAATAATTTGATGGAGCGAGCATCAATGCACTTTAATTTTACAGGAGTATTTTACGTTCATAAAGCTGCTTTTCGTTTTTAATAAATTTTTTTATTTATTATTATTTTTTTTTTTAAATTTAAAGCTGTTAATTTGAGATTTACTTTGAGCTAAAAAAAAAGCTTAAGTCGATTAATAGATAGATAGATGTAGATGGTAGCATTTTATTTTAATAACTTCCTATTTTTATTGATTTTTTTTTTAAGTTTAAAGCAGCTAAGTTTATGAAAAAATAAGCTTCAAAATGCTTAAGATTTTTTTAAATCTATAAGAAATATTTCAGCCTGCAGTAAGCTTTCATTGTTTTAATAGTTTAATTTTCTTTAATATTTTAAAAAATTCTATGGCAATAATACAAATTTTTAAAGATATCAAAACAATTACTGCAATAATCTTAAAATAGCAAACAATTTTAAAGGCGCATTTTAATTGAGCTAGTTATAATATGAGAATATTTTTTTAAAGACTTACTTACATGTATGTTGTTTATTCATAAAGCTAAAATCGGGTAAGAAACTTTTTGCTTTAAACATTATTAAAGCATAAATAATCCTTTAAAATTTATGCAAAAAAACACATTTTAAACTTTTATTTTGGCACCTATTTCAAAATCTCAAACTACTTTTCAATCGCATTTGAATAAGACAAGTTATTTTTGTAACTAAAATCAATTGTTTATTTTTCGTCTTCCAAAAATATTATATACCTATATTATATATCTTCAAACTCAATTCAATAGTAAAAATTTTAAAAATTTATAGAAACTCAGAATATGTATATTATTGGCTGATTTTGATTTATTTAAATTTTTGGTTTTTTACTAAAACTAATAGCATAATTAAAAATAATTATAATTAGCATAGCTAAAAACTAATTGCTACGCTGAATCTAAAATGTCAAACCGTTCAAAAATCGCACTTGAATTGGCCGAGTTAGGTGCATTTCAAAAAAATTTGACCCTGCAATGCAAATTTTCAACAAAATGTACGCCTCAAGTGAGCTGAGCTACCAGGCGAACAGAATTTGCAGCAGGCGAAGCTTTCTGAAAAGAATCAAGTTGGTTCAGCCAATCAGCACAGCGCTGATAACGCTCAAGCTTCGATTAGATTGCTCAGCCAATCAGCGATAGCCGATCTTTGAAAGCTTTTATTTTGTGAGTGCTTTTGAATTAATTTGACAACTAAAAGTATGCTACACTTTTTTTTTTTTGTTTTTATTCTTTATGCTTCTTATTTGTTACATTGGCAATTTATTTCAATTGTTAAAAAGCTCAGAGCGTGCTGTTTTTTCTGTTTGCCTGGTAGCTCATTGTTTTTTGTACAACGTTTGTGGCTGAAAAAAGGCATATGGATGGTAGGTATTTAAAGAAAATGGCGTGCGCTTTAGAGAAATGTTAAATTAATTTTTGGGCGTTTTTTTTTGTAACTTATCATTTTATTTTTGATTTACAAGGTTAAATTATAATTGAAATATTTTTGGGAGCAGTGGCCTTTAGCTTCTCTTGTTCTTCTGTATTGCAAATCTGGTTCACTCCAGCCATATGTTGCACAATAATTTGTTAAAGATGTAGTGCTGTAAATAAAAAAATGTAATACAGTCGAGGCGGTGCCCGACAGTGCAATACCCTGTACCTTTTTGCTCAAAAAAAGATTTATTCCTGCATATTCTTACTAAGAATTTCTAATTGGAACATTTTTTTGTTGGTGCAAAACTATAATGATACCTATAAGTTCCGCAAATTTTAACCGGTTTTGATGAAAATCGAAATTCACGTCAAAGGAGTTATTTAAAGTATATGGGGTAAGTTTCAAGGGGATATGTTGAAGGGTGTGGGAGAAAACACGGTAAATCGATTGCGGGGGGTGGGGGGCTGCATTGATAAAATTTGGATGTGGATTTGTTTATTAGAGGCACATGAATCAGCTTACCAAAATTGGTGGTTCTAGGTCATTTGTTACTATTATTACGTAGAGTCAAATATTGACGCAGTTTATTGGCAAGGGGAGGTGAAATTTTTACATTTAAGGCTATAACTTTAGTTGTAATTGTCCGATTTTATTGATTTTTGACCCACAGATGCATGTAACCACAACGCATCGCTCTGTTAAGTTTCAGATTAAAATATTAAACGGTTTAGCTAAAAACCGCGAAACTCTGCTACGGGGGAACGGGGAAAGATATTTTGATGATTCAACAAACGTGATCTTCTGAGGAAATATGCGCATCAGCTGGTAAAGTTTCGTATCTCTAGCTCTTATAGTCTCCGAGATCTAGGTGTTCATACAGACGGACAGACGGACGGACGGACAGACGGACAGACGGACGGACAGACGGACATGGCTCAATCGCTACCCGAGGTTATGATAAGCATTTTGGTATAAAGGACTTGGGGTCTGCCACGCCTCCTTCTTGCCGTTACATACATTGCACAAATCTAGTATACCCTTCGTACCTATAGGTACAGGGTATAATGAAAGAATTATTTATTATTATACATAAAAATTATTATAATAAAATAACTAACTAGAAAAAAAAAATAGTGCTAGCTGGCAGGGCTAAATGTAGCTTAATAGGTTTATTTTTTAAAGGAACTTAAATATTAGATTAGTATTACTTGGAGTTGGGTCGATAAGTAGTTGAGATGGTTGAAGTTGACTGTACTGTACTGTAAATAAAATGAAAGAAAAATGTTATTGAAGATTAATAACAGCACAAAATTGTATGTTAATAGGTAAGTAGGTAGGTAGGTAGGTAGGTTACGGCGGCAGTTGGGACTTAGCGTCCCAACTCACTTAGGCCAAGAATAGACCCATTGTGATACCGATAATGGGAGTAAGTGATAAGGATATAGAATAGACAGGAAAAACTAGGGGAATAGGAAAAGTGTAAAGTGCAGGACCATGGCTTTACGTGGGATTCGAATAATAGGTAAGTAACATGGTTTAGAGAAGCCAAGGTCGTTTGCCTGAGATAACATAATTAAATCTTTGCTGTGTTCAAAGGTATTCTACAGTTACCGCGCTTTTTACAGGATGGAATTTTTATCCTACTACAAACGAACGGTTTGGTTTGTTGATTACTCCAGAGAGTTGCACTCTATAAGAATGAGGAAACACTTATGGAAAGACCTCACAATCAAAAGTTTCTTAGCAATACGTTCAGTCGCTGTGCCTAGAGTTAGATAGATAGCTTAGTCGTCTGCTGTATCTCTGTACATTTCTTGATATACGTCAGTTAGGGTTTGTGCACTTCTTTACCTCGAAGTTTGCGCCTCTCAGCTTTGGTAATAAATGTAGCAGCCGCATTCTCTGCCACTCATCGATGGCTAATTTTGTTTAAAAACATCCACGCCTTAAGTCCAAAATTAGCGATTTAGCTCATCAAAGCAATCACGTAGTTTGAGTGATTTTGGCCCACCTGAAAACTTTACAATATCACAGTTTATTCTGCCACTTTACTTCAGCTGCCTTGGGGAGAAGTTGGAGGGGTTATACAACGCCGTCTTTAGCTCAAAGTCGCGCAACCAAAAGCGCAAATAGCTATTTAGGCCATCAATTTACGCATCAGCAACTGCAGATACTTGGGCTTATGGTGGCAAATGCTGGCTAGAGGCGGCATATTGTATACCTTGGGCGTTGTGTATAGTTGTCTATGTACCTACCACACACACACATTCATAGTGTGCGCAGTATGCTGGAACGTAAGCAGATTAGCAAAGTTTGTAATTACGTTGGTAATTGATTAGGTTCGAACAACAAACTGCTAATAAGATTATTGCAGTTGAGAGCAAACCGAGCTGAAAAAACAACCAAACTACGCCACGTTCGAAAACCCCAAAACACATACAGACACACAGCATGAAACTGTAGGCGCAAGCTGTGTCAGAAGAGTTGTCAAGGGAGTGGGCAGAACTGGGCAAGTTTGGGTATAGGTTGTCCAACGCTTGTTTGCACAATTTGCGTGCCAGCATCGAGGGCGGAGTTGGACCACAGTAAGCTCCACGAAAGCCGGAAGAACAACAATCGACCGCCGAAATAACAATGGCTTTGGCGCGTTTGCCATTGGGCGTATTGTAAATGGCATTGCACGCACAAACACATAGATACACACACACACAGATACACGCAGACTGACACACACAAACAAAAGACAAACAATTTAGTGGCGTTGCCACGTTACCAAACAATCAGTGCCCACCGTGTGAGAGCGGGGACTGTAAGAGAGAGAGGCAGAGTAAGAGCGGTCTGAGCGCATCAAAAACGAACTGTACATGCCAATGTTACTAAGGACTTCTTTGCGCTGGGCACAAAAGCGGAAACGGAAGTGCATGGATATTGCGTGTATCTGTCGCTCTGCGTATCTGTGTGTGTGTGTGTGTTTAAGAGTGCAAGATAAATGCTTGGCATGCAATGCAAAACCGCAACGCTATCGCTCGCTGTCTTTTGCCCTGGATGATCGGTGCTGTGTTGCATCAAGCCGATGCTGATTAAAATCCATGGAGCAACAACGGCAGGAAGCAGCTGCAACTGCTCATGGGCCCAGGAAGCTGCCAGATGCGTTAAAACTAGAGATGGCAACGTGTTAAAGCAACGTTTAGAACAAGCACGAACTGAAATTTTAATAAAGTACACGCATCGGAGGGCTAGATCTTAAGTTGGATATTGGTACCTTTTTTGTATTGTAATCTTGCTGGACATTGCGGACTCAGCTGAATAAATTTGGCTAACGAACTCCAACGAATGTTGGTTTTATGAAATTCAAGCGGAATTGGTGGGCGTAGAATTTGCTTGCTGGATATTACAGGACTAAAACTAAACCAGATAATAAAGTTCGCTCCGAAAATAAGACCAGCTAAGGGCACACTCTCTCTAATTAACATTATTATTGGTATACGACTTTTTGGCTAAGAAATTTGAATTTCTGTAAGGACATTGCAATATTTAAGAATCAATTTCTTTTATTTTTTTGCATTTTATTTTAACTCATTTTCTGATGAATTACTTTTTATGTCCGTAAAACTGATACAAAGGTAGACAATCATGCCATACAGTCACAGACAGTAAAAAAAATTTGGAATGCTTACGGGTCTTAGAGTAAAAAATTCACAATTTTTAGTTTTTTGAAATTTTTGAAATTTTTGAAATTTTCATTTTTTGTACAAGTATTTTCAATGTACCTCAAAAAAATAGTATTTTATCGTAAATGAATAAAAAATCCTTGAGAGTTATGCGATAGTCAAGCCAGTAAAACAAATAAATAACAATTCTTAGCTTTTGAAGAATTAAATAAACCTAAAATTGATTCTATTATATTGAGAAAAGCAACTTGCACACATAAATAATTGGGATTCCTTATTTAAAAAAAATGTTATAAATTTTAGTGCAATAGAACGATTTTAAAAATAGTTAAAAAGTATCCCAAAAATCTTAATAGCGTGGCACCAAAATTTAAAAAAATAGTTTTGGCGGCCGGAGAACTATTTTCAAAAAAAAAAAAGTGTGTAGTTATTTCCTTTGGTTAGGTTCCTTATTTACATAGAGTAGAGAGTGCGTGCAAAATTCAACTTATTTTATCCAAGAGGGCTTCAAAACAATTTGCATCTATTGCTTGCATTTATATTCATTTTATGTTTGCCTTTAAGTATCAACAAAAAAAAAAAAATTAATGAAGAAGAGCTTCAGAAATTTATTTATCACGAACACCAACTGCAAGAAAATTTTTTTTTTACCAAATTGCATAGGTATTTTAACAAAACGGTTCACCAACATGATCAAAAAGTTAAACAAAAACATGCTTCAACTTGTATTTAAAAAGAAAAACATATTCTAAAATGTATTAAAATTATAAGTACAAAGCTTTCTCGAAATTTGCGGCTGTAAGTGTGTGAGGAAAATGCCTAAAAAGCTAAATGCTTATATATGGGTGTACATTTGCTTATTTCCAAGTTGTCCGCATCAGAACAGTTTTCCTATTTTTCCAATAGTATAGTATGGAAACTGCTTGGACTACTTCGTGAGAGTAGCGATGAAAGCGCGAAGCGTATCGCCACAGAATGGCTTTATATACATACATACCTACATATTATAATTCAACTGCGCATTTTTAGATTTAAGTTTAACTTTGATTTTGCAAAATATTTTTTTCTAATAATATTTTGTATTATATTTCATATTTAAATAGTAAGCTCGGCTTGAGTACATTGTGATATCCAGACCGCAAAAAGGCTTACTTATATCAGAAACTTCTGATTTGCTAAAAATCTTTTCAAAAACTGCTTACAAATGCCCAAATTTTCACCCTCACACTAGCAGCCGATACATTTGAAAGCTTAAAGAATCTGTTTCGAATTTTCGCAACTGTGTAGGTACCAAGAGTATTAGTAGTTACTCATTACTCAATTCTTGCCTAAGTTCTAATTATACTTTAGATCAGCGGTGGGCAAAAAAGAGCTTTCGCAAGGACCAAGGTACAATGGGACAAATCATCGACTTTTATTTTATGCGGGACGTATATGTTATGCTCTGCACATTGAGCAGAGCGATTTCACCTAAAAATTCGGACAGGGTCGTGTCGGTAAAAAAATATGACTTGCTCACATCATTACTTTTTTTATATAACGCCAGCCAGACTCGCAAATTTTAATGACCAAAAAAATCAAAATATACGCAGAGTCCGTACTCTTTCGTGTTTTGACATGTGACTATGCTTCGCGTTCTATTGTAAAACTAGCTCACACGTACGCGACGAGCTTTTACGGCAAAAAGCTCTTTTCTCGTACATGTGAAAGCTCTTTGGCACGCGTGCCGTCTAAGTGCCCACCGCTGCTTTAGATTACACGCATTTTCACAACCAAAAGCACGTCACGCGCTCATCTCTGGTTCGTTCGATTGTTGGTTGGATCAGTGTGTGAGAATGAGCCATTCGAGTAATCAACAAGCCGTGCAACCATCGATCACACTCAAATTACGCTCATCCCAGTACACGCACACACAAACTCATTTTACACACGCACAACACCCAAACACACTCACACACAAAGTGAACTCGATTTAAGCCTGTGCAACAACAACAACAAGTATAACAGTAACAAGAAAATAATAAAAATGGAGCAAAAAAAGTTTGAGGATGAGCGCTGCTACAAACCGCTGGGAATAGCTGCAATTTTGCACGTGAGCGCTTCGCTTGCATCACTTCCAGTTCACTTGACAGATATTTAGTAGTATGGTCGTATGGCCATATGGAGCAACTTTCACGCCCACAGCGCGGCTCAGCTTCTTTTACCAGCTGTGCCCAGCACTCTCCCGGCATCCTCGCATAAGGTTACTAAAGTTGCTTTTGCAGTTTGCAGCTCAGCTGCTTTTAGCTGCCGTCGTATTTTTAGTTTTGTTGTGGAATTGGGCTTGGGAAATATTTTCACTTAAATCGAAATGCATCTGCGCCAAGGCGTCGAGTTGGTTGCCACCGCTGTGGGCCTGGCTCAATGTTTGGTTTGCTGCACTAAGTGAAATCTCAACAGCTAACCCAGTTTTTGCTTTTGATAGCAGTTTTCGATGACTGCGACAAAAGTGACAAAAAAAAAAAAAAAGGATTCTGTGTCCTGGTATCTTTGTGTAAAAATTTTATGACAGTTGATTGTGTGCTCGACTGCAGATAGAAATCTGTTTTCTATGGCTTCCGTTTTGATACGGTTGATGATTTCAAATAAGTATCTACTAGTAAAGTTGTTTTTTATGAATTTTGCAGATATTTAGCAACGAAAATGTAAAAGAGTTGAAGTGCAACTTTCTAAAAAGTTAAGTTCTAAGCATTTTTAAGAAATGTTTTAAGAAATTTTTCTACTAAGAGAGTATTTTTTCACTCACTGCTTTTTCATTTAAAAACTCACATTTTTTAAAATATATTAAAGCTTTAATGCCTCACTTTTCCATCTACACATTTCCTTTATTTTATAATATAAATTTAATTTCAGCGTAAAAATTGATTTCATTGGAACTTCCTCTTTCAGCTAAACAATTTCCTACTTTCAATGCAACTAAATAAATTTATAAGCTGGCCATTTCTTGTGCCCCTCAACTTCTAACGTTTCCTGTGTTCCTCTAAACTGCAACAACAACAACAGCAACAACCAGAGTGAAACAACAAAAGCGTTCGAGGATGGACTGGACTTGCTTCCTGTTGTTTACCTTGCTTTCAGCATTTTTTTTTTTAACGCTTTTTGTATATTTATTTATTTTTGCACCAAGCTCAACTTGATGCCGCTGATTACGCAGATTTTCCAGAGCCCAAAGAAAGAAGAAAAGCAATGCAGAAATAAAAAACAACAAATTACATCAACAACAACATAAAAAAAAGAAAAACATAATAAACAGCTGCTGCAATAAATTAAAATTGGAAGCTTCATTTTTTATGCTTTTGCTATAGATATGTCTTAAATTGAAAAGCAAGAAAATACGAGGGCAGTTCGGCAACTTAGTGGCTTTTTGTTTTAATTTTTTTATGTGGGAGGCTCTACAGCCGTGGTCACCTTGTTGCCAGGCTACTACGGTCTGTGAAAAGTTCAGGTTTCTTTCTATAAGACACTAGGAAGAGGCAGACAATGAGCCTCGCTACTTTCCTTTGAAGTAACAAGACTTCTACGCATCGTAATAATAGTGCATCGTAAAAAAACACTTGGAGAGACAGACCACAAAAATTTTTTGCACTCTGAACATAACCTCAAAAGTAGGAAAAAACGCCGTTTTACGGGTAGAGGTACTAGCCAATATTTAATTGTTCGGATTATTTATTGAGTTATCGATAACCGTTTATTACAATAGCTCAGCTTTTCATATATATCGTGTTTCAGAGGACCTCGAAAAAAACAAAAAGTTTTAGATATATAATTCGTTTGTTTATAAAGCTATCGTAATCAAATTCGGAAGTTTTTTATAGTTCCCAAACACTGTGCCAAATAAGATCAAAATCGGTTGAGTATATCATATAGCTCCCATAGGGCAGATCGGTCAAAAAAAGTTTTTTTGCACAAAATTCGTTTGTGAAGATATTGTAACCAAACTTGATGTTTTTCAGTTTTTTAAGTTTACCCAGAACTGTACTAAATTTGATATAGACAGGCTGACATGTAGCTCCCATAGGACCGATCGGTCGAAAAAATGTTTTTTGCACAAAATTCGTTGAGTTGCGTGTGTTTTTGAAGATATCGTGACCAAATTTGGTGTTGCAAAAATTTGTATAGTTCCCAAACACTGCACAAAATTTGATCAAAATCTGATGACTATATCATATAGCTCCCATAGGACCAATCGGTCAAAAAAACTTTTTTGCCCAAAATTCTTTGTATTTCGTTTGTTTGTGAAAATATTGTTTGGCAATCAGCTGTCTTTTAGAGTGCTTAAGCAATATATCGGACTTTATTGCAATTGGTGGTACAGGGTATCCCAAAGTCGTCCGCTCCCGACTTTAACGTACGCCAAATTTTTAATGTAATTTTTAGTAGTTTGTAGTTCAATTTCTGCAATTAGTTTCATTCGGGCTTTTTTTTTTTGCCAAATGTTTAGCCGTGATAAATCACTGTGAAAGGTATTGCGAACGTCCCAAAAAACTGACCTTGTGTTGAAATATAAACTATCGTGCCCACCATCTCAAGAATTCATTTTTCATGTTAAGAAACCTACATCTCTTAGATTTCACGTTCCGATTGTCTCATATCGATATCATGCATTTTTTAATCGATGATTTCTAGGGTGACAATCATTTGAGCCACACTAGAATTCAGTAAACGACCACTTATCCCTTAATATTATATTTATGGGTATTTTGCTTGGTCATGGTGATGATATTGTTAACCTAGATTACGTCATGGAATTCACTTTTTACCATATGCCATCCAAGTGGCTAGAAATTCAAGGTATCGCTAACTCATCAAACCACCCTCGTAAAACTTATATCAATGTATTAAATTTATAATGCTGCATACAACTGTCAAGCATTAAATGAAATTTGTTAGCAGAAAATTTCATTTCATTTTTGTTTGCAACATCTTCCAAAATCTAACTAAATGATTTTGAAATGCACATGACAAATGTCTGAAAATGAATTTTATTATATTTGCCATAAATTTACCGCATTGGTTGGACTTGTTGGTAGACTTACTATGGTATATATATAGAAAAAAAAAAAACTCAATTAAAATGGCTTTCGTTTCATTTCCAGTTAGTTGCAAAACATTGTATGTGTAAAAGATATGTACTATATAAGTTCTATTCGTGAGGCATAAAAGTTGCATAAAATGTTGGCACAATCCAAAAGGCCCACAACATTTCACTTGTCAGTTCTAAAAACTTTGCAATGAAAAGCCAAGCCACAAGTCAAAAAAATATAAAAAAAGAAACAAAAATGTAAGTAAGTGTAATGGAGGTGATAACTAACCGACTGTGGAAGTCCCTACATTGTGAACGAATGTTATATAAAAAACCGAAACTAATAAAATGTGTCGAAAAATTTCCAAAAGAGTCTCTATAATACACATAGGAGTCAAGAATACATAGAAGTAGTATTGAAAATTCTCAAAATAAATTGGATTTATGAGTATTTCAAAGGTTATCAAAAAAATTAATTTAAAGAATAAACAAAATTTTGGTCCACCTTAAAATTAATTTTTTATGTTCGTTTTTTTTTTGTCGTTTGTTTTATTTTAAGGCAAACTGAAACAAAAAAATTAGATTTTTTAAAAAAATTTACTCTATAAAATATTTTTTTTTTTAAATTCGTATCATTCAGAACTCTTCTCTTTTGATTCTCTTAATTATGAGCAAAAATAGCTTGTAGTCCGAAACATATTCAGTTAGCCATGATGTACTACAAAAATAGCTTGTAATCGGAAACATATCAGCTAGCCAAAATGTATTACATGGCATACACGCCTTCATTCTTCCCCAGCTTAGATTTTAAATGTCAATTCAATTCTTTCTTCAGTTACAAAAACACCCTAGAAATCCAATAAGCCGCTTTTACCTATTGCTTACTAAATGGAAGAGATATTTTATACATACGTTTATGGACACATGAATAGAAATATATATATATATGCTTATGCATAAAAGAAATAAGCAAAAAGTTGTGTTGGCTGCTGTCTTCATTTAAAATGCATTCATCTTTTTCATTGCAATTATATGTGGATTTAAAATGTGGACAAAACTAAAACTGGGCAGTAACCAAAACAGCCACAAGATGCAGACAACTTACTGACAACATGCAAATACACAGAGAGAAAATGGACGACAAAAATTCTTAGTTTTTGCGTACTTAAAGTTCTTACATCAAGTACTTGTTGTATGCACCGAACATTTGCTATACTTGACTATAATAAATTTTGCTTTTAGATAAATAAAAAAAATATAAAATTATTATAAAACATATAATTATTGCTTCAGACAATACTGGCTTTTAAAGAACCTTATGTACTTATCGATTGATTGTCAATTAATAAATATATAAATAATAATAAATGCTTGTAATTTAGTTTATTTGATTCAACTACCGCTTAAACAAGTTGTGAATTATAAGCATCCGCATTGAACAGTTACAATTGACATGAAATATATTAAAGATTGTGTTTTGTTTGTTAATTTATTTTTTGTGTTATTATATTATTAGCTTTAAGAATTGTAAAGTTTAAGCCTGCTCGTTTAATTTTATATGAAAGGAAAACAAAATATTATATTAAAAATTATATACCGAATAAAAATAAAAAAAAACACATAATAATTTAAAAAATATGTACATATACAGGGTGGCCGATGAAAGGCGCCACCAAAAAAAAATTGAAAAGCTTTTTTTATTTAATCTAATTTGTTTAATTTTATTTTTTATTTTCAAGATTGATTTTTAGATTTAATGAAAATGGATAATTGGGACACTGAGACAAGAATTTGGATTGTCCGGCGTTATCACGCCCTAGAGTCCGTAAAATTGGTGCAAAGCGAATATAGGCGCACGTTTGGCGTCACTGCCCCGAGCAGATGGACTATAACGGTCAATCGCAAGAAGGCCTTATCATCGAAACCCTTCAGTTCGGACGAATGTAACCATCGCTGCTGTAGCTGCTGCCATTCAAACCAGTCCCAGAGTTTCGACAAGACGATTATCTGCTCAAAGAGTATCAGCAGACAGTCACTGCAGTCTGTTATGCACAAAGATTTGAACTTATTTCCCTATAAGATTCAAATGACAAACAAACTGAACCCAGCAGACTTGCCGAATCGCTTGGAATTTTGCCTGAAGTTCCTCCAAATGGTTGAAGACGATGAAACCATCATAATCTGCATCTTTATGTCTGACGAGGCACATTTCGATCTAAATGGCAATGTTAATAACAAAATTGTCGAATATGGAGTGATTCTAACCCACAGATACTCCATGAGACGGGATTGCATCCACTTCGCGTCACAGTGTGGTGTGCAATTTCATCGAGGTGCATTGTCGGGCCTTACTTTTTTGAAGAGAACGGTGTTACTATTACGGTCACTGCAGACCGATACTTAAAGATGTTGAAAGAGTTGTTTTATCCAGAACTACGCCGAAAGAGAATCGCTTTCAAATCTGTGTGGTTTCAACAAGATGGTGCAACTCCTTACCCAGCCAGGCCTGTTATGACAGAATTGCTTCGAAAATTCCCCAATAAGTTGATTTGAAGAAACCCCATACTCCGTTGGCCAACCAAGTCACCAGACCTCACTGCGCCTGATTTTTTTCTTTGGGTATATTGCAAACAGGAAGCTTAAAAAGTAAAACCAACAATTTGGAATGATTTAAAGCAAACCATTCGAACGACAATTGAGGCAATTCCCGCTGCTACCCTTCAGACAGTCATGAATAACTTTTTGCTAATATGTCGTACATGCGTCACTGGGGGTGGAGGCCTTTTAAGTTCCATTATTTAAAAAAAAAACTTAATAAAATTTAAATTATGTGAATTAAACAAAAAGTTATTCGAGTTTTTAAATGTGGCAATATTTGATGAATATTGTAGTGTAGTGTAGTGGCTGATGCCCCCTGTAGACAGTCAATTATATAAAAAATTGGTACAGCAAATATTAAAAAAATTAAACAAAACTTGTCTAAACTGAGAATCGAACCTGGGACGCGGGCTGAGCTTAAAAAAGTTTTTTGGGCCTACCAGCTCACCAACCCTTACATACATTTTTTTTAGTTTACTATGTATATACTCACGCACACAGACACATCATCCCTCATTTCATTACGTGACGACTTTTCTATCAATTTACTTAAAGATTCGTTAAAGAAAATAGTTTTAGAATTATGTTAACATGAAATTATATTCACAAAATTTGTGATTGCTCAGCTTTAATAAGAGCTTTTTATTATATAAACGAAAACTTTATAAAATCTGCATTCCAGAGCAGATTTGTAGCTCCTGTGGCCATATATAATAACTTTTAGATAAGTCAGGTTAAGTTCAAAACAATCTGCTCATACCTATCCCTTATTATATGCTTAGAAGAGGTAATATTAAAGCCTTGAATTTTGCAACTAAAGCAACATCTTCTCTTAGATTTAATGGATTCTTATCTACAATAAAAGGTCATAAACTCTTTAAACAAATTATGTAAGTGATTAAAAGCAACAGAATCTACGCGAACAGGTACTTAAAAGTTTCTTAGAACTCATACAGCTTAAAATCGGCTATAAGAATTGTTTCAAGTTGGCAGCCCTAATTGGTGTTTGAGTTTTTGAGCCTTTAGCTTTCACTTTCACTAAATTTTGTCGATATGAACTAAAACTAAACTTTTTTTAAATTTTTTCTCGCAGTGTAGCAACATACAGAGTCATACACGCACATACATTTCTTTGCCACATTTACTTGACGTGCTGCATTGAGCTTAATGCTGCGGTCTGCTAAAAATTTTTTGACCCATTCCTCCGAACTTTTTAGCAGTAGTTCTTAAGCTGCTGCTGCACGATGTTTTCTGTGGTTTTTGTTCACAAACTCACTTTTTGAGTTGTTAAGAAATCAAGTTTTTGGCTTCTGTGGCTTGGGTACACATATATATTTATAAGCTTAAAAGCAGTATTTTGCATTGGCCCTGCTAATTGGCGCACTTTTGGACTAAAAACAACATTGCGCATACGTCATGTATGTCTCTGGGTCTGGTTCTAACAAATGCTGCAATTAGCAGAGGCCTAACATAGAGTACTCATATAACAAACTGATATATTTTCGGAAGGGGGGAGGGTAGCACGTGCTTGACAATGTTAAATCTACTAAATCTAGTGAGTGTCAAGGAATGCTATTAAATTTATGACGCAAGTAAATTGAATTTTAAATTTGAGTATGACAAATGCGCACGTAGCATACTAGCATGCTACCAAATGTGGCAAATGGCAAATGTGGCAAATGCGTGGGGCGTTATGGGTTCAAATTGCCTGAGAGGGAGCCTTCCACAAAAAGTCATAAGTCGCAAAAAATTGCCAACAATAAATGTGAGCCAACACATGGGCGGATCTAGGCGCGTACGGGCATCACACCAATTTGCGCATTTCGAATATGTTCGCTAAAGCGCTTAAGTGTTCATGCGACTCAGACAGAAATGACATTGAGAACAACCCTCCCATGATTTTTACTAAATACGCTCCTGGCTACAACATATGTGTAACAAAATATGCTGCCAGCATTTGGCCAAAGTGTTGACGCAATAACGAACTCAACCAGCGCCGAACTGGGCCTAACTGACTCGACTGACGGTTTGACTGACTGACTGATTGAGTGAATTTGAGATTGAATGACAGGCAGGTTGTAGGTTCGTCGCTTGGTTGGCTGAGTTTATAGAGTTTGAAAGTGAGGTTATGTATATGGCACAGCAAATCAAAATCAACACAAACTGTAATGGAAACGACAAATACGTGCGCAGTTTTTCAAAAACATAAAAAAACAACAACAACAACAGGGCAGTGGAAAAATTTGTGACAGTAAATTTAACGTAAAGTGCCTCATCAACACACGCACACATTATTTGGCTTTTCTTCTGATTTTTTCATTTTTCACTTTTCCGACAGGTTAAAAGTAATCGAACAAGAATTAATCATAGATAGAAAGTTTGCGAAGTTTATATACACTTTTTTTCTCATGAAATATATTTTCATAAAAACTGTTGCATAATTTTGATATTTTTGAGGTAGAAAAAGGTTTAGTACTAAAATTCTTGTATAGTTTTAAATATGACAGACCATGTCTGATAATGCCAATTTTCATTATATACTTGAGCACAAAAACTGAAGGTCTTTTGCTTTTTCGATATAAGCCTTGAATTTGTCGAGCGAGAGAGGTAGATACATACATTAGCAGGGTCAAGAGGATTCGCCTAATGCCTAAAAGTAAATTTTTCATACGCACCTTGTATCATTCATATCCCTCAAAGTATCGATAAAAAACCTTGCAAACAGGTTCGGTTTTTCGAATTGTGAATCTGCAAATAAATGAGACGCGAAATTTGTGATCAAAATTGTTGGGAGTAAAATATTTTATCTAGTTATATTTTTTTGGCCAACAAATCCACTAATCCAAAAATCTGTTTTATGTTGACTTGATGTTAATATAAATTTGGAAGACGACTTATGAGTCGAACGAGAGAGATATATCTGATGTCAAAACGATTCAGCCTAATTATTCCTTCTTGACTAAAATCTCCAAAGTCTAGTTATTTGATGCACCTTGATTCGTTCAAGTCACCCAAAGTATCGATAAACCTTGTACATACTCGTTTTTCGAATTGTGAATCTAAAAATAAATGAGTCTCGAAATTTGCCATCAAAAAGGAATTATTAAAAAACTCTTTCGGAATGAAAGATTTTAACTACTCTTATTTTCTGTAGCCTTATTGAGTATATTGACTAATATAGTCCAAAATTTAATTTTTTTTTTTTTTTGATATACTTAAAACATTAGTTTTCTTTTTAAAACGTTATTGAGTATTTTCTACTGAAAACTTTGGGGGAATTTAAAGAAACCTCTTTTATGAAGTTCAGAAATTGAAGATTTTCTGTAGTTATATTTGTGGGCTGTCTGTAGAATTATTAAAAATACGAATGTATGCATGTTAGCTGTGGTTTAGAGACTTAAAAATATGAAATATATTTTATTTTTAATTAAAACTTAAATTTTCTTTTAAATATGTTGAATTTTTTTTTGTTCTTTTAGGTCAAGTTTTTGATCACATTTTCGTTCGGTAATTTAACGATAAATTCCTTTAAATAAAATTGCATTCAACAAATAATAATATTTCATTATTTCGATACTAATTTTAAAATAATTTTTTTCATGAAATTCTATGAAGCGTATTTTTTTTTTATAATTCTAAATAATTTGTAATTGTTATTATTATTGATTTTATTAATTATCTTTTAGTTTAAGAAATTTTCTAATTTTAATCTACAAAATAAAAATACATTTATAAAAAAAAATGTTGTTTATAAAAAAATGTTATTTATTTATTTTTTTTTTTATTTAAAAAAAAATTTTATTTAATTTTCTTATTTAAAAAAAAAAATTATTTATTTTTTTAATTTAAAAAAATTGTATTTATTTATTTGTTTACCCTGATATTTTACATATTCACTTACTGACTAATTACAAAACATATATAGAGTTTAGTTTTTTAAGCTTTACAACTAAGATATTTGAAATTTTTAAAAACTGAATTAAATTATTTATTTATTTTTTTTAAATTATTTTTTAATTTTTAACTTATTTTAATTTTTAAAACATTGACATAGTATTAGCTCACCAATCACAATTGTAATGCGATTGGTGCTTTAGAATTTGTTACAATAAATTCTCATACTTAAAAAAAAATAAATGTACTAAATAATAATAAAATTGCATTTTAAAAATACGGTGGATAGACCCAAGGCTTTTGAAATTATATCATCCCTGTTAGCTTTATCTTCAATTTTGTAGACCTTAATAATTAAAGTTATGTGGCTTACCGACGTTTAGAGCTCTCCACCAAAGCCATGTATGGAAAAACTTTCAAGCCTTCAGCGATTACTGCCATGACGGTTATCCAGGTTAAATATTTCCCGAGTTGCGCATTTTGCCCCAGATCTCTCCTACTAATTTTAAAAAAATATTTTATTCATGTAAATTCTAATTTTTTTATATTTAATTAACTAAGCGTATTTTTTTTTATAATTCTAAATAATTTGTAATTGTTATTATTATTGATTTTATTAATTATCTTTTAGTTTAAAAAAATTTCCAATTTTAATCTAAAATATAAAAATACATTAATAAAAAAAATGTTATTTATTAATTTTTTATTTTTTTTTTTAATATTTTTAAAAAAAGTTGAAAATTCTCTAAAATTAAATCTTGTTTTATAGCCGTTCGTAAAAAAAAGAGAATGTTTATTTTGGTTTTTGAATTTAAAAAAAATAATGTTTTATAACATTTTGTAGGTTTTATATTTTTTTAAAATATTTAAAAATAAAAGTATTTTAAAAATTTTTTTGACCTTAATATTTTAAAAATAAATGTCAAATGATTTTCATTAAATTTGAACTTATTTCTTAAATTTTTAAAACATTGACAGAGCATTAGCCCACAAATCACAAGTGTAATGCGATTGGTGTTTTAGAATTTGTTACAATAAATTCTCCACTTTTTTAAAAAAAAATTTTGAATTTTAAATTAAAATAAAAATGATAAAAATAAAAAAATAAAAATCTTTCAAATAAATAAAATATTTTTTTTAAATTAATATTTTATCTATCAGGAAAAAAAAATCACGTCAATATTTTCATTCGTTTATAAGATTCAAAATATCAAAACAAACCATTTTCAGTTATCGATAACTCTAAATCGAATTTAAAAAATGCCTTATTGGCTAGATCTACCAAATTGGAACAAATCAGAAGTTAAAAGGAAGTTTGCTTATTGAAAATAGGAGGCCGTCCAAAAAGTGTAACTTTTATGGTTTTCTCATTCAGCCCCAAACATGTTACTGGAACATAAAAAACTTTGGAATGCTTAAAATTCTTCCATTTATAGAGTATATACCAGAAAAGGCAACTCCCACTTGCTTTACTTTTCCTTTCATACTTGACTTGTCATGCCGACAATAAAAATTACAAAAAAAAATAAAAAATCGCAACGCGTCAAAATGTAGGCTACAATTATGTGCCGCATTTGAAATCAAATTCATGAAAATCACAGAAACCCCCAAGCTCCCCCAGATTGTCAAAAAGCAACAAAATTTCTATTACAAAGCAAACAACATGCAAAATTGAGGCGAGTTTTTCGCATTGAAAATTCGTATCACGCTTTTTGCTCAATTTTCTTTTGTTTTGACAATTTTTTTTTTTTTGCAGGTGACGCTTTCTGACGCTTTAAATGTTACATCCGAGCGCCTGAACTCTTGAAAGTTGGAAAAATCTGTGCGCAGGCAAAGTGAAAATCAAATTACCAAAAAAATAAAAAATAAAAGAAGCAGCACTGTAGAAGAAAAACACACGTGTCATGCACTTCAGACTGTCGCATCTATACAACATTTTGTCATTGTCATTGTTTTCGACAGCTGACGTCAACGTCAACGTCAACGTCGAACTCGAACTCGACTCCGACTTCAGAGTCCACGTCAATATCAGACATTGACATTGTCTCTCTGTGCGACATGGGCGACTACGGCTACGACTACGTCACAAGTCGCCGTGACTCAAATCAAAAACGTATCAAATAAAACTTGTAAGCACGAAATGTTTGCTCGACTTTTTTTCTAAATTTTTTTTCGTTGTTGTTTTTTTTTTGCAATTTTTTTGTATGTTGTAGCATACTTTTGTACGCACTCAACACGTGCTCAAGTCTGTCGCAAATGTCATCTAACTAAAAATGCGACAGAAACTTTGCAGGGGTTGCTCCAAACCACTTGGGGTTGTTGCGTCAATAAAAAAAATCATTGAAATAAAAATACAATGCCAGCTCACAATCAAAGAAAATTGAAAAAGCTGTTAAGGAAGCAATGCTTAGAATTTAGTAAATTATCGATTACTTAAAGGTAAGAACTATAATATCACTTAAATTTGGTTGTTTTGCGAAAGCATTCAAGCTGTGAAACGTTCAAGTTCGAACTTGACTCTAGTCAATACTTTAGAAAACTCTTTAAATGCTCCTTTCCGAAAATATTTTTATGAGCATAAATCCCATAAAAAAGGGAAATTTTCTATGACTTTTTCCTATTTTTTTTATATACAAAATCAGAGATAGCTAGGGCTGCCACCTGCACGGGCCTCGCCCGGCAATGCCTGGCCTAGGAAGTGGTCGTCGGGCCGCCGGGCCAATGAAAATTTTGCCGGATGAATTGAATGAATACTTAATTCATTAGTAAATTCGAATTTCCCGCGTACAGAGCGGATTATCAAAAAATGGCCGGGGTTAAAGCAATAGTTTTTCAATGAAGGAGAAGATAAAGCTTACAAAACGATTTGAAGCTTTGTGAAAGATCAAGAGAATGAACTGAACGACGATTTCAACGAAAATTTAACGTTCCCAGAATGCTATTTATACCAAAAGTATAAAAAATCTAGAAAAAGGAACAGTGATGAGTACACACATTCACAGTGTAATGCCAAAATTGAGAGATGGAATGCAAACCAGAATGGATGGCAAGTGCTTTGGATCTAAAGTCAACAAAAGTCTACCTCATTTGACAAAACATCAACGATAGAAATTTGAGAGAGAGGCATTATTAGTTTACCATCAAGCTCTTACATATTTGGGAAAATGGTACGATTTTGAAAAATCTCCAACACTTTTCAGTGTTGAACCATGAAGACGAAATAGTAGACCGAAAGCTATTTCTTCCAGCGGCTGAAGCGGTTGATCTTGATGTTGACAAAGACGCTCATTGCGACGAAATACTTTCTTTGGCGAAGATTATCCCCATCATCAAACAAATTGATTTCCCTGTCGATATAAAATGGGTAAAATTTTTCGAAACTTCTATGGATTTGTCCAAATGCCCTTAATTGTTGAAAAAGTTTTATCGATCCCCATCAGCAACGCCTACGTGGAAAAAGTTTTTTCAGTGATGCAGATTGGACCGGTTGGAGGAATCGAATGAGAGTCGAACTGCTGAAGGCAGAGCTTCTGACGAAATTAAATTTCCATATGAGTTGTGAAGAATTTGCTCTCTTTTTGAATCGACCGAAACAAGATCCACTTGACAAATGAAAAATACATGTGGAAAAAAAATAAATATGTAATAACTTAGTAAAAATACATCAAGTATGAAAAAATTTGACATTTTCAAATTTGCCGTATAGCTTCCATACCAATGAGACATCAGAAGTACTAAAAGTCGTTTTATGTTTCTTGACAAGAAAGCTGTAACTCTGTAATGTATATGGGTTTAAAATCTTTCTGAGGTGCGCAGATTTAAAGAAAACAAATTTTAGCAATGCTGGCAACGCCTCATCAACAAAGTTGCCAAAGTTATAAATATAAGTTGAAAAGCTGTCCGTGTTTTCTGTGTTTCGAGTCATCATAAGTCTTCTAAAAATGTTGGCAGCATTTATTCAGTCCTGCAAGTCCTTAGTATCGAAAAGAACAGTGTAAACTGGAAACCCTGCCATAGATTTTCATAACTTTTTTGAAGCTGTTTACTTTGTTTTGACCTCTTGCTAGCTAGTGTACAAAAAAACATGCACAACTTAATTCCACTCAAAAGCCAGCAGGAATTCAAAATTTTTTATTAAAATTTTGTTGGCTCACATAGTGTGCCAGCCAACGCACAAACCACTTTTATGTGCTTTATAATGACCCCACTGCTGTCATGCCTAAGCCGCCAAAGCTGGCACACAAATAAAGTTGGCCCAAATCAAATATAGTAAATGTTTTGAGGGCAACTACCAAAAATGCCTGTGTGTGTGTGTGTGCGTGTGATGAGAGCCACATGCTAATTAAATAACCGAAATACTAAGCGCACCCAAGTGAGCGACGCGCCTTCTATTCGCATATTATTAACCCACAAAGCTGACTCTGTCGAGTTATCATGCCCAGCAAGCTGACAGATCAGCTGCAGGCGCAACCCCCGAACAATACAACCCTCAATCCTCAACCCTTCGAGCGTATTTCGGTGAATGTGTGAAAGTGTGCTTGCATAATTTCATTAAAATAACTGTCAAAAATTTCACGTATGCTCAGGCACGTGCCCGCACAACCCACAAAGCTGAAAGTTCCCCCCCAATAAAACCCCGCTGCTAAGCCCGATCCTGCCTATAACTCAACCAGCTGAATTTTAAGCGTTTTGAATTCGTACAAAATTTCGGCAGTTCGGCGTCGTTTGCGCTTTACAGCTGTCAATAGGAATTTTGCAGGTGTCAAAAATATTTCAAGCGTTGCAAACACACCATACAACAGACAGAGCGATAGAGAGAGAGCAGTTACTGAGTAAGCGAGATAGGGTGCAACATGAACAGTCATGTCTGGGCTGAACAAATTGGCATAAATTACTTTTGGGGTCGTGTGGTTATAGTACTAGCTTCATCTGCCAGCTTGTGTGTATGAAATTAATTTTCATTATTGGATTTTTCGACTTAGACAGCATCATCATCATTGTCGTCATCGTCATCTTATCAACTTACACTCAGCCATACACACGCACTTACTTATATATGCACTACACGCACACTAAGTCTGTGTTTTTGTGTAAGGTAGAAATTTTTGCTCTTGACGTAGCACCTAATCGCTCAGAAATACGTTTAAGACCACAAAATATTGCAAATTTGCTCGAAAGGCACAAAATGGCAACAAAAATCGGTATGACTTTGACAATGACATTCAATTTGCAGTTAAAAGATTTTGCAATTTTTCAGGCATTTTTACCTTTCTACTCTGCCTCACCCAAAATTGTTTTAGCCAAATTTTACACACACACACGATGACATTGTAGAAAACCATATAAACCTAATAGCTGATATTGTTGAAGAAAAAGTTTTCAATTACATTTTGCCAACATTATTTGGAATTATGTTTCAATTATAATTTAAAGCCCCTACCCAAGACAAAGCTATGTAATACAATACAATTCAATAAACATCTTAATAATCGTACAGCGTCAACGAAAACTGACAAACTGACAGAGCTCAGGTTCTTTGCTCACACAATGCAACCACCAAGCGGTTAGGGATTTGCACACGGTAGAGCTGCATTAGTGAATTGGGGATACTCTTTAAAAAACAGCCAAATTTCAGCGAAATACTGCTTTCAGCGAATTCCTCAATGCACAACTTTGATTGAGTTTGCCATTTTTAATGAATGAAGCGCAAGAAACCCAAGTTCTTTGGGTACGTACGCAGCAATCTAAAACGCTTCCGTACAAGAACGAACTTCATTAAACAAAAATGGTCCAGAAGGCTTTTTTTCTAACATTTGCTAAGTCAGTACGCAGAGGTGCGAACAAAAAAGACATAGGAAAAAGACAAAACAGTGTTACCCTATGATTCTATGGAAAAATAAAAAACAACCAGAACTAAAAAGCTGTTTAGGTATTATTTCGATTATGTTGAGCCGTTAAGGGTATTAAAAAACTTTATTAAAAAATTAAAAAAAGTAATAAAAATATGAATCAATTTCATGTATATAGCATTTATGTAGCCTAAACACTGTTCAGCTTACTTTAGCAATTAAGATACAGTTCTTGGCTCGAAGCTTTTCGGGTTGTTGAATTTTTTTTAATTTTGTAACTTAATTTAAGATATTTAATATTATTTAAAAATTTTTGTTAATAATAATTCTTCTCCCAAACCCTTGTTTACCTCTTTTCGGACTCGCTTATGCTTTCCTGAGGTGTGGGTTTGCGATCTCAGCATTCGTCTGCAGGGATTCCGATCCTGGATCATAATAATATTTAAAATTTCAGCATTCAAGATTTTTTTCCTTTAGTTCAGTTTGGTCATATTTAAAAAATTTCAGATCTTACATTAAAAATTTAAATCTAGAAGAAAAAACCTGTATTTGAAATTATATTTTTATTTACCATTTGACAATTATTTATATAATACAAAATTCTTAGTTTTCTGTGTTTTTTTTTTTTTGCTAAATATCTTATTTATCATCTTTTTCTTATGAGCGAATAACCATTAAATATTATATAGTTACGCTATGCTATTAGGAGTATTTAATTATAAACGATTTGCAGTAATGAGGATAATTTGAATGGGAGCTGATAGAGGTGGATATGCTTCAAAATTTAATTTTAATTTTATGGTTCGCTAGCTCAAACGATATTTCCTTACTTTGGCAGATAAGTTCGAATACGAAGTACAGCAAAAAACCTTTAAAAATGCAAAAATTATCTTACTAGCTATCTACTGTCCGCTCCCAAAAAAAAGCTTGCAATAAGTTCTTGAGCAGAAAAAATGCGAGTAGCTCAAATTTTACTGTACCATATAAAAGGTATTCAAGTTTATTGTATCTTAAAATTCTTCCAAGAATATTTTTTTGAGTAAAAGCTTAAGAAAATAATTCCCAAAACTTTGATCGAAAATTGGTATCTAGATAGAAGCGCTCCCTTAAAAAACAAGAATACTTCGCTTGATCTAAAAAAAAAGTTTTCCCAAAACTTTGGTCGAAAATTGGTCTCTAGATAGAAGCGCACCCTTAAAAAATAAAATACTTCGCTTGATCTAAAAAAAAAGTTTTCCCAAAACTTTGATCGAAAATTGGTATCTAGATAGAAGCGCTCCCTTAAAAAAAAAAATACTTCGCTTGTTCTAAAAAAAAAGGATTTTTAATGTTTTCTCTTAGTGTGTAATAATGAAAAGTAAAGACCAGTGGCGGAACTGTTGGTTGGATCTTATTAGATAATTCTGAGGGTTCGATGTTTCCTACAAAGTTTGATCATTACACTAGCTTACAAATTTTAGGGTCATCGAGGAAACCTTGAAAATAAAGAGTTGGTTAGGGCAATTTTGGGTCAAAAAGCACAAAAATTACATACATTTTTGGCTTAAGAACCGTTTTTGAGATTTTTTCGAAAAACATGTTTTAGGTTACTAGTTTCAGTTATTCGTAAATATCTCGTGAAAAGACATAAAATACCATAAGATCGAAAGTTACTTATGTGGTATTTACGATGATATGCGCTATGTAAAGATTGAGAAAAAATTATTGAAGTTACAAGCAACCAAAGTCGAAAAAATTTGACATTTTCAACCATTTTTCAAAATTATAAATTTTCAGTTTTCTTTTTAAGAAAAAAGAAAACTTATTAAAAATTTAAAAAAAAACCTTTGAGATGAAGGATGATTCTTTTACGAACATTTCGAGCCTACGATCTTCAAAATCGGATAAGAACTGTAGATGCTATGGCACCATGTACAAAAGTTCCAATAGTTCGAAAAAAAATTGTTCACTCAAAGTTTTTCGTTTGCGAATTTGTATCCAGCGGTAGTCGTGATTTTTCGTACGTGGTTCAGTTCTTACCCGATTTTGAAGATCTTAGGCTCGAAATGTTTGTAAAAAAACAAACAAAAAGTTGGTTATTCGATATTAAAATTTTTTATATTTCTTAAAAAATTGTTTTCGATAAAATGGAAATTATTAATTAGAAATAGGAAAATTTTATCATCATTTTACAAAAAAGACTACCGTTCACCAAAAATAAGTTTGGGTCAGCTCTTAAAACATAGCCAGATATTTAGATTTTCCTTGTACACGTTTCAATTTAGTCAGTTATTCGTTCAACAAATACAAAATTTAAGTATACTCTCAGTAAGGGTATTAGAAACAGACACATGAGTAGTAGCTAGTGAAAGCAAGCGTACAGTCTGTAGCCGTTATGGTTTTAATGGCTGGATAATGAAGAGCCCACAATAGCCATAGTACTATGATACTACTCTGCATGATGTTTCTTCCACTTGCTTCCAACCATATCATAGTCGCCTTCATTGTCATCTTGCCTGCCGCATGCTACTGGCTGCCAAACAATTTTCGGAAGCCACAAAACTAACCAAGCAAATAATTTGCGAAAATTGAATTTGCTCTTCATGAATTTCATGAATATGAATATACATATTTGAAGCGAGTCAGTCAGACAGTCGGTACTCCCATTCCGTACAAATTATCAATAATTTGGCAAATTTAATTTGATTTGGCAAGCAAACGAAGTGCTGCTGCTCTTTGGGCTATATCGAAATCAAAGACTTGGCTCAAAACTCAAATTTAATTGTCAAAGTTGGTGCTAAGCAAGCACAACGAATCTCATCTCATCTTGACTGAGGAAATTGTCAACTAAGGCCTCTAAGCATTTTCGAACTTTTTGCGCAATTTTCTCAATTTTTTGTTTTTTTTTTTGGGTGGTTTTAAAATCTACGCGTCAAAAGGTAGCAACAGAAAACGTGCACGGCCTGCTCAATGAACTTACAGCAGTTCCAGAAACTGAAAGCTAGCACGATTTGGGGCAGCCTGGGAGACGCACGTGGCGAGAGGCGTGGCAGCAGCTAGCAGTTGCATTTGAAAGTTGCACAGTGCCATGTTCCATTGAGTTTTGTGTTACATTTTCGTTTAATGAGACCAATAAAAGGCTTTGGGTAGCTTTTTGCAAGCGAAATCAAAAGTTTTTTTGCAAATTGCATTTGTTATGTCAGCTCTTAAATATTTGATGTTATGGCCAAGTGGGTGAGCTGTATTTCTTGAGAGGAGTTATTTAAGGGTGGCCCCAATCTAGTACTCACTCTCTTGGATTACTTTAACAGCTGAAATTGAAAGCGCACGCACGTGTTTAAGTCGTTAAACCCTTGCACTAATTACGCACATGGGACATTTTAAATGTGTTCCTGGGCCTTGAAGGGTTTGAATTGATTCGAGATTATTAAAATGGGAACAAGCTTGCGAAAATGATTTTAGTTGTTTGCAAAGCTTAAGTGCTTGAATTTAAGACGCAATTTAATGACAAGCCATAAAGGTGTTGCTATTTGTGTAGCTTTGACTTGGAAAAATTTAACAAATGTTCCTAAAAAACAGATTTTATACTGTATGTTTTTATGACGTAAGAAGTTAACAAGATTAGGTATAGGATAAGGACAATCATACGAAAATCTGGCTACAAAATACTATTTGGTAATTACCTGTCTTGCATCAAAGGTTGCTGTATCACCCTCTATCTGAAGCTTTCAATCAAGTCACGATCTATCTCTGCGTTGTTTGCCATGAAAAGCCGCATGTTTCTGGAGCTTCTTCTATTGGATGCATATCTTAAGCTTGAGAGCCTAAGCTGTTCGTAAGACATTTGGTTTCTAAATGAAAATGTAACAGTGTTTGAATCTTTTGGAAGTGCCTACCAGGAAAGTTCTCCGTAATTTTCTTGGAAGACCCCGATAATGGGAATCTTGAGGCCCGTTACAGGAACAGGTAGAATACAATATTTTTAAAGATATATAAAATATTGTTCCCAAATTCGGTATAAAATGGAATATAATCGAAATAAATCCTAAAGACAACGCACCTAATCTTATCAATATATTTATAAAAATTGCATTGCGGAAACATTCCAGCAAACACTGAGATCCTCATCTTATAGTGAGACTAGCTTGCAGCCTGAAAGGTTTTCACTTATGGAGATCCCCTAAACTAAAGCTAGAATGATGTACTTAGTATAGATAATGAATCTTATCCAACGGCTTGACAACTGAGGACAGTGTAAACGTGGTGCTTGAAAATCTCAGGATTCTCTGAATATTAACGTATTTTGAGAATTGGCGAAAAAACGGCTTAACCACTTAGGAGAGTCTAAGTGCTTGTCTGGACTTAATCAAGCTTGCCCGAACTCTGAACTCTCAAGATTCCAAAGTATTTAGAGCAGTGTTCGGCACGAAATACGCTCACATTTGAGCTTGTGTTTTTGTGAGTGATGCAGTGACGTCGCAACCCTTCGACACAAGAATCGGCATTGCCGCTTCGTGTCTATTGCTGCGCATACAAGAGCATGTGACGTGTACGTATACTGAGCGTGTGTTGACGCCACTTATCCCTATATACGTGCGATAGGTCTGATAGGTCTAGGCTTTATTACTGAGGACAGTCTAAGTGCTTGTCTGGAGGTTGTTAAGCTTACAATCTCTGGATCCTTCAGATTTTAAGGTACCTTGAAGATTATAAATCTAACAGCTATTTAAACGAAAATATGGCTTAACCTTTAAGAACAGTTTAAACTATTTTTTGAGTTTGTCAAGTTTGCAGAATCTCAGGTTAGAGTTCTAGCAGCAGGCCAACCAAAAAAAAGATTGAGTCACTGACAGTCTAAACGTTTAAATAAAGCTTGTCAAGCTTGCAAATCCCATGATTCTCCGGACTTTAAAGAATTTTATAAGCTAGGGCTGCCCAAACGAAAAAACGGCTTAGCCACTTAGGATTAATTAAAATCTTAACTATTTTCTGAATTTTTTCAGGCTTGTAGGATCTAACAATTATCTCGATTTAAGAGAATTTTATGCGGGATATTCTGGTCAAACAGAATATCAAATGCAGAACTGTGGTGCATCACTTATGAGTACCCTACCCACCTCCAAATCAGGAAACGTAAATGGACATGGATAGGTCATGCTCTCAGAAAAGAACCAAGCAGTATTGTTAGGATGGCACTAGACTGGAATCCCAAAGGAAGCAGACGAGTAGGACGACCAAAAGCAATCTGGTGGCGGACTGCCCTTCAAGAACTGGCGCAGCAAAGCATACCATGGGTTACAGCTAAGCAAACAGCGCAAAATAGAGTTCGATGGAAAGCTCTTGTTGAGGCCCTAAGCTCCCAAGAGGAGTAAGAAACAGAAAAAAAAGAGTATTTTAAGGATTGGTGAAATAGCAGCTGCTCAAACGAAAAAAAAATTAGTTTGCCACGCTTTTCTAAAGCTTTTCAAACATATTTAAAATCATTTATCATACATATAGAGATATCAAAGTATCTTGAAGATTAGGAATCTGACAACTACTCACAAGAAAATACGACTGCGAAAATTAGGTCACTCCTCTGAAGTTTGTCAAGCTTGCAGAATATCAGTATCCTTCGGATTTCAAAGTACTTTACAGATGCTAGCAAGTGTCAAAACGAAGAAAAAGGGTAAGAAATAGACGTTTTTATTGAGATTTGTCAAATTTAGAGAATCTCGGGATCTTCAAGCTTTCAAACTAGTATTTTGAAAATCTGTAACATTCTACAAAAGTTTTGAATTATTTTTAATAAAATGTTGATATATGTATTTGAAAGTTGTCAAAGAAAGCTACCAGCTGTTGCTCTAAAGATCATCTCCATTGCGCCTTTGTGTTAGTTGATAGTACATATAAGCTTCGGCTAGTTTCCATACCGCCATATTTCATATATTTGTGCTGGTTTCTTTACGATAATCTCTGTACAAAATATTACCTCGGTTTCGCCAACTTTTTTCAACTTATCGGTCCTAATTCCTAGCTGCGCTAAATTTCAGCTAGTGAACTAACTTCTTGCAACTTTTTTTCCATACCATAAAGTATCTATACCATACCATTTTGCATTGCTTTCCATTAACCTTGAATTGCCGTTTGCCTTAAAATTTTGTCAATAAATACTTTATGCGCCCTGATTGCCGCCAAAAATTACCCATTTCTTTACTTAAATAATAAATTCAAGGCTACAGTAATTACTTTTCAAAGAAATATTCCCCAACAGCCAACAGCAATAAATGTCTATAAAAATACTTACTTAAAAATTAATTAATAATTAGCAGCCAATTTTTATTATTTGCCATAAAAGCAAAAGTTATGATTCCCGGAAACTTCTTGACGATGGCAATAAGGGTAACAAGTTGGGTTGTTCTTGTTGTTGGGCTAAAAAAAAAAATAATCTACTTAAACTCAAATTTGTCATTCCCAAAAAAAAAAAAAAAGACAATCAAAAAGGGGGAAAAAAATTGACATCAACAAACAGAATGACAGAAATAAAAGTTTGAGAGGAATGGCAGCTGTCGAATAGAGGTGGGAGTTACGGGGTGGCTCCGTATTTGGAACCATACAAATGATCGCTCATAAAAACTGACACTTTTTGGCGCAACCGACTGAAGGTAGACAGTGTGTGAGGCGTGGCAGGGTGCGGTGTTCAGAGCTAGGGAGGAAGTCATTGTTGTCAGCAGTTGGCTGGCTGACTGTCAATGGAGCATCCGTCATGGATTCTATTGGAAATTGGTTTCAATCAAAGTTTTGCAGAGAAGAGCATAAAAAGCGGGCGGGAGTGAGTAAAGGTAGTACAGCTATACGCTAAAAGCTACAGTTATGCGCCATATCAAATCACTCAAAGTGTTACATAGACAAGCAGACAGTTAGTAGATGAATACACATACTAGCTTATACATAGACAGTGACGTAGTCGGGGGGAGCAGTGAGCAAATCAGTTCCTTCTCAGAATTAAATAATCCTTCATAAGGTTACCAAAAATTTTATTTTTAGCCTGCTTCTCCTAAATAATTATTTTTATCATCCAAGAAACAAATCGTTATTCAAAACGTTAAAAATTATACGAAACAATTTTTCTTTTTAAATGTGTTTCATTAAATTTGTCAAAAATGCGTCTGTCTGGATAATGTACAAAAAATTATCTCTCATCGATTTTTTTATATATAGTATTAATTTTTAGTGAAAAACACGCTTTCTTAAAAAATAATAAAAAAAAAAAATTAAAAATAAAAAAATTAAAAATAAAAAATTTTTTTTTTTTTAATTTCATTGAAAAAGAGTCAAGCTCCTTTATTTGTTTGCGCAATATATCTTTTCAAAAAAGTTATACTTAAATATTCAGCTATCGATAAAAAAAACAATGTTTTGCAAAACAAAATTTTCGAAAATATTATGAAAATCAAATAGATCGAAAAAATTGTCCGTTTCGCCTTTTTTCGCCTGCTACAATTATAATTGCGTAATTTTTTAAATAATTTTTTTATGAATAATTTTTACTAAATTTTTTCAGGAATTAAACTTACATATTTTTTTAAAACATTAGTAGGTTTCACTAGAAACTTTCTATTTCTTTTATTTTATAAATTATTATTTACTAAATTTACTTATTGTCTGAAATAATAAAAAAGTAAAAAAAAATATTAGGTAATGAAAATATATTTTTGCTTACTTTTAATTTTTTTTTTATAAAAAATTATGATTTATAAATATTTTGCATATAATTTTTAGTGAAAAAAAATTTTCTTCTAGATTCAATTAAAAATTTAAAAAATTGTATTTTGATAGTTTAAAAAGTGAATTGTATAAGGCACATTTTCATATTTTTATTTTTTTCAAGCTTACAAAAACAACTGAGTGGGAAAACTTTGACCAAAAACGCTCATGATCCCCTATCACAAAAAGCTGCCTACGTCACTGCACTCTTACACACATATATGCTATTACCTGCAATTGTGTCTGTTGTACTCGTTATGTTACCATTGTTTTTTTTGTTGCAGTGTATTTGCGCTCACATTTCGCATTGGCAAATGGTTATCATATTGTTTATAGATTTTGCAACAAACAACTGACATTGATTGATCAATATGAGACAGGAAAGCTCGTTCAGCCACTTGGTTATTAGTCCTTCAACATTTTGTGCTAGCTGCATTTTTTTTTGTTCTCTCCTACTCATTGTTGTTGTTGTTGTCAACTCTAGCTCAAATATCAGGTAAAGCGTATTGGTATTATTGTTGTATGTAGCTTGTTGTTGCTGTTTGCAGCAGCTGCCTTTAAAAAGCTTAAAATTGTTGCTTATGATTAATCACAAGGCAACAGTTGGCTGCTCTGATGATAAAAGAAAAAAAAAATAAAAATTTGAAACAGCAACAACTTTGAAATGAAAAACTTGAGCTTCATTTTGCATTTTGCGGCACAGTTGGCCAAAATTTCATTGGTAAAGCAAATATTTTAACACAAATTAAAATACATTTAGGCAGCTGTGGCCAGCAGCAACAGCTACAACAAATAACAACAAAATTTCAACTGCCATTTGAATTTACGCAGTGCAAACTTGTATTTTATTATTTTGATTTTATATTTGAATGTGGCATGCAACAAAAAAACAGCAGCAGCACAGCAGCAGAACTGTTACTACGACGCAGAGTCAGAGCAGCTGAAAAGTATGCTAGCTAAAGTTTGCCACAGACATGAGGCACATGTCTGCACTCACGCACGCATACACAGTAAGATACATATACACGCACACTTGCACACAGATACATGTGTACACAATTCAAACGTCAATTGCATTTTAATATCGCGCGCACACACACACATACACACACAATTGGCACTTCAATACATGTGACGCAGCTGTGCTCTCTTCTCTGCTCTCTTCGCTTCGTAAGGAGGCACTGCCATAGACATAAACAAGCCAAAAAATGTCAGAATATTTGAAATAAGTTATTCTGACTTTTAAATACTCTTTTTGCAGTATATTGCTTATTCTGCTTGTCGTCGATTATTTAATAATTTTTACATTTTTATTAATTTGTTGATAGGTAACGAATAATTACACTGTAGAGAAAGGCAAGTGCGAATGAACTGCTTATGGACTTTTTATCACCCCAGACCTTCATAAAAACTCCAAAAACTGAAATTATGTTTTTTTACAAAATATTTTGTCGTGGGGATTAAAGATCGTTTTTTCACTAACTAAAAGTTTAAGATTTGCAAATATCAAGGAAGATAGCTTCAGTGGCCTTGCAGTACTTAATCTCAAAATTAATAAATCAGATGCGGAGATCTGATTTGGATTAAGTGACCAGGTAACACAGAAATTTCTTTTAATGCATTTTCGCCAGAATTCCAATTCTCGGCATCACAGACACCCCTTTGGGATGGTTTCAAAATCTCTAGTAAAATCTGTAGTAAATCGAAATTTGAAAAAAAATACAAAAATTGTATTTTTCTCACAATGTTTCTTCAATTTATAATGTTTTTGTTGTAGTTTATTTGATTTAATTCCTTATCAAATTCCTTCTAGAACATCAATGACAGTTTGAGTGGTCATTGCTTGATCATGGGTGACGCCATATTCCTAGTTCATAAAATAAATATAAAATATACTTACAATTAAACAAGTATATTGCGCACTTTGTTTACTTAAGGGATTATAACGCCCAAAACTGAGGAAAATTTACAACAAAAAAAAGTTTTTTAGAAATTTTTTATGATTAATAGAATTTTGCCTTTCTCCAAAAATTGATTTTTTTGCATGAGATTTTTATCATGAAATCGAACAAAGTAAATTTTCAAGGCTAAAAATACCTTATTACAGAAAAATTACACTAGCTTACAAATTTAAGGGTCATCGAGTAAACATTCGTAAAAAAGTGTTTGTTAGGGTAATTTTGGGTCGAGAAACACAAAAATGGCTTAAGCACCGTTTTCGATATATTTTCGAAAAACATGTTTTTGGGCACTTATTTCATTATCTCGTGAACACAACTTTGCATCGACGTGATAGACGATTAGAAAGAAATTGATGTGATCTTTACAGTGATACACAATTATGTACAGATTAAGTAAAAATTATAGAAGTTACAAGCAACCAAAGACGAAAAAATTGTAATTTTTGACCATTTTACAAAATTACCAAATTTGGATTTTTACTACACATAAAATGACAATGTCAAAACTTCATATAAACAAAATATCCCACCATTTGGGATTTTTTTTTTTATATGAAGTTTGGGATTTTTTTTTTATATGGAGTTTTGACATTTCGTGCGAAATTTTTGCATGCTGCGTATGGGCCTTAATGAAAAAAAAAAATTATGTTAATTTTCAAACTGAAAGAGAATTCTTTTGCAAACATTTCGAGTCTAAGATCTTCGAAATCGAATAGGGACTGAAGATGTTATGGAACCATGAAGAGAAGGAGGGCTATCGATGGCCGTTACAGGGGATCTAATGCTTCGATTTGCCTAAAATTTTGTAAATACTTTTTTTTTTAAATTTACTTCCAAAATTGAGCTGACCGTGTGCTGACCATTAATGTCTATGTATGCAGACATAAAGGCAACTCTGGCCAGCTCTCGGCCAGCGTTACCAGTGGCATCACAAAGGGCCTCTTTGTGCCTAGGTGCCTCTGGGCTGTTCCATAACAGGCAACCACTTAAAACTTACCTAACCTAACCTACATCCAAAATATGTTTTAAAAAATTTTCCAATTATTTGACATGTGACAAGTTATATCTAACCCCTTAATTTACTAAAACCTCAAATATCGAAGGCCATCAGTAAATTGGAATATCAAAATACTGTTTGCTGTTCTTTAGTACAATATATGCATTAACAAGAGGCTGGTTTCCATATGTACAAAATACCCCATACATATCACAACCCACCTATAATACCATGCATGCTCATCTCCTATACCCTTCTCAAATCATTTTTTTTTACCAAGAAGTTTTTCATAGTGATCATTACACTGTGCGTATGTGCAGAATTTTTTCTTTGTATTCCTTGCTATTATTATTATTTTTTTTTTTGGTTTGTATAATATTTGCATATTTATGCTGCCTGCACATAATTTAAAAGTCAAATTGTTTTTTAAATTTCAATAACTTCAAAGCTATTGTTCAAAGCAATTATGCTGCCATTAAAGCTGCCTAGGCAAATATTTTTTCAAGCTGGCATTTTGAACAACATATTTTTGCCATTTTCTACACATTGATGTTTTACTTCCATTCTATTATATTTTATTTTATACTTTTTTTTTTTGTATTTCTTTTTTGTTTTGTTCTCTTTTGTGATTGTTTTTGTTGTAGTTGTTTGTGTTGCTTTTGTGCATTGAAAGACAGGCCAAACAATTTGGTGTAATTTAATTAAATGAACACAGCAGCAGGCCAGACAAAATGGCAAAACGCTTCAATAGCCTGGCAGGCAGTCCAGAGCCTCAACTACAACAGCAACAAGAAGAAAAACAACTACAACTCTGGCTACAGTAGCAGAGCAAGGGGACACTCCCGGCCAGTGTTGCCGCATTCACATTGCATTGTTCAGTGGGTCTGATGGTTGCTTGTCTGTCTTTTGGTCTGTTCGTCTGTCCAGCAGTGTGGCCGGTTCTCAAAATGACAAAAGTTAATGCTTAGCAACGTTGGCGACAGCAGCGTCCCAGTACAACAATAACAACAACAACAACAATGACCATTAGTAGGCAGTCAGGCAGCTCGAAAAGCAGAACAAAAAAAAAAAATACCATAGAATAATAATAAAAAGCAATGACGAGGCTGTTGATAAGCTTGGAGCTATATAGTGAGAGTGGGAGCAGGCCGCGGACGACACCTGCTGATTAAGATCACAAATTGAAAATCATGCCAAGCGACCAAGCTACTAACCAAAACTAAACGTTTCTTGCGTCTCCTACCATACCCCACTCTTAGTTATCTGTTAGTATTTTCATTAGTTCGGCCGTAATTTCAATCACATTTTTGCTTTTCTCTTGCCTTTGATGTGCTGTTGTAGTTACTACGTCAGCAGGTGAGTTATTGGAATTTTCATTAAACTAATCGAAGTGTGAGTTGAGTTTTCTTTGCCCTGTGAATGACAGTCGCCTGAGGTGTATATGGGATGCAAGAAAGTAGAGCCTTATCAGATGTCAAAAGTTTTCTGGCTAGTTAACTGACTTTTGCTACCGGCAGGCTAAAGTCAGAATAAAATAAAATAAAATCAACATGAAATGTTGTAGTTTCTGCTGTAACTGGCTGTCATTACACATGGTAAATTTGTTGTCTTGTCGGACAGTGTTCAACTAGGAATAAAATAATACGGAAATGTCAAAAACTGAAAGATAGTTTTGTGGTCAATGGCAAGCAAGGACATACTCGTACGCATTTTATTTCTAGAAAATAATGTTTAAATGTTTACTTTGAGTCAAGCGAAGGTATGCTAACATCGAAATAAAGGAATTCCTTGCTTATAAGAGCAAAATTGGCAAAATTCATGTGAAACAGACTCAAACGAGTTCCAACTCTCTCAGTTAGTCATTGTTAGAATATCCATCGTCAAGGTGTCATAATTTTCATATATATTTTCAATGAGTTTATATAATGATTCCACCGTTGGATGCTTTTTTACAAACATATCTACCGATAGAGTGTTGTTGTTTTTTAATTTTCGCTTAAAGCTTCTGAAGCTCTCAACTTTCCATCCAATGGTCGTAAGAAAGAGACAATATAAGCGGAGAGTTGGAGGGATATGGCGAATCGAATTATTTAGTCGTCATGAAGTTAATAATAATAATCGGAATTGCTTGCGTCTTCAAAATGTCTTCGAACTGAAAATCTATTATCATTGAGGTCATTAAAAATCAGAGTTGCACTTTTAACGACTATTTATCAAATTCGAGTTACGCCAAAAAAATGCTAGCTGGTTCCAATTCTGACTACTTTATAACCCCAGCGCTGGCCAAAACCAAAGCAGCACTAGAATCGGGCACAGCACTAGAATCGGTTGTCAAATCTCCCTCTACTCTAGCCAAGTAACCTAGTGAACATCCGAACTCCTGCGTTTCCACAAAAATCGTAGTAGGTTGCTGTCAGGAGTCACCATAGGCCTAATAGCTGAGAGGGTTTCCCAACACGACTTCTGCTGTAGCTGCGAAAATACAGCACTAACTGTGCCTGACCCGTATTACTCAGAAAAAAACACCCATTATTTGCGAAAGCATTTCTCCGAATAGCTGCGCTGCCTTATGAATCTGCCCAAGACAGACCTAGCTCTTTTTATCGAATGGTCATAATGGTCTAGCAAGTGGATTGATTAAGACGTGGCATTTGTGAGCAAGCAGTGCTGCCCATTTTTGGATAACTGACAGCTAGATGCCGCTAGCAATTCAAGCTAGGTGGGGCCAGCAGCAAGAACACTTATTTTATTTTATAGCTGAAAACAAAAAGTAAATGTGAAAATCAGCTGTATGTTTACAAATAATAAATGTGTTCCAAGCCGTTTTATTTGCATTTGCGCGATAATGATAGATCTGGATAAGGTGCCTTATAGTTGGCTGGGTTCCACTTCCTTTACTATATTTAGCTATTTTATGCACTTTTTTAAAGTTTTTGCATCTACTTTGGCTACCCATCAAGTTTTATGCTATCAAAATAATTTGTTACACATTCACTTTCTGCGCTAAAACAGAACAGGTGATGTTACTACTGGCGCCCTCTAGATGTCAAGTGCCCAAAGAAAAATGGGCAGCACTGGCGGTTAACAAGGCTGTGTACCAAAAAGCAAAATCCTTTGCTCTAAGAATTTTGAAAGCGTTTTTTTATATGAAGTTCTGTTTTCTTTCGGGTCCTTTTGCGTTTCTGCGTACTCGCCTTAAACGATAATGTACTCAAAAATTGTATCCTTGAAATCTAAAATCTCGGTGCACACGAACAATTCTCTTCTAAAATGAAAAAAAAGATGCCTCCTTTTTGCAAAGCAGTGGGTTGCTATCACCTCCTCTGTCTGACTTCAAAACTCTTCCTTATATGATATTTCATGCTCTATGCTGAACTCACCTTTTCAATAACTTTACGCAGGTCAAGGGCCTTCCTAAACAGTAGCTAAGGGTAGGCAGATAATTCTGAAAAGACAACAAGTAAACATCTTTCATTGGAGAAAGGAAAATGAGCGCTCTCTAATCTTGCCTCTTTGTACAAACAAGTTCAACAAGTTGCTAAACAAATTTTTATTTTAATTTTAAATTAAGCAGCAAACCTAAACAAACTTAAAATTAAATTTCACACAAATTAAATTTCACACAAATTTAATTTTGGACAGTACGAAAAATAAATAATTTCTCTATTGAGAATGTGTGAGCAAAAGTTGCTTTCACAGCTGGACCGCAAAAAACAAAGTTTTGTCACTTGAAATGTGTTTAAAATATTTTGGGTATTTGGCTTTTGACTTGGCTAGTAGTTGCAAGTGTGGGAATTTTTTCTTTTTTGGTATAAGATGGTTGTTTGTGTGTGGTTGCCATGTGTCAGCAAGTTTATGCAGCAAAAACTTTCAACTTACAAGTTTCTTAATTGTCTGATTGAATTGATGATTTAATAACTTAAATTTAATTTGTGCTGCTCTGTGAGTGTGTATGAGTGTTTGTGTGTGTGTGTGTGTTTGTGCCACCATTGAGTTGGCAATTTTGGCCAACTTGCGTTCGTTAGAGTTTTTGGTCGAAAAGTTTTGCCGAAATTTTCAAGCACTGTGACAGCATTCATTTGCAACGGTTTGTATTAAGTTGCTGTCAAGTTTTCGCATCTACAGATTTTCAATTTCAATTGAATGGCCAAAGTTTTAACACAGCCAGAGTGTAAAGAGTGGCCAATACACAAGTACGATACGGTAAGAGCCATAAAACGCACGCCAAACTCGATAATACTCTTAGCTTCGATAAGGTCTTGAACATAGCCGTACAAATCAAAAGGCAAAATCAATTTTTGTAAGCCCCTCCCCTTCGAACTCGAACTCTTTTGAATGCCGAACCGCACCTACGCCCCCTTGTTGCCAAATATTACCACTGAGGCTTTTCACTGCATTGGCCAGGCATTAAAGCATTGAGCCACAATGCGATTGCGGTCAGAGTTACAGCTCCAGAGCAGCTTCACATCCGTTTCCGGCTTGGCCACAAAAAAATGAAAAAAAAAAACTAAAACACAAAAAGCTCTCGACGTGTTGAGGCAACCTAGCCAGCCAGCCAGATGGCATGTGGCCTCTGCTGGGGCATGCCACACTTAACGGTAAAAAGCAAGCCGAAAATACCAAAGAAAAACAGTAAATACCAAGGAAAAAGGACTTTTGTGGCAAAGCTGTGCCAGCTGTTGTCCAAAGAAATCAGCTTGTGGCAAAGTGCGCATGAAAAAAAAAGAAAACGAGCAGAGCAACTTGAGTGGGTTTTTTTGAGCTAATTAATTAGGTTCTCTGTAATGCTATGACTTTGAAATGTATAAAGGGTTGCCACTTTTTAGCGGTTTTAATTGAAAATCCAGTTCAACAGTCTACTTATGTTACCCACTTTTCATCAAATCAAAACTTGGCATTAAGTTCAGCCATTTGTATGCAACAGGATGCGGAAGGTATTTCCTGCCAAATGAAGCAATAAGCAAGAAATTGTTTCATGGACTATGCACTTTGTGTGCCTACAGAAATTGAAGACCGAAAAGAGCTAGATACAATGAGATATCGGACGCCATGCATAGCTTGAATGAAAATTTTACAAAAGTTAAGAAGTTTGTTTGGGGTGAGTCGATTTACCTATGCTCTCCTTTTATGGATTTATAATAAAACACAAAAAAGTGTATCTCTGCAATTCACACCTCAAGCAACCCCGGAGCAATTCTAAGTCTATAGCCAGAGGTAATAATAATAATATTAATGGGAAAACTGCATTGCGACCTTTGGTATCTATTGTGCTCCTTAATAGCTCTACAGCTCCTTGGCTAGTCCAATTACGGAGATAAATTTAATTATCTGAGATGGTTTTAGTCTAGTAGCATCGTGCATCAATATTTTGTGTTCGCCGAAGAGGGACTCCCTTCTTCTGGCAAGAGCATCACTCCATAAGTATGTGTTGGCAGGATTGCTCCTTAATTTCACAGAACCTACAGGTACTGGAGTCTATGATGCCCATCATGCTCAGGTGTTTCCTGAGCCTGCAGTGTCCTGTAAGTAACCCAATAGGTATCCATAGGGAATTCTTGCTCATGTGGGGGACATTCTTGAACCTATTCAGATCATATGAGCCCAGGAGCTGCTTGGATTGTCGAAAACCAGTCGTGCCAATCCAGTTTGAGTGTTGTTCTGGATTTCTCCTCTGTTTTTGTCAGCTGTTTAATGGTGTATTTGCCAATATCACAAAAGGGTTCAGAGCCTATTAATTGTTTCGTAGCACCATTTCTTACAAGCTTTTCAGCTAATTCGTTCCCAGGAATGTTGTTATGTCCTGGGATTCATCTAGGGGAAATATTGTTCCAAGATCCCAGATGGCTTAGTTTGGCGCTGATTTCCTGAAAAAATTTTAAGTTTATTCTCGAGACACCACTTTTTAAGCGGAGGTAATTTTTCTAAAGTTTGTGGCAGCGAGAAGCACAGCTGGAATCCGGGCATTCCCAAACTAACATCAACTACTTGGGTCACAGAAGTGCCTTCCTTAGGTTAGGGATACACGGCGAGACCGAGGAAAGTGACTGCTGCATCACAGCTCGAAAATGGAATCATAGGTTCGTCACTTTTTTCCTGAAGAGAGAAAACTTAAAGGGAGAAACTCTCATCAGGGAATAAGAGCCAACGATCTACACAGACGGCTCGAACACGGAGGAAGGTACTGGAGAGAACTTTTTCTCGGAAGCTTGCGACGCAGCTTTCATCCCGTCTTCCCAAATCGTGCAGCGTATGTCAGACCGAGATCTTCGCAGTTGGCAAACGGTAAGAGTGATAGAGCCCAAGAAATGTATCTATGCTTGTCGACATCACGATATGAAAACGAGGGGACGGACGAACGCGTCATCCTTAAAAAGCAATCGTTAAAAGGTTTATCTATCGGATTCTGCACGCTTTTCTCGCATTTTCCGATCACACTGGCTAAGGTACAATCCATAGCGAACAACTAAATTTCAACGGTTCCACAAGAACAGGGCCAGAATTCATCCAACGCCTTTGCCCTGCACTTCTTAGAAAACGCACACAAACCCTTTTTCGAATATCTGGACTGTCTGCCTTTAGCGGACGTCACTCTTTTTTTCGAATCCTCAAAAATGCTTAGTATTGAGAGCAATTCAGACGAAAGAAGAGCGCCCACCAGCTTTGCCAACCAACTGTACTCCAGCTCGACTTTATGCATTACAGATGTTAATATTCTTAACTTTTTGTTCAAATTATTTAAGCAAAGTTTATTTTTCTGATTTTATGTTCGTTCTCAGCGACCTCAAAAACCCCCAAGTGAACATTTTCAAGAGAAATCACACAGTAAAAAATTATTGTCTCGAAGGCTTAATGCAAATGACGTAGAAGGGATATATTTCGTAATTTCGAATAGCCATAACTTTGCCAAAAAAATTATCATAATTGATCTCTTGAAATCTTAAATTTAAGTGTAAGAGTGGTACCTACTAAATGATGTAACTGGAGAGACAGACCACACAATATTTTTGCACCCTCTACATAACCTCAAAAGTAGGGAAAACGCCGTTTTCGTGTACATAACCTCAAATATCTTAAAATCCTCATGTGATGGGCCAATTCTGACCCCGGATCGGATTCTACGCAGCAAAATACTTCGGAAATGACCCTTAGCTTTCCAACAACTAAACCATGTTGCCCTGTGTAATGGATTACACTCAAATACGGAAATTTGGAAGTCAACGTAATTACTTAATTTTATTCGGAGCAAAAGGGTTGAAGGCACCCCACTGTTGGGCAACTGATCACATAACTACCATAATATGCCAAAGTCGATTGTGCTTGTTCTTATATAAGAAATAAATAATCGAACGTCGTCAAATCGACGATAGGCCGATTTTTTACGAAAAGTAAGTCTGATAGGCAACAAGTACAATTATAATTTACAAAATCATTTTTCTATTTTGTTCTCAACAGTTTCCGTCTACAGCAAGTCGTTTTTAAAGCAATAAAAGAAAACTTTTCCTTTGGAAAACTTCACTCATTTATCAATTTTTTTTAATAGATTTAATTTAATTTCATTAACTGTCGTTTTTTTTTAAAACCTTTTTTTCTGGCCAAGTGCAATGTCAATGTTGGAAATTGCATTACCGGTGCGACTTATTAACACGACATAGCCAATGTTAACAAATTGCATTATTGGCGCAATAAACGATACACACACACAATGATGAACTCGTACACTTATGTATGACAGGGTGTGTGTGTGTGTGTATTTAAAATGTTATTGAAAGTCGTCCGATAACTGCAGACATTGTAAATATGTACGCAGAGGCGGCGACTCTGACTGCAACAGCGGCAGACATCAACATCGACATCGTCATCGACCTGACATTGCCTTTATTGCTTTTATGGTTTACACGGTGGCAACCCTGTTGATGCCAGCTGGCGTTGTTGCTACCTGGCGACTCTCACGCTTCAGGTGTTAATGATTTAATTTCGTTTCGTGTTGAAGTAAATTTCATTACTGTTGACAATGGCACAACACTGAGTGGGCGTGGCAGGAGTGGGCAAGCAGCTTTATCTATAAGTATTACGCTCCAACTTTTCTCATATCATTGTCTGTGGTGTGTATCTATGTGTCTGTGCGTGTGTGTTTGTCTCACTGTTGTGTTTGCATTGCAGCTGAACGCGTGTGTGTGTTTTAATGATAAAGTTTAATTAAAGGTAAAGCAGGGGCCGTGTTCTCTACACTAAGAGCAAAAAAGCAACTTTTAATCGTTAGCTGATCTTATTTTCTAATAGCTTAAGGTGAATAGCAATACAGTCAAGGAAATTTCTAGCTGCGAATTTGATGACACTGGTACTTAGTATTTTTTTAATACTATGCATGAAATATTAGCTTCAACATTTGATTGACCTCAAGTTTCTTTGAAACTTTAACGGTCGGCTTGATTTCATTCTTAATTTTATTCCAAATTGGCACATCAAAAAAGTTTCTGAAATTTTTCTTCTTTTGGGAAAAGAGGTGCTGATATCGAATCTATTCAAAAAACTTAAAGAGAGTATGCAGTTTTTCATCAATGCTTTCTTATGACGTTATCACGTAAAGTTATCGTCCGTAAGCCGACTTTAAAGACAAGGGTTTTTTCTCCAGCGGGAAGACATGGCTTAATAGCTTAAAAAATATACTAAACATGGGCGTAGCCAGGGAAGCGTTTTGGGGCTCGGACCCGTTTGTCGTATGATCCACAACAAAATCCCCACCGCCATTTGTGCAAGCCACAAATCTTTAAAAGTACATCAATTGATTGATATACGACATAAACGAAAATATCGAAATTATGAAATTGAAAAATTCCTTATCAAATCGGTTTTCTTTTTCTAAATAAGAAAAATACTTAAGCGGCATTTAACCAAACAATTTTTTTGAAAACAATACTTTTTAATTCTAAATTCGGACTCTTTTAACGAAGTTCACTAAGTACTTTCAAATTCGCGAAATTATTGCTACACATTTTTGAATTTCCGTGTATAACTATCCATCTAGTCTAGCCCAACTAGTATTTAAAGCACTTGAGTCCGTTTTACTTATGTTTATTGAAATATCATAGAAAACCAAAAAGGAGTGAAATAAAAAAGAAGTATGACAACTCTACCATCAACAATAACAAGAAACAAACAAAAATTCTTTTGCAGATACCACTGATAAATATTAATGCCGTGCAAAGTGTGCACTGAGCCATTGCGGGCAAAGTACTTTGGTACGGACAGCAGCAGGGCCGGTAACAAGAGCTGAAGCAGGATCAGCAGCAGCAGCAGCGGGAAACAACTGCTGAAGACCAGGCAGCATTAATATTCATTTCCATGGCTACAATAACACACAGAGGAGATGGCTGCCATAAAGACAACACACAACACAACAGCAGGGCACAATGCACAGCCCGTCTCAAATCTCATCTCTCTCTCTCTCTCTCCATCTACCTCGCTCGGGGTGTGTGTGTGTCAAAGAAATAGCTGAGGCTTTTCAGCAGACACTGCTGAGGTGAGCAAAGAGCAAAGAGTGTCCTTCTCGTCCAGTGCCCATTGTGTAGGTCGTCTCTTTGACATTCATTTAATTGACTCGAGAGTGTGCTCATATTTGGCTGGCATCATCGACGTCAACCGCTCTGTCAAAGCCGAAGTCAGCGTAAACGTTGACGTCGACGTCATAGCTATGGCTCTCAGAGTCTTCTTCTGTCTTGCCTTTGCATTGCAAATGAGGCGCGAATAGTTATTCACTGGTTTCGTATACTCTTCTTAAAAGTGTATAGTTAACGAAAAGATTACTTTTTGATGAGACTGCAATTTTTAAAAAGAATATTATAATATTAAAAGGATAGAACTTGCCGACTTAAAAATAATAATACTTCCTAAACATTCTTTGGATAGTGACTGAACATTGACCTTTTTGTCAATGATTCAAGATAAAGGAGTACAAAAGTGTTGTCTCAGACAGATAAGATTTAAATTTTTGCTTGAAGTGTCTGAATGCGATGAAGACGTCATACGAATCTTCCTAAATTATTTAATTTTAAATATTTAAAAAATTATTTATGCGCATAGCATGAAAAAAGTTTAGAAATATTTATGTATGGTGCTCACTTTGCCAGGCAGAAATACAAAGTGCCAGACTAACGATATGATTAACCCCTGCAACGATGCAGAAATGCAGAAGTGCCAGACTAACAAAACGATAAACAATCAGCCAAAAATAGTTAAGAAGTAATATAAATAATATAAATACTACTGTGTCGAAAAGGTAAGACAAATTTTCAATATATATATATAAATATTTCTTCAGTTTATTGGTTTTAAATCCTTTACATTATTATTGTTTAAATTGTGCTTGCCTTTGCCAGACGCCAAAAGTTAATTCGGCGATTTTTGAAATGTCTGAATTAATTGAGCAACGAATTCGCGAAAATGAATATTCACGTGCAGAATGTTGCATGAGGCATTTGTTGAGCAAGCTATATCTGAAAGAAATGTATAAACAGGTCAAAGAAGGCAGAGAACGCTTTGAAGATGAAGAGCACTCTGGTGGACCATCAACCTCAAACGACGTCCTAGAAATTAAAGTTTTGGTTTTGCAAGCCGTCGAATTTCAATTAGAACCTTTAGTGATAATGTATGAAAAGCAAAACTACGCGTTAATTCCATGTTAAAAGAAGCCCCTTAACTGAAAAGGCCACTCCTGGGACACCGGTTTGAGTAGATTTAAGAGATTTACCGTGAATCGACGGGCGCTAACAAGGCCATTCCGGCCAATAAGTTTTTGACATGGATGAAGGATTGGGAAAAACTTTGTTTTGAGTGCATTGTGTCCGTAGGGGATTATTTTAAAGGCGACGAAAAACTTGCTAAATAATACTAGAGTACACATCACTATAAAGTTTTGTGCAAAAAGTGTCTGCTTTGCCAAGTATCTGGATTGTGCAAAAATGCAGAATTTTGTCATATTTTTCCTTTAGCTTTGAAAATCGATTCTAATACCGACTGATCCGTATGCGAATCACAAAGGTGCCATAATATTTCTTATAAACATACGCATATGGTATACCCCTATAAAAACAATATTCCTGCTTACTTAGCGCCCACTGACCTTGTGTAAATGATTTTATATACATTAACAAACCAATTTTAGATAAACATACTTTGTGAAAAATCAACCATATAAAAAACTTCATTTACGTTTAAAAAATCCATTTTCACCTTTATCTAGCCAAACAAACAGATATCAAAGACCCCCAATTGATTATCAACAAAGAGCATATAATCTTCGTTGTCACAAAACTCCATTTCTTTTTGTTTGAAATATTAATTAATGATTTCTGTTGCTTTCCCTAATTGAGTTGGCAGTTTATAACAATTAAAATATGTTTAAATATGCATTAGGCGCATTGATTTCAGCAACAGGCCGTCCCCTTTGGCGGTATACACATAATATAAAACATACAACCGCAATGAAATTTAAGTTGAAATTTAATATTTCCCAAGTTAGTAAAGCAAGCCTTGAGAATTTTCTTGCCATTTTTTGTCCTCATCGTTTTGAATGCTGCAGGCATTTCGGACCTGCCCTTTTGGCTGTTCGTTTTAAAACATTTTATTTTATTATTATTATCGCTTTGGCATAATTCCCAAAACGGCAAAAAGCCAAATGGCAAAAGCTGGCTGTTGCGGAGGGCAGGCAGGCAGGCAGGCTGCCGGCATACAGCCAGACAATACGGCGTATACGTAATAAGGCACAACAAAGGCGCAAGACGTTGCTTGGCCGGGTATCCCGAGGGCATGGCATGCTTCACACTTTGTCAATGAGCTGGCTGCCGTTTTCAGCTACAATGCCCCTCTGTCTCTCCTTTCTCTCAGTCTCTATCTGTTACTGCCTCTGCGTCAGTGCCAACTGGCTGCCAAGTTGTGGCAGTTGAGACAACGGTGTGAAAAATGAAATTATAAGCAAAACGACAGCCAGACATTGCTTCAACTTGGAGACGCCACCAAGTATCCGAGTATCCTATGCTGTATTTATGCCATTCTAACGCATGACAGACGACAATACATCTTAGGCGCATTTTAATTTCATGCTTTGCTTAACCCAACAAGGTTGCCGTCATTCTTTTTTTGCACCCACCCTCTCTGCCGCTTGCAGTGGCGCCACAGTTTGATTGTTGCCGCATAATGACATCTAATGTCGAAGGCGTTTGTCTTGGAATATGACCTGATGATGAAGAAGGCAGAACATTTGTTTTTTTGCTTATCTTCTGCTTGCCGTTTGGCGATTTGTGCTCTTAATGCTCCAATGCACAGCAGTTAAATTTTTGCACCAAATGCCAGCTTTAGGCTGTCACTTAGTAGAAGCAGTTCCTTCTTCGAACGAACCATGGATCTATAATTCTGACAGAATATAGCACTCGACTGGAAAATGTAGACAAGTATATTGGTAGCTATTGAGCCAAGGCTTAGGTAAAATTATCCAGTATATATCTTAGGTATTAGAATATTTAATGAAACTCATAAAAAATTCGGCATTAGAGCGAAATGTATTTATGACTGGAACAAATCTTGATATAGCATTGCAATGTATAAAGTTAATTGGGCAATATTTTCTTTGCGCCTTAAGCGGCAGCTTTTTAGTATAAACGAATATTGCAGTTCCAAATTAAATAGCTTTTGTTTGTAACGATTAGAAATTACGATGCCATCTCTCTTAAATAAGAAAACGATCTAACGTTTTTATTAATTAATAATATTTTTTTTAAATATTTAGTATTATGTACAAACAACTATTGTAAAACTCTACAATTGGTAAGTATAAAAAAATTATGAAATTTTTTAATTCAAATTACGTATACGCAATTTAGCTTATAAAGACTGTAGGCGTTGCCAGATCGGTCAAAAAATCTGTGCAATTGATATTTGTGATATCATTATCAAATTTATTAAGTAACAACCCTGTAAAATAACTTTAATTTTTTTTTTATGAAAATAACGTATACGTAACTTAGCAATTGTTATGTGCGACTTCTTTATATACATACATTTGGTATAAAAACTACTCCTCTGCTTCTTCCTTGGCTCTAATTTCACGCATTAGCATTAAAGTTTAAGGACCACAAAATAACGGGTTCAAATCCAGTTTGCTTGTTCTGACAACCACTGCCTTATAGTAGTTTAGATGCTCAAGTGGACCCCATCAAAGTTGCTGCCAAGTTAATTAACACATACAAGTGAAAATAAAATTGGAAATTCAGCGCCTGATAGTGTCAGGTTCAGGGCTTGGCTCTTAAGCTAGCGTATCCCTCGCACATGCTTAAGAGGCCCAATGCGCAGACAGCAGCAGTCAAAAGCAGGCAAGAGAGCCAACAAACCGCAGGTAAGCTATATATGCTGCACTTAGCAAACCAACCAACCAACCTCAAGGAACCAACCAAGCTCAAGGAACCAACCAACCTCAAGGATCCAGCTAACCAAGAAAGCAGTTTGGCCTTTCATACGATGATACTAAGAATGGTGCACAAGGAGCGCTTTAAGTTTAGTTCCAGCGGCTGCAACTAACATGCAATTCTGAGAATAGAGCAGCCATTGCGGCAGCGGTCGAACAATAAACCGCAGGGTTACAACAAATACAATATCTACAACTACAACAAGTACAGCAACTACAACAACTGCAACAACAACAACACTACGTGTGTATTCGCGCTGTTTAACAATAGCTAAGAAACAACGACATGACGCCTCATGATGATGCATTTGATCTGAAACCATCTGAAATGGCTGCTCGAAGGGCTTGGTCGCACTGCCAAGAAAATTAATTACAAGCACATGAAGCTAAGAACAATGCATAGCTAGAATACACTGCAAGAAAAAATAGTAAGCAGAAAATTTTTATACTAAATTTTATTGGATTTTGCTCCTTTTAAGTATAAGTTCCAGAAACAAAAGTTTCTGGTTCTTTGTGCAATGGTTGCCAAAGTTTTTGAACTTGTTCATTGTAACGCCTAAGTTATTTTTTGAACAAAAACAATTTATTTGTTAAATATTTTTGTATCTTTTTTATGGCACACTAAATGCCTAAGATTATTTAGGAGCTGGAGAGTATGTTTACTTGTGAACTAGTTCATTATTGCAACATGTTTAAGCAAAATCGTGACATTTTTTTTTTTCAAGATTAAAAATATTTATTTTTGAACAAGCTGTGAAAAATATTGCACTAGCTTAGGATAGAAAAGTTGGTTGATATTTTATTTACTGCTTCGGAACTAGTTCTTTGCTTAGACATACAGCTTGTATCGTTGAGCCTTTTAGAATGTCTTTTCTGCTAAATTATGTATTGTCTATAATGATTTGACAACGATTTCCCAATAAATATTCTACACATTCCCGTCATTTCGGTTAATACTAAAGCCCCAAAAGATAAAGTGCTCCTTATTTTTTCCAAGTGTCGCCTGAGCTCATGCGTTGTTAGGACTAAACTTTCGATGCTCCTGTTTCAGCGCAAATATTAATTTTCGCACCTTTGACTGCTGTTTGAGTTTGAGTTCAGGGTTTTGTTCTGTTCTTACACGGAAAAGTGCTGCCAAGGCATCTCAGACAAGGTAGAATACACGCACACACACCTTCTGATTGTTTCAGCGACATGCATTGTGTGGATTGTTTTAGATCTCTCTCTTGTTGTTCTGTCTTTTTTGTTTGTTGCAGTCGACAGCTCCAGTCAAAGAACTTGTGCACTTTTGCAAAATGCCCTGGATGGCACTGGATGGGATTGCTGGGCGGAGTCCTGGGAAAGCGCAACATACCAAATGAGAGTTGTTCCAGTTTTGTAATCAAATCATGGTGCATTTAAATGCATGTTGAGCTCATTTAAATCTACTCGTGCAACGTTTTGTCTGAGTCCGGCATCCTTGCTACTGGTTTGTGGTCAGAGTTAGGGCCAAGCCAACTGGGCTTTGCCATTGTTGCGTTTGAACTTGAACTATGGGGTGGGGCTACGAAGTGTACTATATGGGAGTGTCCTTTAGCTAGTTATGTGTGTGTTCAGTTTGCCGTCTGGCGCTTGGCTCTCTGCGTGCGCATTATATAATGCCCGCTGGCCAGACTGACCGGACAGACAGAAGGACAAACAGGCGGACAGACAGCCGGAGTTACAGTTGTAGAGTCCTGCAGCTAGCTTGAGTTCAGCTCAGCATAATCTTGCACGTAATTTCTATGTATGCGACAGAAATGTCCCTTGCACCTGCTGCTGGAGGTTGCTCTTATTCCGGGGATGCTGCTGTGTTTAGTTTTCTGATTTACTCTACAAATGTCTGTTTGTAGGTGTGTGTGTGTGTGTGTGTGTGTTGCAGCAAAACTATTGTCTCCAAAAGTTGTTGACAGGCACGTTGACGTCATTGTTTTGTAATTTGTATCCTTAGCTGCGCATTAGAGCTTAGTTATACACTGCCGCACCTCACAGATAGTCCGAAAAGTGTGATTGTGTGTGTGTGTGAGTTGCCATTTTTTTTTTTTTTTTGTCAACTTAGAACTGTTAAAGCGTTTGTAATGCGCTTTTGAATGGTCACGAATGAAATTTAGACAATGTGTAACTTTCAAAGCATTTTGTTTGCTTTATTTTTTCATGTGACTGTGTGCCACAGTGCGTATGCTTAATATGAGTTAACAACTTAATGTAATCATTTAGCTAGGATAGTAGAGACTGTTTAATTAATTTAATTATTAGGAGTTAGTTTTTTTGAAGCTTGAAAAGGTCTTAAAAAATATAAAGCATTTTGTTTGCTTTATTTTTTCATGTGACTGTGTTCAACAGTGCGTATGCTTAATATGAGTTAACAACTTAATGCAATCATTTAGCTAGGATTGTAGAGACTGTTTAATCAATTCAATTATGAGGAGTTAGTTTTGTTAAACTTGAAAAGGTCTTAAAAAGTTCGCCGTATCCTAGTTAAGATAAATTACAAATGCAAATAATTTTGTCTTGAAGAACAGTTGTCACCTTGAACGTAAAAATCGTGTTGAGGGCGCGTGGAAATTAAATTAAAAAAAATAAAATAATTAAAATTTAAAATGGACTGACATTTCTAGATCAATTTCTTTTGCCCTACTGGCATATTGGTAACAACTTTTGGGTTTTCGATGTCTCTTTCTTAATGTTACTTACGTTTATTTAGCCTAATATACCTCTTAGTACCTCCGTAAGCTACATGAAAGCAGGAACAAAAAGGTCTGAACATCCCGATTATTTTAGCATGAAAAGTGAAAAAACACATAATTCCAACTTAATAAAGGTTACAGAAAAAAAAGTAATCGTCACTATTAAGAAGCAAATTAAATCAATTAAATGAAAAGATTGCTAACATTATTCCACTTCGTTGCGTATACGTTATCTTAGCTAAGAACTAAAGGCAATCAGTGCTTTAATTTGCGCAACTTAATTTTAATTTAATTTCCTAACTCATTTACTTTATGTCAACCCAAAAAATCTTTGTCACCTAATGCAAAAAGTAAACAAATCTGCGCACTTTATTTGAGAACCTGAACCCCGGAACCAAATGGTTCAACACTCTACTCCACTTCACTTTGCACTTTATAAAGTGCTGAAAATCTGCGACAGCTAAAGACTGACCCTTTCGGAAACAAAAAAAAAAAAAAAATATTTGGGGTTTGTTGTTGTTGTGTTGCAAGTGTTCACAAACAAGAAAAAAAAACAACAATGTTTATAAGAAAAAAACAAAATTGAAGGGCTCAAAAGTAAAGTAAAACTTAATCGAAAACTTTTGCCAACTGATAAAAAAAAGGAGAACTCAAAATGTTGTTTGGGAGTTTTTTTTTTTTTGTTAAGACGGAGCGAAGCTGTACCAAGCGGAGTCAGCTGCAAGTGCCCCAAAAAATCAGTTGGAGTTGGGCTGAGTTCAACGCTTTGTCATTCAAGCTGCCTTGCAATAAAATTAATGCATAAACTTTGTTGTTGTTTTTGTTTTTGTTTTAGAACAAAGTCAACTTTTTCTTAACACCTTGCTGTCCGTTTTTTTTTTTTTTTTGACGGTATTACACAGAATTTGTAATGAGCATCAACTTTGACAGCGCAGACAAAAAAAATAACGAGAAAGGGGAATTTGATTTGAAATAAGGGTTGCCAGAGTTTCGGACAGTTGCTGATGTCGGGCAAAAGTTTTCAAATAAAAATTAAAAATTGTCAAAGCGTTAAATTAGGGTCAACTTTTGGGTCATTTAAGCAGCGCCAATTCGAACACGAACAGGTAATGAGTCTAGCAAATGGTTTAAGTCTCAAATTTAAATTCAAATTCAAATTGGAATGCAAATTGAAAGTGAATGAACTAAATTAAGGCGCTGACTGGAATGCCGCCACTCAATATATCAATGATTTTATGTCAAACCCTTTTCTGTGCAGACCCAAACACAAATAAATTTCGAGCTTTAAGTTTAATGGAGCTGGCAGCCAGCTAAGGCGCTTAAATATGGGCAACTCTGTGCCTTAAATAGAGATTGCCAACTTGGTTGAAAGGCTCAGTCCTTTTTCGGTTAGGAGTGGGCTTGAGTGCCGGCAGACCACAGACTGGCCCCAGCAAGTGCGGTGCACATGATTCATAATCTCTACACTAATCTTTTAATCCAGTCGAGTGAATTTTGTACTCGATTGTGAAACAAAGTTGCCTTCGCATGCAAAAAGGGGGTGAAGCTTTGGGGCACAGCGCTAAAGGAGTCAACTTTTACCAAATAAACATGTCCGACTACCAATACGATGTGAGCTCTGCCTTTGACTTGGCGCTCTTTCATTATTGTACTCGGTTCTATTGGAGTGCAAGGTATATTCAGTTTGTCTAGATCTATGTAACAGGGAGAAGAACAAATTTTGTAACTCTATGAATATTATTGGAAAAAATGAATAGCCGAGACAATATAGACTTGTCTGCCTAACCGTATGCAGGCTGAGATCTGAGACTCAAAAGCAGCTTAACCCTATGGCCTCCAATAAATGAATTGAATAAGCCTCGACAATTAACCAAAATTTCAATTATCTGCTGCGAAATAATATTCGATCTCTGGTTTCTTTGCTATCTAGTCCTTGCCATAAATGTCTCTAACTATACCAGAGTAATAAGCGCCGTAAAAGTATTCGTAAAGCCAAGTTCTTCTTTCCGATTGCCTATCTGTCCGTTCTGGATACCTGCTTCTCGAAGTGAAAAGTGCCTTTAATCTTATCAGATGAACCTACAGTATTGTTTTTTATTTTCAAAGATTTTTTCTAATTTTTCATCCCTATGCAACATTTTTGAAGTTAATAGCTTAAAACTCGAAAGAGACATTGTTTTTAAAATTACTTATCTGTGGTATGCATGGGTGTCTATTTGAAGAACATTTGAAGAACAATGTTCGAATTATAACCCCTTACGCCTAGAAGCACTGCCAAAAAACCTCTATCGGCAAATATGTTGGGGAAAAATGGGAAACTTAGAAGTTTAGGAACTTGGGATTTTAAGAGTTTAGGGGTATAGTAGTTCTCCTGAGTTAAGGGGCTTAGAAGTTTAGGAATTCAGGTTTCTAGGATTTTAGGAGTTTGAAAGTTTAGGGGCTTAGGAGTTTTATGAGAAGCGGAATTTAGAAATATAGGAAATTAGGATATTAGGAAATCAGGATAATAGGAAATTAGGAAATTAGAAAATTAGGAAATAAAGAAATTAGGAAATTAGGATATTAGGAAGTTAGGAAATCAGGAAAGTATGCATTTAGGAAGTTGGAAATAAGGCAATTAGGAATTTAGGTTATTAGGAAATTAGAAAACTACGAAATAAGGAAATTAGGAATTTCGGAAATTATGAAATTAGAAATTTAGGAGTTTTGAAGCTTATGAACTTATGATTTCAGGAAATCGTGGTATAATGGCTTAGAGATTTATGGTTATGAAGAATTTTCTTTTTAAAAAATCAAGGGTTTTGAAAACTCAAGGTATTATTGGGAAGCTGTACCTATTTGCTTAATATTATAAATAGCCCAACATGTTGAGATTGAGTGGAATTTGGATTCAGAGTCAGCAGAAATAATGAATAAACATCTAATCAAAGAAAGCTTTTTTCGATTTTATATGAAACTGCATAATAAATGGTGATTATTAAAGTCGGAGTGTCCATCGGCTACTATGTTGAGTATATTGAATCAGAAAATTGCGATAAAAAAGCTGTATTTGGAACAATTGCAATTTTATAATAATTTCTTTCAGAAACAATTTCTACGGATTAAACTTCAATGTCGCAACAAAATAGGCAAAGTTTAAAAACCATATTTTGTAATATCCAAATAAAGTAAGGAGTATATCCAAGTCGGTCCTACGTAAGCCATTTTTATTTTTTACATTTTTTTCAAACTTTTATTTGCTGTTACATTAAGCTTACAACTTTGATGTCATCTTTGTGCTGCTGGTTCTAGGCTTTTAGCAGTAACAACAACAAAGCGTATAAAGTTACCTTCTGCCATGTGCAGTGCAAAACTTTTTTAATAGTAATGGACTTGTTCCCAAACATGTTTTTTTTTTTTGGATTTTTTGCTCACATGTTTTACAGTTTAAGCGCATTTTAGCCGACTTTGTGTTGACCAAAAGCGAGGCTCGCGTTGTTGTGGGAAAGCTCTTGGCATTGGTCACTGGACTGAAAAGCTGAAAAACCCGGCGAATCACAAAGTTATTTTTACTACAAATGAATACAGCTGGATTCCCAGCACAGAGTTTTTTTTCGTTTTTTGTCCTTTCGTTTTTATCTCCAGCTCTACTCTATCAATATGAGAGGCACTTACCTGTAACCCTCTCGCACACTCTCTCGCTCACTGTAGCCTGACTCTCTGGCCTGACTTTTGTGTGCACGTTCATATAAGCGGCTTAGCGAGCGTTTTATCAAACGTATGGGTACAGTAGACACTGCCCAACATAAGCCAACATATAAATTGCTGAGCGTAGTTTTAAATTAAAAAAAAATTTAGAATTAGAAGAATTTAATTATAAAATAAAAAATGAAAATTACAAATTTTTTTTAGTTAACAATTTTTTTAAATTTGTCAAAATTAATTTAATGCCAATGACAAAAAGCGAAAAGAGCAAATGGGTGACTCACATTTCAGAATCGGTATTGGATACTTAAAAGACAAATTTGAAAAATTTTTAGTTGTTTTTGGAATCTTTTTTTTACAAAAAATTTTACTATATTTTTTTTTTTTGAAAAAGTTCTATAAAAGAAATTCGTCAACACCTATTTCATAATTTTGAGTAAACATTTTTAGAGCCAGGTTCTTTTATTTTTTTTTTTTGAACGGAGTTCTAAAAAGGAATCCAACACCTATTTCATTAGTTCCAGTATTTTTTAGACCAAGTTCAAGAGTCACCCTTATTTGAAATCTTTGTAAAATTGGCGTTTTTAGTAAAATTTCTGGCTCTTTTTTTTCCAATCTAATAAACATTTTTTTAGGTTATAATTTAAGCAAATTCAACTTTGAAACTGATTTAAGACCTTAATATTTTCTATTTCAAATATTATTTATTTTCAATTTTATTTTCAAATTTTTTGTTAATTTTCGTTTAAAATATAAAAAGTTTTATCAGCGCCTTAAAAGGCTAAATACAAATATCTTAGTAGTGTTAATGAAGAGTTCGGCAAGAGATCTATTGTCTTAGAAATCTGAGCTCTTCGCATTATAACTACCAATTTACAAAATTTGTTCGTAAAAAATTTCTCAGAAATTTGTGCTTGTTAAAACACAAAAATTAACCTCTAAATCATTTCTCGAATAAAGTTGTTTTTTATTGATGTTCACTGTAGTTGGTAGCTCCTAACTTACTCTAATTTCATATAATACAAGTAATGTGAATTTCAATTGAGCTTTTTAAGCATTTCTTAAATCTGCATGCATTAAAAATGACTTGAAAAAAATTATAAGTATAATTCAAGCATAAATTCTAAACTGCTTCTCAGGAAAAATCATCTCATATGCATGCAATATGCTTTTTTTCCTTCGTTTTCTAGCTTGTTATTGACAAAGTCCACTCATGTCAATGCTTCAAAGCGTCCAGTCCATATGGCTTTTAAGCTTATTCACAGACACACTAGCTAAAAAAAAAATTTCTGTCTCACAGATACAATTTTCGAACTGAGTTTGATAGCGGTACTTCAAGGCTCCACAGCGTAGGCTTAGCTTCATCCACACACACAGATACACATATTGACAAACTATCTACTGCAGTGTAACTGTGTTTAGAGGATTAGCAGTAAATAAATTTTGAAGCCGACATAAGTTGAGTTTTGTCACGCACCAAAAATTCAATATGCATTTAGCGCAGAGATACAGATACAGTCACTGTAACATTCACAGATACAGATACTAATACTAACTCAAATAGCAATTCAATTCGAGCCTTAGTTTGATGGAAAATCTGAAAATATGTGCAAATCGTATTATATTTTTAACAGCTTTAGCAGAGAAATAGACCAAACATAAAGGTGGTGTGGTATATGTTTCTATGCATAAACGAGGGCAGGCTGAGAAGTAATCGGTTGCAAAACGAACTTATGTAGTAGTGCTGCAGAAAACATCGATGATCGAAGTTTAAAATCTCTATATACCGATGTTGGCCAACAGAGATGTTTCACCAGCACTATTAAACACCCAATTGATGAGTGCAGAAGTGTGTGTCAAAGTTTTATGTCACCCAGTGTAGTTTTTCGGTAGTTGGTAAAGACCAACTTTTGTGTGTTCGCAAAAATAAATAAAAATGTAATAAATATCAGGACGTCATAAGATTTCTTAAAATATAAAGCAAATAAGGGGATTCAAAAGAAATTGGACAATGTTTATGGGAACTCTGCACCGTCAAAGTCAATTCCACAAAAATCGTTGAAAAAATGCAAAAAAATATTTACAAATCTATCAAAGTGCTCTATACCCTCTCTCTCTCAAAACCGTCATTGTACGAATTTCTCGCTCTCAGTTTGCTCTGTGGGTATCATCAATTTTATGATGGTAGTGGTTTTAAATCGTTGAGTTCATTTAATTCTGATAAATGTACACAGATTACGTCGCAATGACGTATGGTTAGATTTTGTGTAATTTTTTGTATAAAGAGTTTCAAAGCGAATTACAATTTTTTGTTGAAAATAATAGCGAAATATACAATAATATAGCGAACACTGCTTTACGAGAAGCGAATATATTATCAGATTCGATAATAGATAATTAAATTGAGTAAATGCCAAATGATCAAAAATCTTGTTCAATAATATTTAAAGTGCCTTACGTGAAGAAAATAGCACCATTCAGTAAAAAAACACAAATAAATGGTTTGCGTCTGGCAACACTTTACGCCAGTGGTGGGCAGCCTCTCATTTTACATAATTCGGCTCATGCACTGTACAATCTTTCTCTCGTTTTTGCTTGATTGCGGCTCTTGCTCTCTCGTGCGCTTTTGTTAACTGCGCTGCTTACTCACATAAAGAAATGTTTCTTTTTATGAGATTTGCCAACCACTGCTTTACGCTAAGATTTTGCTTTCAGTTACCATTATTTTCTTTCCGATTTTAAGATATAGCTTTTAAGCTAAGTCTATTTGGAGGATCTTGATAAATCATGCTTTTGGACCACATGAAAAAATTGGAGGCCAGTTGCATTAAAGCAGTTTCTGTTTAGATTTAAAACATGTTATTTTTCAAGAATTCTTACTAGCTAGTCATATAACTTTCTAGCCCGCCCTCGTGTAAAAGTCTGCTATGCGTATATTTACCATGCAAATCATTTTCATAACAATTTTAACACTCGACTGATTTTTGGGTTTTTTTTGATATTTTTTTGCAAATATCCGTTGGTTAAACGAAAAAACCCTTGAAGTAAAAATGAAATATACCGCAATGTTTTGCCACTTGCCATAGAAATTTGGCCACAAATTGTTAATGGTTATAAATTTTATAAAGCATGCTGCAAATGCTTATATCCTCTATATATATATTTTTATGACCACAGCAGCATCTTTATATAGTTGGGACACAAGAGCGGTCAGTCAGTAGAAACATTTCTGCTTGCATACCTTAAGGCGCCATAAAAGTCCTTATATGCCTGCTGGCCAGTCCACAACACAAATAAATAACAAAATTTTCGCTACGTTTCAGCAAATAATCGCATAAAGTATTTTATGTTTTGTATATTATGTTTGGAGGGTTCCAGATGCCCCATGTGTGTGTCTGTGTATGTGTGTTTGTGGTAGAGTTTAGGACTTTTATTGTTTGCTAAGCGTTTTGCCTTTCTTTTCAGCTGGTTGACCGCCTTTGTTAGCCATTAAGTGCTCTTGGTCCTTTGAAGTGGACATGTGTCGTCATAAATTTTTACAGCACGCCTTAGCTTGATTTGACAGTAAACAGAGCGGGCTCAAGCAGCGCAGTTCACACTGCTTTTATGGCATCTACTGCTTGCTGTTGCGTTTCGATAATTATCGATAATTGCTAGGATACTAAAAGTCAGCATTAACTGTACCTAATTTTTTGGTAGTCAGTAGAAGTCATTAGTTGGTGAACTAACCTATATAAGTGTTTCTCTCAAAAATATAAATATTTTTAATATATATATACTATAATTTATTAATTATGTTGAAACTAAATAAAATTGGAATGAAAAATGTTTTCGCATTAGTATCTCTACGCAGCAGCGCAAAAAGCCCTGAAAGGAAACGCATCTTAAAAAAAACGTAAAAATTCAAAGGGCAAAGAATTTTGTTCTCTGGTACGCAGCCTTATTGACCACCAGTCCTAACCATTTTTTTGGGCACTCAACATCTACATGGCGCTGGTGGTAACATCGCCTTTTCTGTTTTAGGGCTAAAAGGCCAGTACGCAGCACAGCCGATGTTTGTTGCTAGCGCAATCTGCATGTTAATTTAAAAAAAAAAATGGGCAGCTTTGCAACTGCGTACCAAACTAATAAGATTTTGATAGTGTTTTATATATGAAGTTTTTTTTTTCAGGCGTTTTTATTTTGCTGCGTACTAGCCTTAAAAACAAAAAGTAAATATATAACTTGAAATTGGAATAAATAGAATCTAAGAATATCAAAGAATATTAAAAAAATTATTTTAGTTTAAATTTCACGCACTTTTGAACCTATTTTGCCATTTTGATTTGATTTAACATGCAAAAAATATTTCCGATTTGAAATCACATAAAAATACGTTTTGATGAAATGGTAGCACCAAACATGTAGTTTGAAACGAATCCGAATACTTTATACGTTTTCCGAAACAAGGATCTTACTTAAAATATATGGGGTTTTCCAATAAGAGGTGTTATTTTAGTATTCAAAGAAAAATTCAATTTTTTGAGATTAATGAATATTTATTTCATAATAAAGAGGAAGGTATGCCGTTAATAATGAAAAACAACATCAGCCAAATGGCCACCACGACCACGCCTACAGGACCATATCCTTTTAATGAAATTTTCCATAACCAAATCGCAAAGTGGCTGCCCTATGTCCTCAATAGGTCCAATGACCCCGCCGGACCATAGACCGCACCAAACAGTCACACGTTGAGGATGGAGAGGCTTCTCAACAATAACTCTTGGGTTTTCCAAGCCCCAGATGCGACAATTTTGCTTGTTGACGTAGCCACCGAAGTGGAAATGGGCCTTATCGGTCAAGATGATTTTTCGATGGAAGATTTTCAACATTTTTGTAGTGAATTTTAATAATTTCAATGCGTTGTTGAAGCGTGTATCGTTCCATTTTTAGTAATGGCGTAGTTTCTATTTGTCAAATGTCAAAGAATAAAAGCTTCAAAAGTGACAGCTACCGAAATACCGGGTGATTTAAAATAACACCTCTTGTTGAAAAATCCTATATAACTACTCCAAAAAAGTTTTTGCAATTCATTCACTTACATAAGTTGTCCAATATGCCAATTTGATAACTAAACTTTGGACAAGTACAAAAATTTTTGCTGCATTCCACAAATGGCCTAAATGGCTAGGTTTTCTTTGGCCAAAATCTTTGCTGCAATTAAGCAAATGCAGCAAACCGCTTTTGGTACAGACTGCATGTTGCATGAAATGCAAAAACACATAAAAGCCAACTTGAATGCAACTGCCACAAAGAAAGAAGTGGCAACTGTGACAATGTAAACAACATCAATATTGGGGTGGCTCTGTTTTTAGGGTGGCAATAGCTACTACAACTACCACGATGTAAAAGTGCATACAAAATTGCCAAGTGGCGAACAAAAGAAATGGCAGCAGCTGCAGTTGAAACCCCAAAACTGCAGCTAGTCCAGGCCCAAAATGGTAATGGCCTTTCGATGTGTTTTTGGCGGTATGACAGGGACTTGAGGCAACTTAATGCGAAAATCTTGTTGCAAGCGGCGTGTGCACCAAATGGCTGGCAATCGCGGCTGGAAATCGGGCGCATAAAAGTCTATTGTTTCAGCATCATAATTCTGCTGTAAGCTGCTGCTGAAGCTGTTATAACCGGGCGCAGGAAATGAACGGGGCGGGGGGTAATGTGGAAATGAACATCATTAATTTTGGCATTTTACATTTGCATTGAAATGGCATTTCGATATGAGCGCCAGGATTGCCAGCATAAAGCACAAAAAAAAAAGGTTAAAGCTTGGCAACATTCTTGTGATTGCAACGACGTGACTTAATTTCAAGCTGAAAATGTTGCCTCTAACAACTAAATATTTGTGTCTGGACAAAAGAAAAGGAAAGGAAAACTTGAAGCATTTATCAATATGGCGTCGTCGTCGGCGTCGCTGTTTATGTGAATTGCGGCACGTAGCGTTAAGCAAATGTCCAAGTGTTGAAAAAGACGGCATAAAACTAACACGTACGCAACACACAAAGCGTCGACTAGGGTGGCTCAACACTTAACTAAAACTAAGCACTGTTAAGGGGGGCGGCGGTGTGGGATGTAGAGTTTATCAGGGCACTTTGGGCATTGGAACAGCAAAAATCAAAGCTAAGCACTTTCAATTGGATTTATGCGTTTACTATGTGAGCCGTCTAATGTCTCTATTGGCAACTTATACGCACACACACACACACACACACACTAATACAACACTGCGTGTATTGTGGACCTCTTGGGTTTCTTATTAATCAGCACAAAAAGTTTTTCGCTCACATTGGGCACAAATTGCAATTTGCCGATAAGCAAATAGCCAAAGCTATTTACACACACACACACAAACAAACATGGCCAATTATCCTGTAACTATGTATGTCTGGATGTGTGTGTGTATTTGGTTATTAAGTTTTATGATCAGTTTGTGTTTTGCGTCGAAACGATTTATTTAGCTAAGCGGAATTAATTGGAATTTTACGTGTTGATTTTGTTTTACTCCAAGTGTGTGTGAGAGTGGCTTTGGTTCGGCCGAGAAATTATAGAGATAATTTGAGTCATCGATTTTAAAAAATAGTTTCTTTAATGGCATTTCTATGCGAGCTTTGTTTTTTGGTTTGACAGAGAAAACATGAGAAAAATTTAAATCATCTCTTTAAAAAAATTGTTTCCTCAATGGGATTTTTATAGACTGTTATTGTGGGCACGTCAGAAAAAACATAAAATTAATTTTTCGGGACTCTACGTTCGCCCACATTTCGACAGACCTGCGTAGAGCTTGGTTGGTTTGTCGTGCCATTGACAGCAGTAAACTATAGAAACATGTAATATAGGGTTCAATCAAATAGTTGCAGGGTTGAATTAAGTAAAATTTTATTCAAATACATAAAACCTTATGGAACTTGTTTTACGGGCTCCCTCTCAGAGACGCCGTCACGGCCCCTCGGACATCTTGTAAGGAGCTGCGTCAGTTTTCTTTGAGATGCCGCTTGAGGTGAAGAAAGAGGAAGAAGTTCGATGGTGCCAGGTGAAACGTGAGGCTGCCACAGCCAAAAATGGCCATTGTATCGGGATAGCTAACGGAGGTCTCGTTCACTATGCATCGCTCTATGCTCAGCTCGTCGGTTCTTTTCCATACCCTATTCCGATAATCGGAAACTACAAAATCGTAGACAAAATAACAATCTCGTTTTAAGTGAATTAGAAATGCCGATTCGGTTTGATTGCTGAAGGAAAATGCTGTACTCCGAATTATGTATGTGTACATACACATTTCTGCACCCACCCAAGCTTGACAATTGGCCGAGTGACTTTATCTATAGACCTAAAAGCTGTTAATCTCGATACAGTTGAGTCATGATGATATTTAACATTATTTATTTAAAAGAAGAACATGATTATGAAAAAAGCAGATAAGCATGGATTTGACTCTTGACTTGCTCATTTGGGCTGTCTTCGGATGCGAGAAGTAGTTGAAGTGCCAAACGGTGCTCTAGCATTTGGTCTCCGTCTCGGTTCTACCGAGCTTGACGAAGAATTTAATGGCTTAACGATGCTCAAGATTTGTCTCCATTTTGGATGGCGGCTATACTTCTAAGAAAATCTACATTCTTCTCTCCGCTTGCCCGTTGGCTACTAGAAAAAATGTCGGTCTCTTTGGTACGCTCTCTAGTAGGGAGTTCCAAGTTGATCCGACTGCGTTACTCCGCGTTTCAAAATGGAGGAAAAAAGAGAAAACTCGATACATTTTGATATACCAATACCACACAGCTAAGATGAAAAGGCGGAACATGCATCGAAAATGTAAATAAGTAGATAAAATCATGGGAGTCGGCATAAACGATCGGTAAGGCCGGATTTACGGCAATGAAGGTTTTGCTGTGTGTTTGGTGTGATTGGAAGGGAATCATCCACTATAAGCTGCTCTCATAGGGCCAAACACTGCACTCGGACCTATATTGTCAGCAACTAAGCAGATTGAAGGGAGTGATCAACTAGAAGCGGCCATAATTGGCTAATAGGAAGGGTATTGTGTTCCATCAAGACAACGCCAGGCAGCAAACATCTTTAATGACGCGCCAAAAGCTCCGAGAGTTTGGATGGGATGTTCTATCGCACCCACCGTATAGTCCATACCCGGCACCAAGCGACTATCACCTATTTAATCATTTGCAAAATTTGCGAACAAAACGAGGCATATTTGACCTAAATCGGATATTCCCAAATGTGTTAGTTTCATCATAGAAGTGAAGCAAAAAAACGCTGGGACCTTTAAACTTTATCCAATATATAATACAGCTATTAGAATAAAAAACTTTGAACTACACTTTTGGGGAGCCTGGACCCAAAAGCCTGGAACCGCCACTGCCTCTAGATCTTCTTTTTTAACTGTTTTGGCTTTGATATTTACTAAATCAATCTTCTTTTTAATTTAATATTAATTTACGAGAACCGTGGTGTAGTTCAAAAAGTGAAAATAAAACAAAACGCTAAGATTTTGGCATTAAAGCTATATATAAGCAGAATTCCATGGTTTGTATGGCTCAATCGGTTTGAAAATCCCAATGAAACGCGCTCCTATAGAGATAAAACTTGTAAGTCTTAATAAGTCATAAGACTTTCTTAAAGTCAAGAATTAAGTGGAAGAATGAATTAATTAACTAAGGATCTCAATTGTGCGGGCTCCTGATAGTTTTTAGTCAGTCAGTGTCTAATAGTCAGTCTTTTACCCATTTGAAAGCTACTTCAATTCTATGGTCCTTCATTCCCACCGTCTCTCGTTGGGTCTAAGCATATTCAATTGTTTCCATTAATAATGCAAATATTTTAAGAATAGAAAGAAAGCAAATAAATAGCAAATTTTTTTTTTTGTGCTTTGAAGGAAGACGAGGACTTCAAAGGAGGCCTAACTTTATTTTTCTTCATACATCATAAAATCATATACAAAACTGAGTATGTAGAACCTTCTCTCGAACTGATCATTGTGTCATCCAGTTTGGCTTATTGCTGTTGCAGGTAAAACGTGAACAAAATATTTCACATAGAACTTGAAGCAAACTTGCCATTTGACTCAAGAACTTACAATTACAGAAGTTAGCAAGTAATACAAGTCAATATCCAAAATTCAATAAAGCGCAATTCCTTGCATACTCTCAAATTAATTTAAAATGCACAAACTGCAAAAAACTTTGCTAAATAAAATTAATGACAATGCCCATTAGGGAACTCTGGGCCAGCGGCTACTGTCATGACTGACGTCAGTAATACCAAAATCTATACCAAATAAAAGTCAAACAATTTGCTGAGTAAAGTCTTACGGACAAATTTAAAGAAATTACATTTGACGCTTTTCAATTAGTGTGAAAAACTTTATTTTAATTGTGACACTAACACGTTGACGGCAACCACTTTAGAAGTGCAAGAAACCCACAACCAAAGAAGTTTTTGGACAACTTTTTTGGGGAAAATGAGATGGCATAAACTTGACATAGAACAAAAGTCAAGAAGGCACTGTACGCACCACAGAAATGTCAAAAGAAAGTTTGGGAGATTAATTACAATTGAAAACAAATGAATGCAAAAACGATAAGCAGCCACAGGAGCTACTTGCTGTACCAAAAAGGATTGTGGCAGACGGCAAAACTTGAATGCTGCAGTGCTTCCAACTTTGCCAATCAAGATAAGCTTTGGTGGGTGTTGCCAACTCAAACCAAACTATACACTAATCAAGTAAAGGCGTTGAAACAAATGTTGGCACCTACGAAATAAGAGCTACTACAACAACAACAACTAAACTTTAACCAAACTGGCCAAAAGTTTCGGGCCAGGCTATTTTATGGCCCAGCGACGTGACTTGTTTAGTTTTGTGTGTCAAAATTTTTTGGCCAACGACTGTCCCCTGGCGCGTTGGAAAAACTTTTTATTTCCTTTCTGTTTTTCCGGCCAGCAAAGCATTTTTGTGTACCGCCTGTAGGTCAGCGGGTGGCCATTAACACCACTTAACAGCGTGACCAAACGAACCAAAGCGTAGCCCGGGGCCTAGTCACACCTACTGACCCAGACCCAGTTGCAGTTCCAGTCCATGGTATATGCAGCATGCCACAGCAGGCACGGCCTGCCGCAGACGCCATAACTAAAAATTTTCATGCACTGCTCCACGAGTGGGGGGCATGCTTTGGGCTTGGCAGCAGAGTTCAAAAGTGTTGAAAGTTTTGCGTATAAATCACGAAATTAATTAAATTTGACATACATTTTGCGCTAAAGTAGCGCCATAAACAACTTTTTTTCGTACTTTCCTGAACGCTGATATTCTTTATTTTTTTTACTTTGCTTCAGAAATTAAAAGTAAAATTGAAGGCGAACAACAACAACAAAGTAACAGAAGTAAATTGGGAGTCACTGACTTTCATATACTCTTAAATCAAGGCAGTTACTGCTAATGCGATTATTATTGTCGTTCGCTTTTGTGAGTGGGAAGCAGTCAATAAACACATCACTCTACAATCCAAACCCTTCTCTAGCGTTGTACTCATAAACTAACAGAAAGGTCGTTCACGCTGCAGCCTGTTGCAATTCTCCTCAAGTCCTTAACGTATCAATTCAACAGCATGCATAAATGCTACAATATGTTGCAACTTCAAAGAAGTTGGGGGCATTTGCACTGACTCTTTGCGAATAAAAGACCCTTTAACAAAGTAAAGGCTTTAATTTTAGCTTACAAAGAGCTTTCAGATAGTGCAAACCGGCTTTGATTGCGTTTTCCTAATCAGAGATATCGGTAAGGCCCTATGCTCTACTAGGAAAGAAGGACAGCAGTCTTAGTAGTAGTATAAGGCAATTATCTGGGTTACTATTGTTATCCTGTGCCAACTAGAAAGCTCACTGATACGACCATTCTGAAGCAAAAATGTATAAGCCGCAGTTCTATGTATCGTATCTAGGCATTCCTTTAACTCAAAAGTCAACAATTCCTGTGAGTATTGGGTTCCTCCAACTATTGAATCAGAAGGGAGTCATCTCATAATCTCAAAAAAATGTATTCATGCCAAAAGTCTAACAAGCAATATCCCGTCTAAAAGTTATTTTTTTAGGAAATAAATAAATATATAGGCTGTTCTTGCTTTCGAAAAAATTTCACGTTTAATCAAGCCAGTGCACATATCGAGCTAACTCCCCAACAATGATAGGAGGATAACCAAAATGTTAGCATGACACTTGTGTGTCACTCTACGTTTACATATATGCTCAAGCGAAAAAAAAAATTTTTATTTTTACGATTTTCAATTTAGTTTTTGTGAATATTTGATTACACATTTTTTCTAATTTCGTCTGATTTTTTTTTATTCGCTTCGTCATGAAAAATTACACAGTGGGGCAAATCCGACCTATAAAGGGTGGGGCCAACAAGACGTCCAGCTCAAACCAATAACGCGACAGCAAGCTATTTGGGACAGCAAATCAAATAACTCCGATTAGTTATTTAGCTATTCATTTATTCATTCAATTTATATGTTCAAAACATAAAGATTTTTTTTAATAAATAAATTCAGTTTTGTAAAAAAATAACTTGCTTTTTTGATTTATAATCGAAGAAAAAAATCAGTAGTTCTAGAAACTTGCGGCAAAGCATAAGCTTTAATTTGGTATATCGGACGAGTTGATATGATATCGAATACACATTTTATAGCCAAAACCAATTACTAGGTCGGATTTGCCCCACCTTACCCTATTCTTTTTGATTAGACTTTCCATGCTTATTAATTTGGTAAGTACTGTACAGGTGTCTACTGGCTGTTGCCAAAATCTTGAACAACTTAAGATACTCGTTTTCTTTAGAAGTAAAAAAAGGAGAGAGTGTTGCAACTTACTGAGCATTTTAGTATTTGTGTGCAGCAAGTTCCGTGTGGCAGCAACTGAAAATATACAAAAGAAATAAAGTTACTAAAAAAAAGTGCACATAAAAAGAAATCCGAATTTTGAAATACTATCCGTGCAAAAATTAATGAAGTATTTGAAATATATGCGTTAAAGTTGAAGTTTCTGCCAGCAAAAGTTAAAAGTTTCCATTTTATTTCTGTTGCCATGGGAGTACTGAGCGTTGCCTTATCATGCAAAAAGTTTATGAAATGCAATGCTTAATTGCATAATTTTGGATTTACCATCGGGGAATCGGATGAGATGAGATGTAACGTGAAGCTGTGTGATATGTTTGATATAAGTTGAAAGGATATGATGCGGCAACTTTTAAAGTTGGGGAATTCGTGTGTTGTGTGCAGTTTTACAGAGCAATATAAAAACTTACCACAAATACCACAGAAAAGCTTTCAACGTTGATTAAAGGTGAAGCCAAAGCAGGTTTGAGTTGCCTTTAAAGAAAAATAATCGGACAATTTACTTGCTTCTACAATACTGAGATAAGATGCTTGCCGTACCATTTACTATGGATTTTCAGGCATTAAAGGCGAATGGACAACCTATGTGTTTTAAAGCCATTAAGTTTTTTTTTTTTTGAAAAAGATTGATCTCTAGTAAACTTTGGCAATGGCTTATTACAAGCTTAATCTTGCGCGATATAAAATTTAAAACTTGAGCTACAGTTCCATGTGCAAATGTAAACCTGGAAGAAACTTACAATTTGTAATTTATATTGCCAAGAAGAAGAATCATCTCAAATCTTGTCCGAAGACTATCTATATCTTCGGGTGAAATTGTAGTAGAGTGCAATTTATTCTGAGGAAAACTATATAGAGAACGACGAATTAAAGGTAAGCCGTAGTGCTGGAGAAACATCGATGTTATATCGATGCGTCGATGTATCAAAGCTAAAAATAGTGAAAATATCGATTTTGGCCAACATCGATACTTCCAGCACTAGTAAGCCGAGTAATTTGGATATATGAACTCGCTTAAAATATTGACTTGTTTGTTTTCTAGACTGAAAGGAATCTTGATGAAGCCGGACTGAACCAATTCTGTAACATCTAAACATACTCTTGTAGATTATCATATGAAATATGATTTTGTGGCGACAAAAAATTATATTTCACTTACGCCAAATGGGCAAACCTCATGCAAGAGACCACCAGGGCATTAAAGCGATACCATACGCCTGATCTTAAAATCGACAAACATTGAATTCTTCCCATACGTCAGTGCTATTAGGCACTAACCACGGGAATAACCATAATCATACACCATAATGTCAGTGCGATGAGCAACACCCACTTGTTCCAAATAAAGGAATTTTTTGGGTCGACAGGGCAGAGAAATTTTTAAAGTCATATTGTTTATTAGAATCACGTGAATGGTTCTGACATTGGGACAACTTGAACCCGCTTTTCCCAAAAAAAGAAACTATTCGCCAAATATGTTGCACTAAGGACTATAGGTTTTTTTCACTGAAACGGATCAACAAAATAGGGTGACTTTTTGCGAAATAGTCAACGTCATTTTGTTTATAAGGATCACGTGGGTTCAGCAAACTTTGTGGCACTTGCTTGTTTATTAATGCTTGTTGTCAAAGTGAAATATTGCCGCAGCTTAGATTCCCCAAAAATTGAGTTGTTTGATGCCATATCCAGTTTTGGGGTATGGCGGATCGAATCGCTTACGTATCCAAAAGTTTTCTTGTTACTAATTGTGATTGGTACATAAGAAATTCGACCTTACTATGGAAACCGTTGACCTTCAGTTCAATAAATATACAAGCCGCTACAATGAAAGACTCAAAAGACATCCTAATAGTCTGGCAAAAGGGCTTTCTAATGAGAATCCGAAAAAGGCTCAAAAAAAGAAGTTTGAAAAACCTGATTTAACAATATGAACTGAATGTCCACCTAGTGACTCCCGATAATGTTGACCAATTCTTGGCCTTCGGATGGGTACATCGCTTTCGTCCCTTTTATGAAATCTTCAGATAATCTGGCTGGGTTGGCTATCATAAAATTGGAAACTGCAACTTATAAAAATTCATATATTTTTGATGATTTGCATGATAGATAAAATAAAATTGCGGCCTTCATACATTTGACGTATAACTGCTAAATTTGGGCACGGTGTTTGATATTCTTCTACAAGGAATCGGGACAAAATACTAACATGACTCGACTTTGCTTCCATGCGTGAAGTGCATATCTTTTGGAAGATTAAATGTCCCGATATCTTATGGATTCTGAGATCCAGGTGTTCATACGAAGAGACAGAGGTAATGGCTGGTTTTATAGCTACCCGAGAATACTATAAACTTTTTGGTGTAAAGAACTTTTGCCTAGCTACGCCTCCTTCTCCCCTACTACATACTATGCACGAAACTGGTACACCCTTGACCCAATGGTTACTGGTTATAGCAAAATTTCCAACTTTATGCTTTTCCGTTCACAGCCATTTTGGGTGCATGCCTAAAAGTATGCAACACTAAAAATGCATTTAATTTTATTTACACTGCTCAAAACAAAAGCGGAATTTATTGATAAAACTAAACTGTGGCAAACGAAAACTATGTGACTATTGCGATAAGCAGCAGTTCTTCTAAAGATTCTCATTCAATAGCCAGCTAAATGTGCGTTTTCCGTTTCAATGGAAAATGCCAAATGGCACAGTGGGTAGGAAAAGTGCAGCATCAACTACTTAATACGCAAAGCGGAACAAAACTTGCCGTTTGCTTGAATGCTTAAACTTTGGCTTTCCCTCGCTGCTGGTTTTGGTAAGCCCTCCGTCGTCGTTGCCTTGGGGCACTCTACCAAAACTTAATCCTTTCGAGAGCCAGTTCCCCCCCAAAAAAAAAAAAAAAAAAACCAAAGTCAAACAAACAAACAGAGCCAACCAACGGCGAGTTTATGGCTTAAGCTGGCATTCAACATTTTCGGCCAAGTATTTAAGCCATTTGCGCTAATGAATGCGGTCGCGCATTTTTAAGCACAAATTCTCCAAACACCCCAATGAATGTTTTGCAAAACTTTTCGCGCGGCCCCCGCTCTAGCTCACTCTCGCTCTCTCTTTATTTGACGGCGTCTGCAAAGTTGCTTAACTTGCCGCAGGTCTCAACTTATTCGAAACACGTGCAAAATTATGGTTTTGGTCTGTTTTTGTTTAGCGTCAGATAACTTGGCGCTCGCACTGTAATTTTTTGTTGTCGCTTTTGTTGTTGCTTTTACAGCTGGCAGCGGTCAGTTGCCTGCGGTTGCTTTTATTTATATTTATTTTTATTTAGATATTAATGTAATGCACATTTAGTGCCACTTTAGCAACAGCTTTTGTACGTAAATCTGTTGTTTATTTAAAATTTTCATTTTTTGTTTATATTTTTTACTAATTGCTTGACGGTCGGTCATTGGGTGACAGTGATCGTGAATGATTCGTGGAAAAATAATGCATTTAAACAGATGTGTGGGGTCGTCAAAAATAAAGAAAATCTGGTAAAGTCATGTATTATTGCAGTGCAGGTTCAGAGACTTGTGCACTGAAAAAAAATTAGGTGACACTGGCAAGTAATTAAAAAATTTTCCTTTGTTTAATGAACTCAGAAGGACTGCAAGGTTCAGCTAAGCTATTTTATCAACAAGCGTCTTATGGAAACTTTTGTGTCAATACAAATTCGATAAAATTTATATATTTTAATGAAAACTAATTGGTATGTGTATACATATACTTCGTAAAATATATTTTCCAAGACTTAAAAGTTCAAAAAGTTCCCGGAATCTTCACCGTGTGGCGCTCTCAGTTACCCGATTTGATGACATCTGCCATTCACATTCTATGAAATTTTCAGCTTGATAGCTTGACATTTGTAGAGGTGACGCCGTATTGAGTACATCTCATCTGCGATTGTGCGTGTTTTCGATTTTTTACAATTTATAAAATGGAATTGAATTTGTAAAAAGTTTGTATTAAATTTTGCATTGAAAACGGTTCAATGGTGCGAGGACATTGGAAATGTTTCAAAAGTGTTTCGGCAATGATATTAACTTTTGACAGCTCACCATTTTAAGCAATTTATTTTTTGAAATTTTTTAAAAATGGCGTTGCACAACACTGGTATAACCCATAAAATATTTTGGAAGCGTTTGGGAAATTACAAAAATGGGTAAAATTTTTTTCCACTGAGACATATGTATATTGCTTATTAATTTTTACTCGTTAAATATGATTCGGGTAATCGCGTTTATTAAACAAGGCTTTTGAGAAATTTAAAAACTAAAGATGGCGTACGTTAAAGTCGGGCGCAGACGACCTTGGAATACCCTGTACCACTACATGGCCATTAAGTCCGACATATTGCTTAAGACCACCAAAAGATATTTTATTCGGCAAATTTGGCTACCATATTTTCATAAACAAACAGAAATCAGTCGAGTTTTGCACCAAAAAATTTTTTTTGACCGATCGGTCCTATGGGGCTTTCTGATGTATACAACCGATCAAACTTGGTGCACTGATATATAAAACTTCTGTGAACCGAATTTGGTTACGATATCTTCAAAAACAAACGAAACAACGAATTTTGTACAAAAAAATTTTTTTTTTACCGATTGGTCCTATGGGAGCTATATGAAATAGTCAACCGATTTTGATCAAATTTGGTACAGTGCTTGGGTACTCCAAAAAACTTCCACGCGCCAAAAGTGGTTATGATGTCTTTAAAAACAAACGAATTATCCATGTGACCGGTTCCGGTAATCGATTTTATTTAACAAAACTTTCGAGAAATAGCAATTTAAAACGCAACAACCGAAATTTCCAGTTCGCCGAATCAAGCAACAGTTTTCCTTATCGGAAATAATCTCATTAAATATAAGTAACACATTTTTTTCCATTGAAAAATTTCTATTAATTTTTCGATACAATTAAATTCCCGTAATCGTCTTTATATAACAAGAATTTCGAGATCTCGCAATTTAAAACAAAAAAAAAAAAAACATTTCAAATGTAAAATATAAGTTATATAAAAATTTTTAGCTGTTTCGATTTTTTCAAATGAATTATTTTTTTTCGAAGATAATTTTCTTTGCGTTTTCGTGAATATTTTTTTTTACAAGAAAAATAACAACAAACTAATCTATTTTAGTTAAATCGTAAACAAATCATAAAAATTGCAACGAAAAATCATAAAATCGAATTTTCGTTTTTTAAAATCAGTCGCAACAAAAAACTATAAATATTTGATTATGTGTGTGAGTAATGAAAATTTTATTTATTCGAGACATAAAATTATTAAGCCATGAACTTTTTTGCTTGTATAAAAAAATTTTTTTTTCTTTTTTTATATACAGATTTTTATAAATGGTAATTCAGCCTGCAGGCCTATGTTGCTCTGGCTACAAAACTTTTATAACTTAAAATTAACTTCTACTTTATAATTATATATATAAATTATATAAATAATAAATAGTAACTTTTAATAATAATTATTAAAAGCGTAAAATAAATTATTTTTCAAAATTGTTCTAAGTGTACTTGTTGAAAAAATAATAAAAAAATATACAAAGATATACAAAAAATATGTTTTAATAAATTTTGTCTTTTTAAGCGCTCATGCAACTGTGTAACGTAGAATAAACAATTGGCACCTGGACAAAGTTATTAAATAGATTATGAGCGCATTTTGACATCTGCCTGCCTCCAATAAACACAAATACTCTACACACAAATCAAAGATATACTAATAATATTTGAGATATAATTTTTGCCATACATATATCTACTTTTACTTTGTATGGACTACGTGTCTAACTAATGATCTCTTACACTCTACGGCAGCATGTCATTTAAAAAAAATGCTAGAAATACACAAAATTAAATGTATCTCAAGCCATATAAATTATAATAACAATAAACTAAAAGTCCAAACATCTGTTTTCACGCCACAAGAATTTCTGAGTGTGAGCAACCAAGAGAGTAATATGAAAAATACAAACCGCAAAATGCTCTCCAAGTTGTTGTTGACATCGCGGCTAACAATGTTCTCTTGTATGCAATGTTCAATGAAAATGAGCGCGGCACAACAAAAGCCGCATCAACAACACTTATATATTCATATACTAATAGGTACACACTTATACACTTACTCACTCTCACGTTCCTAAAGAGTACATCGATAGCCAAACATAACAATAAAAAGTAGCTGAGAGTGAGAAGCTGTCAACATTGTGCTGACATTTTTCCAAAATAGTAACGACGCCAAATCGTATAAAGAGAGAATTGAAAAAATCAAAGCAAAAGCAAAATCACCAACAACATCTATATATGGGTGATTCTTTTTACAACCCAAACGGATTTAAACAAAAAATAAATTTTTTTAATTTTTATATTTGTTTGTTAAAATACCTGAAAGCAAAAAGAAATTTATGTGTTTTGGGGTAATTTTTTTTTTTAAATTATTTTCTATAATGAAAATAATCAAAAATACATATATTTTTATGAATCGCAATTTTCAAAGTTTCAATCGCCAATTGAGCCTGATTAGCTGGAGATATAGTATCATAAAAATTTCAGGGCTCTGAATGCAAAGTATTTTTTTTTAAAGTTATATCTATTAAAAGTTTTCAAAAAATGGGAAAATATTTTAAAGCCCATGACTTAAAATGCAATTTCTACGAGTAAACACGGAAACAATTTGTTTCCATAGAATTTGTTTAAAAAATTCCATGAGGATCAAAATGCTATAATCAAAATGTTTGTTTGATTTGAAAAAGAATCGCCCAAATACATATAGCAACAACAAAGTGTGGACACAAAATTTGGCACAATACAAAATGCAATACATATTTGCAAATTTCGCAGTCACTTTTAATTATTAAAATAATAAAAAAAATTTGCAAAATTTTGAAAGAAAATAAACGAAAATTTCTTAATTTATTAGTACAGTAGATACTCGCTAAAAACGCCTATTTCGAGCAAGACAATAAAAAAAAAAATCTTTGTACTTTAAAATTTTTTTAGTTTGGTAATAAATAATAGTGTTGTTAAAAATTCCTGATATTTGATTTAGGTGATTTATTTTTTTTAAACCTTGACTTGAACGAATATTATTTGCTGCTTATTTAAAAAAAGTGTTTCAGCTGATATTTTAATAGTAAGTCAAAAAGTTGTTCAAACAAGAAAAATCCTGGAAGCCTAAAGTTATGTTTCTTTTAAAAAATTTTCGCATCGAATGGGTTTGTTTAGGAATAGAAGTCATAGAAGTATATTAAAAAATTAATTTTCCAATATTTTTATTTTGTGATTTTTTTTTTTTTTACTTCTAAATATGAAAATGTGCATTTTTTAAGGAAAATAATATATTATGCTATTAAAATATTTTTATATATTTTTTGCTACAATTCGTTTTTTTTTTTTGTTATTATTTTATTTACCACTTAGGACTATTTAGTCTATGTGTGACTCCTCCAGGGGTCAACCGGTTCAACCCATTATTTTATTTAAGATTTAGTTTAAGTTTTGTAGTTTATTTTCTTTAAGTTTTTGATATAAATTCCAAATATTTAGTGTCTGTTTTCAGAAATTTTACTATAAAACCGGTTTTTTCAGAAAAACGACATGCAAGTTTTGTTCAAAAAACCAAATTTTTTATAAATTTTTTTAAGTTTCCCGAAGTGTAATTGTTTGTATTTTTCTCGAAAACTAATAATAATAAATAATAATAAATGTTATTGAATCTCTAATACCAATAATTATATAATAAAGCCTAACCTATCGACTTAAGCATATGTGAAATAATCATATATATACAAAGGGTATATTAAGTTTGTGCAAGCCGAAAGTCTATGTAACATACAGAAGGTGAAGTCGAAGACCCCCAAAGTTACCTAAAACCTGATCAGGGTTACTAGAGAAGTCGATATACTCATGTTCGTCTGTCCGTCTGTCCGCATGTGTGTCTGTCCGTCTGGCTGTCTGTCCGTATGAACGCCTAGATCTCAGAGATGGCAAGAGCTACAGCAACCAAACTTTGAGATAAGATCCCTTGTTATTCCATAGGAGACAAGTTTATTTTATTTTTTTGATATCGGGGTTACATTATATGGCTCCCATCGGGGTGTTTCAGAGGACCTCGAAAAAAATCAATAGTTTCAGATGGATAATTCGTTTATTTTTTAGAGATCTTCAGCACTGTACCAAATTTTACCAAAATCGGTTGACTATATCATATAGCCCCCATAGGACAGATCTGTCAAAAAAATGTGTTTTGCACAAAATTCGTTGTGTTTCGTGTGTTTTTGAAGATACCGTGACCAAATTTGGTGCTCCAAAGTTTTTTATGGTTCCCAAACACTGTAAAAAATTTGATCAAAATCGGGTGACTATATCATGTAGCTCCCGCCCAAAAGTCGTTGTGTTTCGTTAGGTTGTTAAGATATCGTTACCAAATTTGGCACTCGGAAGTTTTTTAGAGTTCAAAAGCACTGTACCAAATTTAATCAAAATTGATTGACTATATCATTTAGTCCCCATAGGACCGATCGGTAAAAAAAAAATTGTTGGTGCAAAATTCAACTGATTTCTGTTTGTTTATGAAAATATCGTAGCCAAATTTGCCGAATAAAATATCTTTGGCAGGTCTTAGCAATATGTCGGACTTAATTGCAATGTGGTGGTACAGGGTATCCCAAAGTCGTCTGCGCCCGACTTTAACGTACGCCATCTTTTTTTATATATTTTGTTTACATTTTTAAGTTACTTTTAAATTAAATAAATTTTCGAAAAGGTTAGTTCTGGAGGATAAGACATAATGTGTGAAGAAAAATTATTAGCATTTTTTCCAGTACATTTTTGTGTAAAAAATATATAAATAATATATATAAAATTTTTTTTTATGGTAGAAAATAAAAAAAATATAATTTTTATTTTTTTTTTCTAATTTTTGGTTCATTGAGAGATACCATGGGATATATTTTTGAGTCTATTTTGATGAGTGTTTATTTGTCTTCTGATAACTTCAATTGTAAAATTTTTAATTTTGAAGAAAATCAAAAGTTAGACCTATTTTAGAAGGGAGTTCAAAAAGGCTTTTCGTGTTTTTCTATCAATACTAATATAAAATTTTTCCCTTTTTTGAGATAAACAAAAAAATAGCCTTTTATAAAAATATCTGTGTTTTTCTATAATATATCCACTTTTTGTACTTTCTAATTCTAGTTTTTGATCTTTCACTGTACGACTAAATAATTTGCGCCTAGCTCAGACCCAAATACATAATTTTTCTTCTAAATATTATTTATAAGTATTTTTATGCGAATTTTTTTTTTTTTCAGTTTTTAGTTTTTATTACGGAAAACTGATTTTGCCAGTTGCTGCGCTGTCAGCTCCCTGTATCATCATCGTGATCGTAATCGTCATCGCCTACATGATCATCATGTTGATGACCAGCGCCAATGCCTGGTCTCCATGCCGCTGTCAAGTCAATCGCCGCGATTCGTCGTCAGCAGTGGCACTTGGACCTCGTCGCAGCGCGTTGTTTGCGCTCCTTACTCAAAGAAGTCTCGTTGTCGGTCGTTGTCGTCTCCGGTCTGCGGTCTGCGTCTCCATCTCCGGTCAACGTCAACGTCGTTGCGGTTTTTGTCGTGCTCAGCGTCCGCAACGTAGTCGTGGGCAGTGCGTCCATGTCGCATCCACAGCTTGTATATAGTATATAGTTTATAATGCATGATCACTTATATACATATTTATACATATATATGCATAGGTCTTAATGCAGTTTTTTGGAAATCATGTCACTTGCAGCATTTCGTGCATTTCATTCGGTTTTGTGCTCTACGCGGAAATGCTAAGTGAAAATTTAACGAAAAAAATTTATGTGTGAAAATTATTGAAGCAGCCAAACACAACAAGTGTGTGTGAAATAATATGCTATAGTAAATATATTTTACTAAATGGTGTGCCAGCTAAAATAAATAATTTCAATTTTGATTGATAGAAAGCAAGTGCCAAAACTATACAGTTTTTAAGTGCTATATAGTAGTTGATACTATTAAATAATTAGTTTAAAAGTTTAGCAGATACATCTGCTGTTGCAGCTATATAAGATTTGTATCTGTGTAAGTGAGAGTGAGAGTGAATTTGTGCGTCTTGTGTCAACTGAAAGATTTGACCTCGCACTTCACCCATCAAGTGAATTAAGATGCTACACATAGATATAGTTGGACAGACGGTCTGTCCACAGTCATCTCGTGTCGTGTGTCGTGAATAAGTTCCACTTCGTTTTCGTCACCACCCCGCAGCAATTTGTCAATAAAAACATTTTTCATCTAGCGTGAGTTTTTTACAAGTTCTGGAAAAGTTCAGTTGCACCCAAGAGTTCATTTGCATTGAAGTAAGTAAACAAAGTGTATCTTATTAGCTATATGATTGCCTTGAGCAACTTGTTTCTTTTTATTTGCAATTTATTTTAAGTAAAAATGGGAATTCCTTTGGCTTGAGTACACTGAAAAAAATTGAATACTAAAAGGCAACTTTTTACGAAAAGATTTTTGGAAAAAAAACAAGAAAATTATTTGATTCAAGCTCTTGCATGAATAGAATAGTCTTTTCAGTGAATCCTTGGATACAGAAGGAACTTGCTGCATTTTTTGACCTCTTTTCCCTATGTTTATTGAAAATTTTAAGCCAATTAAGTATGAAATTTCAATACCCTAGATCAAATATTTTTTTCGTCACCTTCTCCAGTGCTGGTGTTGCTAAAAGAAAGTTCAGAGAGAGACTGTACAAGAGGGTGGCAAAGAAAAAGCCGAAAATTGAATTTTTTTTGTGGCTGTGTAATCTGGCACCATAATAATGAGAAAAGTAAAGGGATAAAAATTTGTAGAAGAAGAATTGACGTTACTAACTTAAATTATGTCGTTTATCAGTACTACTATACATTGATTAAAAATTGACCGGAATCATCACCGTGTGGCGCCCTCAGTCACCCGATTTGATTTAAAAAAAAACCATTTGGCTAAAACCGGAACGAATACCATCCAACAACCACCGAATTCACATGATTTGGCTCTCTGCGATTTTTTCCTATTCGGTCAACTCAAGATACCGCTCCGTGGAACGCTTCACAGCACCCGAGACAAGGTCGGGAAATATCGAAGATGGCTCTGATGGCCGATCGAGGATCGGACCAAGCGCCAGCATACGAAAAAATACATTAAGAAAAAATACATCAAATCGGGTGTCTGAGAGCGTCTCACGGTGATGATTCCGGTAAGTTTTTGAATAAGGTAGTATATCCCGAAAAATCTGTATATCTGCATTAATTTATAATAAATCAACATACCTTCTGACCATTGGTATCTATGCGCACATACGGAAGAATTATTCTAGATATTCTAGATTCTAGGCAAAATTTCAGAAATATAAGTTCTACACTATAATATCATCCAGTTCAACATAGAAAACTTTTTTCCGGATGCGTCTTAGATTATACTGACATCCATAGGAAAGAAATGGGCAAGGTAATGAAAATGAGTTGAAGGAAGAAATACAGATTCTTTGAAATTTGTAGAGGACGTGGAGACCGCAATCTTGTTTTTTTTTGTTCGCCTTTAAAGCATCTAAATAAAAATATGAATGCCTTATAATTATGGTTATAACCCTGTTAATGTTATACTTTTTACAAAAAAAGAGCCTGTATATCTTTACAAAACTTATAGGAATGTCGAACCCATGAGCTAGACCTCCATGGTTCCAGCTTGTATATGCGCATTTTTTTGAGATTTTAGAAAATCAACGCTGCAATCCATTTTTGAGACCGTAAATGCGAGTTTTTTTTTTTTTTTTTGGCGCACACAATACTACATATGTATTTCTCCAACATATTCTTCGAAAAGATTTTGTATTTTTTATTGTAAACACCTTTTTCAAATTTAAGTTTGTATATATGGATATTTTGCAGATTGTATGAACCAGGGCTACAAACCTACATACATATAGTTCTCCCAAAGAGAACTTGCATTTTTTAATTGCAAACAACTTTTCCTAGAGAACTCGGCAAAGTACCCAACTTGCTCATTTCTCTTAAGACCACTTGTTTTTGATTTATTTTTTGTTTTTTTTGAGTAAAAATTTTCTCGCTCATAATTTAATTTCATGTTTGGACACTAGCGTATTCATGCATATTAGTTATTTATGAGGCGCATTAATTTATACATCTTTCGGCTACAAGCCACGTCCTATGCATTAATAGAACCAAAAATAGTCGACATTGAAACAATTTTAGCATAGAACACGCATAGAGATCCATCTATAAATAAACTGCAACCAAAATCAAAATATATAAAAAGCGTTTTATTAATTAGTTTTTGGACAACTTGTGCGTACGACATCGATAGATACAAATTGTGTATACAGATGTGCATTATTTATTTTATAAAGCAAATACATAAGTACATATATTGACAGTGGAAATAATGTAAAGCGTTATAAAAACTAAAGTTTTTAGTTTTTTTTTTAAACATTAAAAATTACCAATATTATAATTTTGCAAAATTGCTTTCTTTGAAATTTGTTTTTCAAATCTATTTGAATCGTTGGCTGCTTTGGCCAAGATTTTTTTTTTTTATTTTAATAGGGAATCTTTCATCCATTTTCTGGTATTACCATAAACAGAGTGTATCATTTTGATTTTTGCTACAGTTTTTCAGTCTCCTGCAAGCTTTAATTAAGAAACTTTAGGCTTGTATTGCACTCGTTGGCTGCTAGTGCACTTTGAAAATAAATTTGGCATTTGGTAGTTTTTTAGATATAACAAACACTTTACCGAATTTACTCTAAATCGGCTTACTATGCATATCATAATACCCCATAGGATCGACAGGTCGAAAAAAGCGTTCAAAAGCTTTTCGTTTTTTAGGAACATGTCATAATTAAATAAGGTAAAGAAGCGTGATCGCTTCGTTTTTGCATTTATTTGTTATGATGATATAGAGTATAGAGATAGCAAAGTCGCGCCCGATATAAAGGGTGATTTTTTAAGAGCTTCCGGATTTTATTTAAAAAAAACAAACAAAATTCAGAAAATTGTATGAACTCTTTATTTGAGTCGATAGAACGAGCTATAAAATTTAATGTTTAAAGATGATGTCGACCGCAGCTGCGCCTCAAATGGTTCATACTCTGGGTCCAATTTTGGCATACTCTCTCCAACATATCGGTTGGTATCTCACGAATAAATTCTTCAATATTGGCTTGCAGTGCTTCAACCGTTGCGGGCTTGTTGCCATAGACGTTAGCCTTAACATAGTCCCACAAAAAATAGTCTAAAGGCGTTAAATCGCACGATCTAGGCCAATTAACCGGCACCAAACGTGAAATAAAGTGTTCACCGAACTCCCCTCTCAATTGGGCCATTGTTTCGCGTGCTGTGTGGCATGTGGCACCGTCTTGTTGAAACCACATGTCAGGCAAGTCCAGCTCTTCACTTTTGGGCAAAACAAAGTTTATAATCATCGCACGGTAGCGCTCGCCATTCACAGTAATGTTCCCGCCTTCGTCGTCTTTGAAAAAGTACGGTCCAATGATGCCACCGGCTCATAATCCACACCAAACAGTGACTTCTTGGGTATGCATTGGCAGTACTTGCAATGCCCCTGGCTGCTCTTCACACCAAATACGGCAATTTGCTGGTTCACGCATCCATTCAACCAGAAATATGCTTCGTCGCTGAACACAATTTTCCGATAAAAAAGTGGATCATCATCCAACTTTGCCAGCACCCATTCACCAAAAGTTGTGGTAGGTCGTGTGGCTTTGATTCTTGCACCAGCTGTATTTGAAAAGGTTTTACACCCAAATCCTTCCGCAAAATTTTCCACGTAGTGGCGTAACAGAGGCCCAATTGCTGCGAACGACGCCGAATCGATAATTCACGGTCATCAACAACACTGACGGATACAGCTGCGATATTTTCCTCTTTCCGCATTCTACGTATGCGTGTTGGTGGTTTAATGTCCAATAATGTAAATTTGGTGCGAAATTAAGTCACAACAATCCGAATAGCCGCCTCAGAAGGTCGCCAAACTGACCATATGGAAGGAGTGTACGAAGCAATTTCTTAACCGAACATGAATTTTGATAATAAGATTCAATAGTCTGCAAATGTTGTTCGTTTGTAAGTCGATTCATGGTTAAATTATAGACCAAACTGAACATGTTTGACAGTAACACAGGATACACAACACAATACAGTGTTGCCAAAAAGAAAGTTGCTAAAAAATCACCTTTTACTATATAAGGTAAATATACGTTTTTTTATGCTAATTGTTAAGTTATGTAAGCTATTATAGTTTCTAGTAATCTAGTTTTTTAGACCCCAGTTTTCAGAAAAAAGCTTGAAATTTTGACGGCTCGAGGATATGCTAAAATTTTGATGCACCAATTTAAAAAAAAATACAAATTTTTAAGCGGTTTCAGTTTTCAAAAACTTTTTATTTTAGTCAGCGGTTCAGCTTTGCTTTAAGTCGTCAGTGTCAAAAACAATTTTTGACTATTATGGACAGTTTGATGAGATATTTAAATTTTGATGCATTATCATAGAATAATCTTTGCATGCCAACATAAATATTTATTTGCCTTAACAGGCAATAAATCTCAAAGATTTCTCACACTTTCAAGCGACTGATGTCCACTGTAGCTGCCACTAAATCGCCCGTCCAATTGGCTGCTAAAATGTTTGACGTGGGCGCCACACATGACGCTAAAAATATTCCCAAAACAAACATATTTCACTTGATGCTCTGCTAATGATTAACTGACAAAAAAAACCAGAAGAAGATTTCAAAGATCTTAAAAACACACAACTGGACAATAAATGAGCTAAAAATAAAAGATTTTATATATTTATAGTACTAGGTTTGTGCTGATTTAGTTTATATACGAAATGATTTAAATGTTGTTTATATGCTTAAAAAAAACTTGACTAGAGTTAATTTTTTGACTAATTTTTCGTAGACTTGTGTTTCTTTTATGGCTAATTATGTTTGACAATTGGAGAATATTTATGTTACCAATGACCAGAAATATATTTCAGGCTATTAAACTTGAAATGGCCTTAAGCAAAAAAACAATTAAATTTAGCTTTGAACAAAATCCAATTATAAAGGACACCCACCCACACACACAAACGTATTGGAAGAACTAAAGCAATTTGGTTGTCCATGCGGGCGTTTGTTACATTTCGCATCGGTTTTGTCATTACGGTCAATAATTACCACAAGCATGTCAACCGAAATTATTGCCCAGATAGATTTTGGACCCAATGCCAAACCCAAACCCTAGTCCGGTTCCAAAAACCGAACTTTGTCTAACGAAAACTGCCACATATTGGGGTTTTCAAGTGTCCGGCCATGTGTTGTAGTCAAACCTTAACCGCATGGCGCCCACTCTGCCGGAAATAATTACTCTGCTCTGCTTTCTTTGGACACTCGTCGAAGTCCCACTCTCTGAAAGTCTTCTTCCAACGCACTCACTCTCTCTCTCTCTACGCTTTCTACACATTTAATTTATATTATTTGAGCTTCCTTTTGTCTGCTTTTATTTGTCCTTGTTGTTGCTTTTGCTGTTATTGTTGTTGTTGCAGTTGTTGGTCATTTGAGTTTACCTGTACGCCCTATTCAGAGGCTTTATTAGTAGTTGCCTTTTGCTGTCTTGACTTCTCGAACTTGATTGTCCTGCTCGTCCTTGTTCGGATTATTGTTGTTGTTGTTATTTAACCACTAAACTGTGTTTTGGCTTTTGTTGCATTTGAACCACATTTTCGTGGTTTCGACTACTTCGATTTTATAGTTTGATTTCTCTTAATATTATTGAAGCTTCCTCCGCTCCATTCCCCAAGAACTCTCTCTCCTTCTCTGTATTCTAGCGTCTGTGCAATGGCATTAAAGTTTCTACGGTTGTTTAATGTGGTTGCCTGCTCTGACCCCGGACTGTAATTTTCTTAGTGATGCGTGGTTAACTGCAGGCTATAATCAGATTCTGTATTTAGTAGATACAATATATAAATTAAAGTAGCACTGCACTTAAGGTTGATGCAATTTGTATCTTGCGAATAATTTGAAAGCAGGAAGTCGATCCTTTGAGTCTCAATGTTCTAAAGGTTGCAACTGAAAGGAATATTGATTTGAATGATATCAAAATTTCTGTTTAGGGCTGTTTATAAACAAATGAATAACTTTTAAATATATATTTTTGGGCTTTGTATTTACTGTTCCAGTAGAAAGCCAAGTAACAAAAAGGAGCAGCTGTTCAAAGGATTACTAAAGCTCACTGCCAGACTATGGCCAAATTTTTCCCATACAGCATAAGATAATCGCTTGACCAGGAACAGCAGTAGCTGATTTTAGAACAAACAAAAATATATTTCCATAGCAAAAAGTCTTCTAGGCAATAAAATGATTCCAACGCATGATTTAACAATTAATAGGTCATGCAATGCGCTGCTCCATTATTCTTGTCTCTCTGATGGTTCAATTTTTGTATGGTAGCTATAGAAATAGGGGACCTGTATTGATCAAGCTTCATACAAATGTTTAGAATAATATGAAATGCATAAAAACACATAAACGCATGTTGGAAAAAATTATTTTTTTTAAATATCGTGACCTACAGTGAATTTCATAACTATAGGACAGTCGCAAATTTAAGTTTCAAGTGCAAATATAACGGTTTATAAGTACGATCCAGCAAAGCTTCCTTTTACAAAAACAACTACCTAATATTGGAGCTTTAAATTTACCGTAAGGTTATTGCACTGTTGCTTCACACGGTGTTTCGCAATAGCTTATGCATGGATATGCCACTTTTGCTGCAGTTTTAAGCGTTTCATAACTATAGGACAGTAGTCTTTGATGAGAAAATTAAGTGTAAGTGTATATTTTATTTTAATTTTAAATCACTTTTTGATCGTTTTATGATAAAACGCGGCAAGGTATGACATTTAGTTTAGAGGAGAGAGGCCGTATTATAGCCAAATACGACATGGGGCTTAGAATGGTCAAAATTTATGAAAACTCATATAAACCGATAACATAATTAAGGTTGAAATTTCTTTAAAAACATTGAGAAATAAGTAAAAAGTAATTTAAATAAAAATTCACAGGCTTTCTGACCGTAAGAGTCGCCCTCAAGAACTTTTTCGCGTGTTTATCTACTTGAATTGAGGCCTTGTCCTGTTAAAATATTAGGGTTTCGCCTTTTTTTTACATTGGAATGTTATCAAACTACTCGGAAAGACATGTTAGTATTCTCCGCTACTCATTTAAGATGGGTTTAATGGAAGGTCGAGGGTGTAACATGCTTTATATACGCCCCGCACAAAAACCCAGCCGCTTCTAAAATTTTGCTAGAAACAATTTTGTGAATCCTTTGGCAAATCCCTCCAATAGTAGTTATATCCACCAGGACTACTCGAACTCAATGTTTTCTTGTTGGAAAATATAAGAACAATCAACCTTATAAGGAAAATCTTTGAAAAAACATGCACAAAAAAATTCGCTAAATCACACCTATAAAACATGAGTTACAAATCGATATCATAGCGAACATTTTTGTAATAGTCTAAGATGCCGACATCCTGACATGTATCTTGAGTGGGCATTTCTTGAGGATTTGCCAAATTGTAGTTTTGGACATTTTATGGTCAAATAATGGTACCAACTCTTAGCAAGGAACGGAAGAATATGATGAATTTTTTAAGATTATTCGGTTTTAGCGCCCCGAAATCTTACTAATAATCTTTAAGTTATTTTTTTTATATATTCTTCAATGTTTTTAAAGAAATTTCAAATATATTTATGTTATCGGTTTATATGTTTTTTCATAAATTTTTACCATTCTAAGCCCCATATCGTTTTTGGCTATAATACGGTCTGTCTCCTCTAAACTAAATGTCATACCTTGCGGCGTTTTATCATAAAACGATCAAAAAGTGATTTAAAATTAAAATAAAATATATTTCTGCCATCCTTACACTTAATTTTCTCATCAAAGACTACTGTCCTATAGTTATGAAACGCTTAAAACTGCAGCAAAAGTGGCATATCCATGCATAAGCTATTGCGAAACACCGTGTGAAGCAACAGTGCAATAACCTTACGGTAAATTTAAAGCTCCAATATTAGGTAGTTGTTTTTGTAAAAGGAAGCTTTGCTGGATTGTACTTATAAACCGTTATATTTGCACTTGAAACTTAAATTTGCGACTGTCCTTTAGTTATGAAATTCACTGTATATGCCAGTTGTATTTTGCTTAAGCCTTAACACTTTTGTGAAGCTTAATCGAAATTGGTGCATTATTTCATATAGCTTCCATACAAAAAACGAACTAGTGCGTTTCTTTGCATCACCTTGTAAAAATCAATGCATCGTGGTTACGATGTCTACCTCAAGTGATCGCATATTTTTCCATGATAGTTTTAGATAGTGTTCATTATGTTAAAGTTTTTAATTACTCCAAATATTTTGTTTTATATTAGCTTAGGTGTAAAATATGTACAATGAATCCTGGAGGGGGGAGGGGGGGTTCTATGTTGACGAAAATCAGCGTCACATAGTTTATGGATGATCCGATATTAAATTTTTTCCCAAAATTCCGATTATTTATTGAGCTATCGATAACTGAACATTTGGTTAAAGTTTTCATTGAGAAGACAATAAAAATATTTCGTAATCGAATATTTGAAATTTTTTTTTTGGATACAATTTTGGATTTAAAAATAAATTGGTATTTTTTAAATAAATTAAAAAAAAAATTTATTTAAAAAAATGTTTATTTAAATAATTAAATTTGTTTTTAAAACACAATTTAGGAAAAAAAAAATTTTATTTTACTTTCAATAATAATTTTTTTTAATTTTAAAATTTAGAAGCTTTCCCAACTTTGCTCAAAAATGATTGTGTATTCACTGCGAAAATGAAAAAAATATTAGATCCATTTCCGGTTTCAGTAACTCTTACAGATATTACATACAGACGTAATCTTGTAAGACATCTGCACACATATACGAGCATTCCTTATTTTTAGACGCAATTCTTAATTCTTATTTTAGAAGATTGTTCTTTTACTTATGCAAAATTTTAAGTTATATAATTTTTACTTCTACCGAAATAAGCCCTCAACAGGCTGTGTGTGGCCTTTTTAGAATTGTTGAATTTTGTTTGAAAAACTTTTTATTTCAGAGTAGTTCGAATTTTTTATTTCAATACCAACATATATCATATTGTGCTTGCTATAAACACAAGGAAATTGAATTTTCCACTTACAGAGGAAATGCATTCAAGCGCCTTAATGAAAAGTTTTTCTTTATTTTCCCATTTTTCTTATGTCCTTTGCCTGCTTTTCGGTCTTTGGAAATGCCAAACGCAGTTCACTTTCTGGCTTTTACACAGCTACTGCGTATAAATTATTAAATTTTCCGCTTAACTAACATACGTCGGCACACATACACTATACTATATACTATTTACCAATACATCTACACTCGCAGCACATAAAGTTAAGCGTACCCCGCCATATAAGCAAACTGTAACAATTGCTCAAATCCAATTTAGTATTGATCGCTGCGCAGCAAATGAAAAGCAGGACACCCAAGCGCATGAAAAATCGAAATGTGGTCCCAGACTGAGGGAAAGCGGAAAAGCGCAGAGGAAAAATAAAGCAAGAAAGAGAAAAAAAGGGTTACAAGTTACGACCAGTGTTGTACAATGAATGGCGGCTACTGGCAACACAGATACTACTAAGTGAGTTTGAGTGTGAGTGTGTATCTGTGTTTGTATGTGGCCAGTCAATATACCATTGTGATTTGTGTTTATGTATTTGTAAGCGTCGTGGCTCACCTGGTGGCTGACCTAGTGGTACATAAAACTCTGAGTGGAGCATATCAGTCAGACGGAAAGACGGACAGACGGCATCAATGGAAACTAACACATGTGTCAAAGTTAAAGTGCCAAAGATTATTCGATTGATTTTGGAGTTAAGATGAAAAGTTTTATGATACTAAGGGCTGGCGATGCATAGAGCAAGCATAGAGAGTTGGCAGAGCAGCGGGTGAGTACATCTTTCTGGAGTCTTTGCAACTGTAATGTGAAGATAAGATAAACTTAAAACCATGTAAAATTTATTTCATTACAAAGCGAGCTACTATTTGTTTAAGATTACGCTTATTGGCTGAGAAGCGGAGTATCTGTTTTTGGAATGCTTTCAGTGCAAATATTAATGAGGATATTATATCAAAAATACATAAACTAAGTTCGTATAGATTAATTAACAGATAAGATCTGCAAAGATAAGCTTTATAAATAAAAAAAATATATATGGCTGAAAAAACGTTCATATTTTGACTAGAAAATGAACCGATAAAATAAAACCTATCGAGGAATAAGTAACGATTAATTTCTATAATAATTTCATTTTTATACAGAACTGTCCTAAGGCCCAAATCTCCTCATCTGATAAAATATTGTGAGAGAAACCAAAATAGTAGTGTAGAGTGCCGAGGCTTAATTTTATAAAAGGTTTTTATTTTGACCGAAAATATCGTAACGATGAGTTCATAATAGAAATGGATATATGAAACCCTTAATAAACAAGAAACAAGTTGGGAAAAGTTCATGAGCTTATACGAAAGTAATTTTTGGGACACTTTTTCGTTCCTAAGGACTATACGCAGAAAAAATCCCATCTGGGATATCCCATTAGGGATTTTGTTCTTATATGGTTTTGTCATTCTGTGCGAAATTTTTTTGCATTCTGCGTATACGCCTTTATGCTTAAATTTTTTTTTTTTTTTGTGCTATCAAAATTAAAAAAAAATATTATTTAAATAGTAAATACTAAAACTTTCAGGATTCTCTGCCTAAGCTTACATTCAAATTGAGCATTTTTGACTTATTAAAGGAATTTTTTTGGGATCGTAAATCTTATAATTTTTGAAATGAAAATCGTGAACTAATAATTGTTTTCTGTTTTTTTCATAAAAATTTACAACAAACTTTCATTTTTTGAATTAAAAACAAAAATTTTATTGTAATCATCAGATGGAAATTTTTATTTTAAAAATGCGAAATAATAATTCAACAAATTTAATATTCTTTGTTTAACATTTTTTAAATTTAAAATACTTTTTTTTAAGTTGTAATATTTTTTGAAGCAACTGGCACACTATAATGATTTGAATGATTGGCGCATTCAATACCTTTCCATTGATGCCTTCTATGCCCTCGAAGGATCAATATTAGGGACACCACAAAGTAAATTGATTTCCCAATTTTATATACAAAAACAAATTATTTTATGTCATCGTCGTCCCCGTCATCATTTATTTTTCTTGGTGGTCGCTAGATGGCGCAAGCACGTTTTCATAAGCTTTCACTATAATTAAAGGTTATATATGAAAGAAAGTCATGTTAGTTACTCCATTTATAACCCAATAACGGCTGGAGCGATTTTAATGATCATTGATTGTTTTGAATTTGTGAGACTTCTAAGATATGGGAAAAAGCTCGAAAAAATGCTTTATTGAAACATCATTTTCTCGTACCTACATTTTGAATGGGGTTTTAAAAAAATGTTTGTCCCTAAACAATCTTGTCTTTGATCGAAGGCGTTTTGGGAAGGGGCAGGACAACGACTGTCGGTTCTACTAATATTTTAAAGGTATTAAAAACCATTAGCTCTTACGCCTGATCTAAGGTTGCTATTATTTTTAATTATACACTGTACATTAAGGCAAGGAGTACATTAACTTGTGCAAATGTGTTCAACATAGAGAAGAAACCCCGGAGAGTACCCAAAGTTACCTCCAATATGGTTAAGAGGTCAATAGAATGTTATACAGACATGTTCGTCCATCTGTCGATCCGTATGAGTATAAATCTGTCTCTTACTCATTAGGAACGCCTTAAGTCCTGGAGATCAGAAGAGCTTATAAATCAAACTCAAAATTTTGACTTCTTACATGCCCAGCCCGACCCACTTTTTTTCCATCATCAAATAATTTTCATTGTTGAGTCCAAAGTGCTCCATAAGAATCCCTTTTACCAAAAATAATATCCTAGAGTATACAGTGTATTTAATTTTTTTTCCAAATAAAGTGCCTTTTCCACTTAATTTTAATTTATGTCAATTTATTATTAAAACACTTTTTTTTTTTGAAGACCACAACAAATGCTACATACCATATAATTATTTTTTTATATGTCCAAGCAAAGAGAGAGAGTAAGTGAGAGAGCGTAAGAGAGCATTGCATATGTAAAATGACACACATTTACCTCTAAATAGTCGCGCATTATAATTTGATGGCCCCAATGACAAATATAAATACAAATCCATTCGAGCGATTCACCAAACCACTATATACTTTCTTAGACTATATACCATATACCATACACACACACACATATATCATTCATGTGGTAACCCTTGTGTTTTGGCCCTGCGCCGGACGGCTGTCCGGTCACACGAGCCCCTTGCACGCACCCACGCCCATCGTACCTTCGAAAACCTAAAAAATAGCACCCAACCAACAACACCTACAACTTCCGTACAAGCACTTCAAATTCATCGATACTTTGGTTATGCGGCTTGTATATTGGTCTTTTTTTTCCAACCCCAACTATGCCCGTGCCGCAGACCTTAGACCCCGCTCCCGACCTAAACACACACTCGGACAAGTGCTGGCATTTGTATTTATTGTACTATTGACGGCCTGACCGCATAGACGAATGAATATATATACCTATATATAAATATATACGGACGGACTAGCGCCTTTGGTTCCAGCACATATAGTGCACTCAGCTCCGGCATTGTATCTATGAGTTCAGTTCATATTTATGACCATTATAGTGCGGATATATCGAGCGCTCGCGCATATGCGACTTGCCATGGATTTACAATTGTTTGGAAATTATTTTCCAAGCTGTGCGTTTCGTCATGTTGTCGACAAATGATAAGAAATTCTACCAAAAAAAAAAGAAACAACAACAAAACACTAAAATTTGTATTGCAAATGCTTTTGTATCTATAAGATACATGTGTGTTTATGTTTGTGAGTTGCGCTAGTTGTGCTGAAGTTTGGCCATGGAGACTGCGTCATGAGCATTAAAGTTTTGTTGTCAAGTTGGGCTTAACTTTTGCTTAGCTTATCTGTGCCACAACTCGTGTAAATACAAAAGATACATACTATATAAAAAACGAAAAAAACAAAAAAAATACATTGAGAGTAAGTAAAGTTTTTATTGCATGTATAAAGATAAACAAAAGCGACAAGTTTGCTTAAAATATCGAAAAAGTATCTCAGGTTAAATGAAATCCACTTGTTTAGGTGAGTACTTAGAGCGGGGGCTGCAGGTTAATTGGTATCAGAAAGTTATTTCAATATAAGAGTGGCATGTGTAAGCATTTCAGAAAGAAAACATTTTTTAATGTTAGATTAATTTTTAAATGGTGATCTGCTTATAAAAGATACCAATTTTATACATATGGGAAAAGAGAGATACTTTTGCAGGCTAATTGTTTTTTTAAACCAGACTCTTAAAAATAAGTTAAAAGCTCTATACAAGTTTGCTATCCACATTGACGTCACAAGTAAAATTTTGAGGGGTGCGTAATTTTAACTTTAAAAGTTATTTGGGTTTTTTCAATTATAAACTTGTTTACGTATCGCTTGATTGTCAATAAAAATATATATAAAAAAAGGTTTTTTTTAAGAAAATATTGCAGGTTGTTGTACGGGATGAAATATTGATGTTTATAGATATGAAATATATACATACAATTAGAAAACCCGGAGGGTAACGTATAGGCCCATCTATTACATTTGTAGCTTGATTTATTTTATTACGACAGTAATTGCACCGGACCCCTGAGAAAACTCCGGGCCCGGGGGAGATCCCACCATTAAAAAAGTTTTTTATATTTTTAAAAGATTGTATTCAAAAAGTCTTTATGACAAAGAGATCGGTTCCGACAAATGGTCGGCATGAAATACACTCAAATTTTAGCTTGCGTTTGTGAGAGTGGCGTAGTGACGTCACAACGTTTCGACACAGGCATTTCTGTTGCTGCGCACATAAGTGCATGTGACGTGTATGTGTGCTGTACGTGTGTCGACGTCGCTGCCGCTACTAATCCCTATATACGTGAGATAACGCAGACACAATCATCACAATCTTATATTTACAAAGAAGTGCCATGTTCTTTTGATCTTATAACAATGGTTTACAGAACTTGGATAGTTTCAAGAGTAAGATATTTTAGGATAATGACGAGCTTACATAGGCGACACTGCAGACTCAGGAAATAACCGAGTTATATTGGCATCAAAATTTAACCTTATGAAGGTTTTGTGAAATTGAGAAGTAGACCTCCCAACTCATACCATTAGAATATGACGCACTTGCTAGAAGAAGGATATCCCTCTTTGGTGGTTGTAGCATCTTGATGCGCGACTGGCACCCGACTAGAACCATTCCAAATAATTCTCATTGCATCCAAAATCGGTTTGGCCTAGAAGTTCAAGAGCAAGTAGGCAGCATAATAGATACATCGGCTCGCAGAGCAGTTTTTCCAAACTATATTAGTAATATGTTTCCAGACATATTGAATTTCTTAGAATTTTAAGGAAAGGAAAAAGCTATTTTATCCAAAAACTAGAAGAGACAGAGCGAAAATAATCTGTGATCACTTTTTTCTCAACTTTAAGTGCCCATAGCTTCTACACGAGAAGTCCTTCAGCGAAAATAAGCCCAGATTCGTATCAGTTTCGTCGAAACCTGTATTCGGTGCAAATATGAAGCCAATCGGATAAGTTTTATTTTCTAAACTTTATATGGCCATAACTTCTTAACTAAATGAGATACAGCAAAAATAAGCTCAATCTGCGATCACTTTTTTCTCAACTTTTAGTACCCATAGCTTCTACACGAGAAGGCCTTCAGCAAAAATAAGCCCAGATTCGTATCAGTCGCGTCGAAACCTGTATTCGGTGCAAATATGAAGCCAATCGGATAAGTTTTATTTTCTAAACTTTATATGGCCATAACTTCTTAACTAAATAAGATAGAGCGAAATTAAGCTCAATCTCAACTTGAAATTTGAAATTTATATATGGTTTGTTTGAAATTTTAAAGATTTCTTAGTACATATCAATAACGTTTCTAGCATGATTTTTGATGCTTAGATTGATTTTTGTTAAAAGAAGTTATCTGTCCCATTTAGAGCTACCTATCAATGATATAATGTTCAAATACGAAAATGTATCACTTTTAGACTATAGGATACCTTTTATAGCCACAGCCTTCTTTCTTAATTATTCAATATTCAATATCATACTTGGTATGTAGACTTCTGTGAGTCTAATAGGCACAAAAAATTCGACTTTTTCAGAAAATCCATCGCATCCAAAATGTTATAGATGCGAAACAAACTTGTTTTTTTTGGAAAAGTAATTAAAAAATAATCATGTATTTTAAAAATATATAATACTTTAAATTGAAATACTCACAATAAATTATAGTAAAGGAAAAAATTGTGCAGCAGCTTACTAAAAGCTATAAATTTCCAACAAGAGTTCCCTACTTATCACGATTTGCTAAGAGAATCCACACACCCATCATGCCATCAGATAAAACAAAACAGTTCATCAAATCCATTAAAGAGCTAACCAAATTTTGACTCTTGACTTTTGGTCTAGTTTTTGACAGTAGCTGCTTCAGTAAAGTCATGTTATATCAGGCAACAATCTCAATTATTTGCTCATAGTCTATGTACATGCCAAACAAACCGCAACTGCGTTTACATTATGTAGCTATGAAATTTTACCTGTACTTAAGTCAAAGTAAAAATCCAGCGGCATAGCTGACAACAATCAACGAACAATTACGCGATAAGCGCGAGTTTTTAAGCGCTTATCAGTGCCTTAGATAACACAGACATGCACCATGTATCTTATCTTTTGTGTAGTATAGGTGGCAAACCTAAAGATACTTTTGTGCCGTACTGAATGAGTCTAAATTAGTACAATGAAACTACAAATGTGTGTGTGTGTGCTTGAGTGTGTGAGTATGCGATAATTATGAAATCAATTTTGGGCCTGTTAGTTGCGTTTGGTTGGTTTTGTCGTGCGGTTGTCCCCGGGGAATACATTAGCAAAGATACTTTAACAAGCGCGCTTTTTATGTGTATGTAAAGTGTAACATAGTATCTATTGTAAAGTATCTAAAGCTTTTGCTTAGTTATTGTGATGCAAATTAACTTATGTTAGCAGCCAAAATTTTAGCATAAAAAACAGTGCATTCAATTTAAGATACAAATGTATCTACAAGTTTTTTTTTAGTAATTTTTAGTAAAATGTGAGTATAAGTTGTACATTTCTTAGAAAACTCTGTATCTAGGCTAAAAATGTAAGTATTAAGTCTAGTTACAACTTGGATATATACCAAAGCAGAAACCTGCTTGAATATTTCCCAACAAGACTTGTTTAAAAAAACAAAAATTTGTAGATATACCTAGCACTACCATATGGAACCATACGTTTGTCAGATAAGATAAGAGCCGCGGTTCAACAAGTGAATGACTGGGTAGTTGGTATTGTAGTTTGTGGGCTACCTCTTGGCGGTGACGAGTTCTGATAAGTTCACTTATAACAAGCAGCTTTTGCTTGAGCGCAATGCACTCAGTGAACCAAAAAAGATACACTTGTAAATTATTCTAACTTATTGAGAATTTCATTTAATTCTGTAATATTCTTAAAAGTTAAGCAAAATCAATAGCCCGAGAATAGCCAAGATACACATATTAGTAGCCTGTCGTCGGCAGCATTGACACTGTCAACAATGTGGGTCACTTGGATGCAAACACACACAGATACGCATTTTCTAGTCTTTCTGCTAAAGAAGTTGCTTTCATTTACATACACATGTATACAGTTGTGATTATCTGCAATATACAAAGGCCAACAAAAAGAAAAAAAAAAATGTGAGGAAAACTTGGTTGTCCAATGCACAATATTGTCACTAAAGTTAATTAAAAAACAGCCGGAGGCACAAAATATTTACAAATACACTCAACGGCAATCACATAACACACACACACACACACATGATTGTGTGCATCCTCATTGTGGCAAAGGCAAAAACATACTAGAGAGAAAAGTTGATTTTGTTGTGGCGAAGTTTGTGTACTCTTGCAAAGGGCAGCTGTGTTATTTCATAAAGAGAAAGACTTTTTTTTTTAAATCAAGTTGACCAGGACAATCCAATTTGTTTATATATGTTTTAGCCAATTTTAATGAAAATCTAAATTTACGTCAAAGAAGTTATTTAAAGTATATAGGGCAAGTTTCAAGTTGATGTGTTCGGACGACGGGCGTGGAAGAAACGCTACACGAGGTTATCGATTGCATTTTGGAAAAGGTGAGGTCGCGCCTCCTTCTGTCCGTTACATCGATTGCAAAAATCTAGTATACCTTCGCCAAAAATTCCAAATGTGGATTTGTATCCTAAATGAGCCTTTTTTTATATGAAGTTTTGCCATTCTGTGCGAAATTTTTCGAGCTGCGTATTGGCCTTAGGAAAAAATTAGTGCATTAAAAAAAATGTATATTTAAAATCGTGCTGCGTCGTGGGAAATTATTTAAAACTTTTTAGACAGATTTGTGCTTAGCTTATTCGTTTTTAGAGTCCTGGGGTTCTAGAAGACTGAAGCATTTTACACAAAAATTATGACGTTGTTTTAGGTTGTGTTTATAGTACTCAGTCAATTATCATACTGAGCAAAAATGTTTAACCATCAAGAAAAATTTACTAATTCTAGCTCCTTAAGAGGCTTTAAACAGAGAAAAGCAATGAGATACTTTGCTTAAAAAAAGAGATTTTTAGCTTTTTCCCATATTTAGACAAAATTTTTGTTTAAGGCCTATACGCAGAAAGAAAAATTTCGCACGGAATGACAAAACTTCATATAAAAAAAAAAATCCCAAATGGGATTTTTCATTCTGCGTATAAGCCTTTATATGGAACTTATGAGCCCGACAGAAACGAAAGTTTGCCTCATTTAATGAAATTAGGAAAAAAAATTTTTTTGATTATCGAATTTGCAATACACTATGCCGCCATACGAATTGAAAAAATTATCCTTCGAAGAAATAATCACATTACCTTAAAATTCAATGGTTTGCACTTGACTTATTCGGGCCCCTAAAATTTGCTAATCGTGCAATACGAATAAAAGTGAAATTATTTAAACTAAAAATGCATATGGCAGCCCAGCCTTCAAGAAAAATCTCGGAGCGAGACTTTCTTACTCTTGAACGAAAAGTATAAGTTTTAACAATGCATGAAGTGTATGCAACTAAGCTCATCTGTCTAAAATCACTTCTTTTTGACGAATTGCAAAAAAAAAACGTTTCTACGAAAAATGTAAGAATTTTAAATTGCTAAATTTTCCAATATTTTCCAAATTTTTTCGATAGATTTATTGTAAGCTACTTGCTTTTGATTATTTGTTAAAGCAAACATTTTGTCAAACATAATATACCCCCTGACAGTATTAATTATGTATACCCTTTAAAGGAAGCTGTTGGAACTGAGCTGCTCTCAGTTGTTGTTGTACTTGCTACTGCTGCGTTAATATTGTTGCCGCGTGTGTAAACAAAGGCAAATAAATAGAAAAGAGATACTCAATAATCAATAGATAAATAAAATTACAAGGTGACAGCGACAGTGCCAACAACAAGGATGATACAGCAGCTGCTGCTCTGGGGTTTTTTTTTTTTTTTGTATCACATTCTACTCTGCTCTCTATTGTGTGGGTATGTGTGTGTGTGTATCTGTGTGTGTCAGTGGGTTGCTTAGTTGCGCTAGGATATCGTTTAACAGTGGGTGCCATAATATTAAAGCTGCAGGAGCAAAAGCAGCAGCGGCAGCAACAGCGATAACTGCTCATAATACAGCAAGAACAACAAAACCAAAAAAAAAAAAAAATTTTTCACGGGGGAAGGCGACAGATGGATACCCTGCAGTCACTTTAAGCAGGAGTACATATTATTTGCGACATATGTTTTGTGTTAAGATGCTTAAAGAACGGTTGAAGATTTTAAATAAAAAAAAAAATGGCTACAAAAGTGAGAGGACTTTGTTGAGAAAAGGCCAACGATTATTTGTTTATTAGGCTCACTTACTCACTTTCCTTTAATTAATAATTTAATTTAATTAATTTATGCTATTTTTGAGATAAAAATTTGACAAGAGGAGCTAATCTCTAGCTTCAAATAATATAAACTATATATAAAAATATTATTTATTATATAAACTATCTAAGATTTCGAAGATTTATAGTATCGATTTATTTTATATTTATTTAATGCGTTTTTGAAGGTTTTTCGTTCCACTTTTAACAAGGTTTTGGCGTACTATCGACTTGACAAATGTCAAAAAAAGAATGTCTTCAATTGTGACGGCTACCGATATACTGGGCTAAATTACAAATAAACACATTTTTTTTTAAATATTTAAAAAGAAAAAATTTAAAAATCCAATAAAATAAATTTATTAATATTAAATAAATCTTCGAAAACTCGGCGACTAATCGGAATTAAAAAAAAAAAATAAAAATAACGATTTTAATATTTTCTCATACTTTATATACAAATCCTCAAAATCAAAATGATCTATTGTAAAAGGGATGACTCATCGCACCTGATATTGTTCCTAGCAAAAAGCCACGATAAATATCGATAAATTTTATTAACTTCTGCTGTGGATAGTCTATCAGTTTATAAGGACAGACTCACATGCCATAATCTCTGCCCGAGACCATGTAAAACATTTTGACACACTTTCCACCTTTTCACCCACTGCTTGTCACACACACTCCACAAATCCATAATACCCTTGACTGCTATGGCTGCAGGGTATCAAAACGTTGACAGCGACGCCAACACCAACGACAACATCAACGACAGCATCGTTTGATGGCCAGGATAAGCAGCAGCACAAGCAGCAGCTGCCCCAGCCCCGACACAGGGACCTGACTTTGACTGTGGCTGCCACGTTTGGGTGCAACAAGCGTTTGAATGGTGCGCCAGTTACACGCGTCACGCCAGACTAAGCGTACCCCGAAGAGAAACCAACGCGGAGGAGGCGCCATCTAGCGAGTGGGGCACGAAAAAAGAAAAGCGTTGTATAAACACAACCTGACGACAACGAAAATAGAAAGCAAAAAATAAGAAAATAGCGCGAAAATATGCGAGCTTGGCAATTTATTAAAAAATAATAGAAAAGCGCGGAATTTTCGTGTGATTATCTTTGAGATACGATACGAGGAGTGCAAGCAAGATGCAGTGCAGCAAGTGCAAGGAGCGGGTGTGAAAATGATTTAAAGCTTAAAGCGAGCTTGTGAGCATGTACTGTGCATATTGCGTATACGACGCATAGTGCTATGAGTTTACGGCCAGCAGCAAAGATAACATAATAAGAGTAATCGCTTTTGGTATATATACACTGGAAAAAAACTAGGTATAGTAATTTAAGAACCAAGTGCTTGAAATGAAAAGATTCATTTTGTGAAAAATGTGCATAAAGGGAATATCTTAGGATAAGTTGCATATTGCTCGTTTTCTGGCAAACATTTTTTAAATATTTTTTTCCAAGCTTTACTTGTTTTAAGAGTAACCCAAACTAATTTCGAGACACTTATGCTTATTCCGAGACTATTACAATTTTTTGTTACTATAGGTCGAAAGGACTCTTATTACTATCTTAATCCTATAGTAGTGCAAGTATGCTATCTTAGATGCTCCTCTAGGTTCATATCCCAGGCGAAGAGCTAGAAACGTAACATTCCATTAACGTTCTAAGCTGGTCCAGGTTATCCCCAATATCTTAGTGGAGGGATTAAGCTACTAATAACGCTTATCCAATCCTTGCGCACCCGTCCGTATGTCAGAATGAAGATTGCTATCATATTTGATTTGGTTTTAATGACTAGTGATGATAGTGTTTTGGTTTCTACCGGACTTTGGACAAGAATTATTGCTATTTATTGAGTTTTGTAAGAAATGCTAATCGAGTGGGTCATCAATTGCATAGATCTTTGTCTTGAAGGCATCCCAAGAGACTGTTTGGGGAACCTTAGGATACCTCAATTCCACTGTAAACAGAACCCCGTTTTGGCTTTTCGAACACTCTCTCGTTCGCTCTGTAGGGTAGTACCAAGAGCAGAGTCCAGAAGCTCATTAGCTATGAGTAAGCCGCACTTTTCCTCACCGTATAGGGGATATAACTCCGCTTTGTAAAATACCGAAGGAGCCACGCTGTCGTTCCCTTTGTAGAGTAATGCCAAGATCAGACTCCAAACACTCATAGTCTATAAGTAGGTTCCAATGAAGTGGAGATATGAATTCCCTTTGTCAGATCCTTCTAAAGACTCTTATTAAGTTTCTTGTCCCGAATATAAAACTTTTGAAAGTTGTAAAATTCAATTTTCGAAATCATCTACAAATTTGTGGCTTACGAGCTCTACTCACTTTCAAAACTGATTCCCTACAGTTTTCTCACTGTGTATCGGTTCATGCCTGAGCATATTTATCTGTGTATGTGTAAGTTAGTTTGCGAATAAGTTTGCAAATGTATTTGTGTGTGTGTGTTGCTTTTGGGCAGCGCGTTAATTAAGGCGCCATGCCTGTGGTCAGTCAAGTGCGACAACAAATAATTTGATTTCAATTTAACTAATTAGCTGGACCTCCTAACAAGAACTTGCTCGTAACTGTGTTTGTGTATCTGTGTGCATGTGTGTTTGTGTATAAGTGCGCACTTAAATGCTTATCTGCTTAGCAGCTGAACACACACATACTTATGCGTTTGAGTGAGAGTTTCTATGTATTGGTGAGTGGTTTATCAAAGCACCACTTGAATGCAGACAGTCAAGTGCCTGGCTCTGACATCCTTCCTTCCTGTATCCATTGCATTGCGCTCTCTTTCACTCTCTCTCCCTACGCTGCGGTCACTCTGTCAATATTACGTCTATTGAAATGCGCTTAGCTATGCATTTGCCTCGTACTGCTTGCAATCACACACAGATACACACACTAACACACACATGCATAAGCTAAGAGCTTTAGCTGCGCTTGATGGCAGCCATTTTGTCTGCGGTTTTCAATATTGTTATTAAAATTTCAATTGTTTGTAACATTTGTTATTGAAACGTATCATACTATGATTAAAATAAATATTTAGGGATTGTTAAGTTAGAGCGCATAGAAAAATATTTGATGCAATGCTTTAATTAATATTTGAGTAGGTTGAGTTGCGGCTTTCAGAGAAACTGCAGTCGAACTTTTCAATAACGAACTCGCTTAGGAGCAGATTTAGTTTTTTTAAATACAAAATACTATAAATAAAACTATTTCCAGAAACGTAACTTAAACAAAAATTTGAATAGTGAAATACGTCCATGACGAAAATTTGCCTTGTGCCTTTTTTATAAGATGAATCAATTACACTAGCTTACAAATTTATGGGTCATCGAGTGAACTATCGTAAAAAAGTGTGTTTTGGGGTCGAGAACCACGAAAATGGCAACCATTTTTTTTCTTAAGCACCGTTTTCGAGATATTTTTGAAAAACATGCTTTTGGGCACTTATTCCAGTTATTTGTCAATATCTCGTGAGCAAAATTTTTTATCGACAAAAAAGCCGATTAGATCGAAAAGTATTAATGTGCTTTTGATATATAATTATGTACAGGTTGAAAAAAAATTATAGAAGTTACATGCAACCAAAGTCTTAAAAACGTGTCATTTTTGACCATTTGTCAAAATTACAAATTTTCGGTTTGACTTTTACTAACGAAAACAATTTTTAAAAATTATGTTAAGCTTTAGGCAGAAAGAGAATTCTTTTACAAACATTTCGAGTCTAAGATCCTTAAAATCGGGTAAGAATTGATTAGATTTTATGGAACCACGTACATGCACATCAATACCTTTCGATCTATTCATCTTTCATGTCGATACAAAATTTTGTTCACGAGATATTGACGAATAACTGAAATAAGTGACCAAAAACATGTTTTTCGAAAATATCTCCAAAACGGTGCTTAAGAAAAAAAAAAAAGTTGCCATTTTCGTGTTTCTCGCCCCCAAATTAGAGAGTTGCAATATGTACTGGAATGGACAGTAATGGAAAGTAAATGCATAGTATTAACCACCCAATACATTTAGTTTAAAATTTTTATAAGGCTTTTGGGTTTTTTTGATGCATTTACACAAGGCTCCATTTAAAACCAAATCTCAACTGTCTTTCAGACAAAAAAATCACAAAGGTTAAAAAAAAAATGTAGCCCATTTTTTATTTTTTCAACATAATCTCCTTTAACTCGATACACGCGACCCAAAGCTTTTGCAAATTTCTTTTCTACCTATCAAATAAAATTTGTTCCCAAGGCCCTCAAAATGGCGTCTTCATACCATCATTGCGTGCCAGATCTGGAAAGTATGGTCAATTCGATAGGGGTTACTATATTAAGTCTGTTAAAAACTGGCTTGAAACTAAAATTTTAAAACAAATGTAAAACAAAAGAAAGAGCTCAAACAATTTTCTTTTATACTAATGCCGCAAATTGTACAAAGACGTTAAGATTTCAATCCATTTTATAGATTATTTAATGAAACAATTTATTAATTCCCGGAACAAAAAAAGAATTGAAAAAATAAATAATTTCATAAGCAACTTAATCTTATCTAAATCGCAGCTATCAGTTATCAGTTGATATCAAATGATAACAAAATAAAAACGTAATTAAACGACATTCCTCGTACAATTAATTGAATGAAATTTAAGTTTGTTTATAAATAAAAAGATTTATGAAAAAATAACTTCATAATAAGAACTCATGAATTTCCGTATGAGCTTGTTACATTTTCTACGATCCCTGAAGCATTCTTTAAGTCATCGTATGGTTGGAGATCCATTTAGTTGTACAGCCTTAGATAAGTATTTTGTTAAGCTAACAATATTTTTTGCTAGCTACGAAAACTGAAGCAGTACATTAAATAATAAAGGCAGTTAATTGATTTATGTGCGATTAATTACTTATTATATGAAGCGATATATATTTACAATAAAAAGAAAAATTACATTGTCCCCTGTACATAACCTCGAAAGTAGGAAAAAACGCCGTTTTTCGGGTACATAACCTCAAATATCTCAAGATGCTGACGTGATAGGCCAATTCTGGCCGAGGATTCGGACTCTACGCAGCAAATTACTGTGAAAATGACCCATAGCTTTCCAACAACTAAACCATGTGGGTCTGTGTTATTTTTGTTTTATGTTAGATTTTTAATAATTTTTTTTCACTAAAATAATAAAAAAAAGTTTGTCTAAATTTTTTTTTTTTTTTTTGTTTGTCTAAAGCGAGTCTTAGGCCATTGATGCTAGTACTCTAGTTTTAAGTATATTATTGTATAATATATTTAAGCTAATAAATAAAATAAAATAGTTTGTCTAAATATCGTCATCTTCTAGTATTAAAACACTCAATTGAACCGATTTTAAACTTTTTACAATAAATTTATCAAAATAAGCAATAGACTATATTCTATTTATTCTACATTTTAATTAGCTATTATACTCAAATTAGTTTGTTCTATTGAAACGTTGAAATTTTGTTTAAATAAAAAACAACTTTATTTACTTTTAATGCTTTACACATGTGCGTAGTCCCTACTAGTTCTAGTTAAATACTACAACTAATTGAATGCTAACCTTTTTTTTACCCCATCTTATTTAATTACAGTTTAAAACCAATGTAGAATGCGCAACAACCAACAGCAACAGATAAAAAACAAACTGCAAACGCAATTAAAACTATAATCTATAAAAGTGTATATAAAAAAAATATATATATAAAAATAAAATAAATAAAATATAGAGCTACAGTTAATAGTGAGAGATAAAACTGTGATAAGCAAATCAAAAACAAACAAAACAAATAGAAACAACGGTGCTGCAAGAAAATTATAAACAATTTTAATAAAACTAAAGCTCGTGCAAATAAAAAGCAAGTGAGTAAGCATTAAAAAGCAAAAACAACAAAAAAACAATAACAACAAGTGGAACAGTATAAGTAGTGACATCACGACTATAATATACACTGTAGCTTCTAAAATTTGCTTAGGTCCATTTTACTTTTTTCATTTTTGCTTTTGAAACCAATATTTTATTATTCTTCTCTAATTTCAAAAAGATAAAACAAGATAAAAGATATTTGCAAAAATTTATAACAAATTTAAACCTCTAGAAAGTGCAGCAATATTTCACTTTGTTGATTTGGAAAAAACAAGCCAGAGCCAGTCGGATAAAGAGTGCAGATTTATGTGACCCTAATGAACAAAGAAACTTGAACTTTTTTTAAAAACATTCTCCAATTAGTTTTTGAAAAATTAAAAAATATTTTTAATTTTTAAACATTTGAATACTTTCCCAAAATTCTGTGTAGTTACAACAAAAGTTTGTGAATATATTTTTGGGGGTTAAATAATAACATTTCAAAAAAATGTTAAGTTGAAATATGGTGGATTAATTTTTACCTCAAAAAAAATAGCGTGCTTAAGAAAAAAATTTGCATTTCCGAGGTAAATCGAGAAAAAGCTTTTCGCCCTTCTTTTTAAGAGGGCGGCTATTCCACTTCCTCATGAGTATAAAAAATCTTTTTTAACCCAACTTTATCCGCTTTAAAAAAAGTTTGAAAGACTTTATGAGAACACTTTTCATTTTTATGATGAGAAATAAAAATGTATAAAAAATAGTTTTGTTAGTTAGACCAAACTCGCATGTTCCTTCAAGGCTTTATTAATCATTATGAAGCAAAAAAATATGACTCCCCGCGATTGAAACACAATCTTTTTGGGCTGTTGTATTCGTATGAGATCCATTCTCATTGTCGATTTCATTACGATTCAGCTACAAATCTCCAGCATCAATTTGGTCCAAAAGATGCTTTCTGTTCATAATTCGTGTAATACCCATACATCGAGCTTCTTCTTGAGACCAGCCTTATGCAAAAGGTTCCAAACTGTTTTCAGGCTAATCTTAAGTTCCCGGGCAATAGTATAAGTGCTCATATGCTGATTCGATTCGATAATTTCCGTGATTTGATCAACATTTTTGACGATCGGCCTACCAGAGCGTGGACTATCTTTGACTCCATATGACCAGAACAGAATTGTTGGAACCACAGTTTTGCGGTTGTATTCGATACTGTATTGGGTTCATAAACAGCACACATTTATTTGGCTGCCCGCTTCGCCCTTTCACCTTGGTCGGAGTGGTACTGAAGAATGTAGCAAATTTTTAATTTTTATTAACTCCATTTTGAAACACTGTAGCAAATAACTGGCTACACTAAACAAAAATTAACCCAAACCTTTCAACAATTAATTTAGAAAAATATTTCCATTTTGTTTCATCGAAACGGTTGAACCTTTTCAGAACTTACTCGCTAGTTTTTACATGCCACATTATTTTACACTAACTTAATATACCCTTCCATACTTTGCCTACAGGGTAAAAAAGCAAAAAAAACGCAAAAACAAACAAATGCCGCAGCGTCGCCAAATGTAGTTGAAGTAACGGTAAAGCAAAAGCAGCAGCAGCACTAAAAGTAATTAGCGGCAGCAACAACAAACAACAACTGCAAAACTAATAAAAAGCAAAAGCGCAAAAACAACAGCAACAACAACAACAACAGCAGCAACAGCTAAAAAACAAATAAAACAAATGATGCTGCAATCGTTAAAAGTGCGCGCGGATAAACTAAGCGGCATAGCAACAACAACCACAACGGATAACAGCGCAGTAACAGCGACGTCGGCAGCGGCAGTAGACAGAGAAACTGCAGTAGCAGCAGCAGTGGCAGCACAAACAACAACAACAATGCTTACAGCACCTGTTGCACTTGCTAATGGTATGGCCAATGGCAATGTGTATAATTTAAATACCAGCAGCAACAGCAACAACAACAACAACACAAACAACAACAGTCGCCTGGATAATAACAATTTAAATAGCAATAACAATAACAACATACAGCAACAGCAACAACAACAACAACAACAGCAGTATTTAGAGCATCTAACACCCGCAACGGGCGCCATTGCGGCCACGACAACTTTTACAGGTGCCGCAAAAAGTTTTCATCCCTATTTAAGGCCCAGCTCGGTAACAACTACAATGGCCGCCGCCGCTGCAGCAGCCTCAACATCATCATCATCATCATCAGCAGCAACATCCCCAGCAGCATCATTAACATGTACTTCACCAACGACTATTGCCAAAACTGCAGCATTACCAGGAGCAGCCGGAACAGCTGCAGTAGGCGGCTTGTCGACAACATTGTTCGAAACACTTTTGCAAAACCAAATAAATTCCAATGTAGTAACAACTGTTGTTGGTCCTTCAGCTGCAACACCGGGTATCCTGGAACAATGCCCAAACGGCGGCGCATCGCTTACAGCAGCGACATCCGCAGCCAACACCACAGCATTGCTGTTAAATTCCAGCATTAATTCCAGAACTTCATTAGCCGACCAAAGTGTTGTTGTTGCCGCTTTGGGCGAAACCAATGACCAAAAATGGTAAGTTCCACGCTAAATGTATTCGAATTTTTTTTTTTTCGATTTTTTTAGATTTTCACGTAAAGTTTTAGCTAATGACTGGAAATAGCATTTTAGGTGATTTGGGGAATGTATTTGAAGCGTTTAAATGCTACTCGTATGTAACTGTTGTATTGGCTAATGGGCCAAACAGTGTTAGCCCTCCCGAAGGCATTATCTAGACATTAGAGGTAGCTCCTGGCCATAATCAGAGAGCTAAGAGAGTGAAAATTTATATGTACCATGCAAATATTGAAGGATTTTTACAACTAATTGATAAAGCAAAACATGCAACAATTTAAGTCAATTTTCTTTATAGGGTAGTGGGTTAAAGGAGTAAAAAACACAAATAAGGATTTTTTTTGTTATTTAAAATCGCTACGAACAATGACTTGGGATTACAAAAAATTGATAGCCGCTAGTTATTTATTGCTGCTAAAGTTATTGGAACAAATTTCCAAAATTGTTTTCAAAATTAAAATAAATAAATCGAAAATCTACGAAAAATTTTAAAATATATTAGGGACTTTTTAAAGTTTTAAGGGGTAACACCTGAGGAGAGCAAAGTTTTTTAAGGTAGTTTTTCGAATTTTTTTCAAAAAAACTATCCAAATAGGTGACAATACTATGCATATTTTGATCTATAAAAATTAATTTTTTTCAAAGTAATACAAAACAAAATGGCGCCTTTAAAGCTACCAGTAAATGACGGCTGCAACTTTTAAAGAAATAATAAGTTTGAAAAAATAGTTCCTATTACTCTATGCACAAAAAGCAAATGAACCATATAGGGGTTTGCCAAATTATCAATAAAAAAAAAGTATGTTTGAAAAAAAAATTGTTCTTGTCAAAAAAATCATAAAAAATTAGTTGTAAAATAAAAAGTTTTTATTTTATTATTTTGACTAAATCCGACGTGGTTCACTAGAAAATGTTGTTATAAAGATTGTGTCAAAATGTTAAATCGATCGAGTAAAAATTGACAGAGTTATTCGTGAAGCCATTTGAAAAAAGTGGTTTCGGGATAAAAGAGCAACAATTTATTTATTCCTTTGATAAATAAACGTTAGTTTTTGGGCCAAACTCAACATGGGGAGCATCTACCTCTTTCAAAGTACACATACACTTAGTCTATCTTAGCATTAATCTAAAATAAGAAATTAATTATCTAGCAGATGCTGTATTTTAACATTATGTGTATTTCCTACTACAATATATTATAACTTCTTTTTTTATACGCTTCACATTAAGTTTAGGATATTGTAATCGTTTAGAACGTGGAAGCCGAGGTTGAAAAAACAGTTAGACTCGAGTCCGGATGTCCTTCTTTAATAATTTTATGGTTACTGTAATCGAATACATTACCCAAAAACCAAATTACGTCAGGGTCCTGGAGTATCCTCCAAAATATCTCATTTTACAAGGGTTTTGAGGTTCTCTGTACACTGACATGCTGTTTTTTTATACTGATCTATAAGCCCGAATCTGAATCTGAATCTAAAAAATCCATAATTTCTCCACTATATTTGCATATGAAATGGCTAACCATAATACGAGAAAAGAATGTCCTTAAGTTTTTCCAGTTTTCTTTGTTTTATATAGCTTTCATTACTAGCTAAAAACTGTATAAGATATTATTACACTTTATATTCAATCTCACCGATAAGAAAGAAGCTGGAATTAAGATAAACCCTATACAATTTGTAATAAAAAAAAAAATAAGAATTAATTGTCAAAAGTTTAGAAAAAAATATAGTTCCAACTAAATTTATAAAAAAACATACTAGTTAGATACAGAACCGAACTTCCAATTTGGCTTTATGCTAGTATTACACGTTGCAAATATTTGCTCAAAATGCATAATTTATTTGGACAAATATTTGCTCCAAATCTTTGCCAAAATTTTTTTGGTGTTTTTTGCCAAGTATAATTTCGAGCAAATATTTGGTTTGTACTTTTTAATATTTGCTCCAAATCTTTGCCAAAATTCGTTTGGTGTTTTTTGCCAAATATAATTTCGAGCAAATATTTGGTTTGTATAATGCCAGCTTTAGCCCAAAATTTTTTAAATTCCAATGTATAGTCAACAAGATTTTCGAAAAAGGCTTTCAAAATGTGAATTCGAACTGTCACTTGTAACTTGAAAAACTGCCCGCAAAAAAAGAGCTAATTTTAATTTAAGTTCGAATTGTCTCAAAACAAGATTGTTTAACTCTAGAATTCAAAACAACTTTTCTTTCTATTTTTTTTTTTTTAGATTAAATAGCCTATACGCAGTATGAAAAATTTCGAACGGAATGACAAAACTTCATATAACAAAAAAAATCCCAAATAGGATATACCAAATGGGATTTTTTTCTTTTATATGAAGTTTTGTGTTTCCGTTCCAAATTTTTCATGCGTATGGGCCTTAAGATCAGAATACTCTCAAATTCAGCATTAATTTTCAATATTCTTTCCATTAGTATGAAATGCTCTTTGAGACCATTTTTTTAAATTTTTCTAAACATTCTCAAATTAAGAGTTTGCTACTTCAGAGCTACATATTTGCAATCTAGTGCAATTCTTCTTTAAATCATTCTCAACATTTCGAAATTCAGAATAAGAAAAAAGTTCTTGAAATTAGAATTAATTTTGAATGGCACCACAATATCAAAACGATTTTTTAAATGGTATCATTTTTTAGGTTTCAATATTTTGAAAACAAATAGCCTTGGCGAAATAAACGTTCTTCTTCTTTTAAATTTTACCAATTTGTCAAATTTATAAACATTTTGGGATGAGAGTTTCTTTATGGTCGGCTTTTGGCCTTGTAAATAAAATATGCTTAAAAATAAGTAAAAACTAAATTCGTATTCTTAAACAAGTAAAATAGTCTTAAATTTCAACTTTTAAACATTTTAAAGACTTTGTTTATACAAATCAAGCTACATTTAAGCATTATTATAATATGAAGGAAATAAAGCACAATAAAAATAAAATAAATAAATTTAAAGTTAGTGCAATTTTCGGCCTTGTTATTTTTCCTTTTACATATATTTTCTCTGTATATCGTAAACTAGCTCTTTAACTCACTTTTACGATATTTCTATAGCATGTTCAACAAAAGCTTTTACTACGACATATACTTTTACAAGGCACTGTCGTTGCTCTGTGACGCTGCTGTGCTCGCAAAAATCACTTTCATCAATTAAAAGCGCTTTTAAATTATTTCTCTCATAACTAAAGTCTTTTTTCAACGCATTTAAACGTTAAAATTGATATTCCTCTGAAGTCGCCATTTTCTATTTCGCGATTTCCGCTCAGCGGAAATTATCAAAAGCATAAAAGTATGCTATAAATTTTTGCACTTCATTCATGGCGAAGACAGGACTGCCATTTAGCAAATTAAATTAGTTTCGGTGAGAAAACAAGCCAAAGGGCTGTGAGTCTCTCTCTTGGCTGACTAATGATAATTGGCAATGCATTAATTATATTAATTAAGGCAATAGCAATGTGTTGGTGTGTGAAACATAAAGCCATAAGCGCATGATGCTCATTTTCGACCACATGCTCATCATAATTAATAACATCATCAATGACAATGCTAATGATCATTGACAGTCATTACAAGCGCCATTACTAAAGTGCATTATCATTACTATTAGAAGATGATGATGATGATGTTGATGAAGCTGATTATGCGCCCAAACAGCAACAGAGCCTTGCCATACAGTTCAAAAATGTAAACACGTAGCCGCGCACCCCTCCAAGAAAACTGCCAGTTTCCTCCCTCCAGTTGTAGTTAAAAGCAATGCCAGTGGAATTGCGCGACTGCCATTAAATAATAAAGCAAGAATATTAAATTTATGTTGGGTCATTTTTATGTGGACACACTGTCTATCTAGCTCCCTGGCCGGAGTCACTGTCTCCCCCTAGCTGCACTCCTCTATTATGCCGTATCCCATCTGCCTATCTGTTTGGCTTTTACTTTGCGTCTATCTTGTCGCGCTTTTGTTTTTTGTTGTGACAGACGCGGCATAACAAACTGCCATCATAAATTAAATGCCACGTCACTGGTTTGTCGTCGTTCCAATGCCGGAGCACTGCGGACTGAGGCTCACTGTCCAGTTCCATATTACTTTCGCTGCTGTTGAGTTGTCCATTGGGTGAGCCTTGATAGCATCGTCAGGGCTTTGACAAAAATAAAAAGCAACAAACTACTAAGGATGGTTTTCTTTTGATGTTGCGAAATATTCATACTCTTTTGGAATGTAATTATGCTTAGGTAAAATAATTATTATTATGTATTTATATTTATTTATTTTGTGAAGATTAGCAAAGCTTATAAAATGTAGCGCTTGCAGCAATTTACTTTTATAATTTAAAGAAAGAATTAATACCAAATGAAAAAAGTTTATAGCCTGGTCAACAGATTATTATAGAGCGACAGAAATTATTAATGTCAGACAGTGAGCATATTTCACTTTTCTGTAAATTACTCAAAATAATATAAAAACTATTTTTTTTTTTCGAGCAAATGTATAATGTATTAATTAACTTTGGTGGGTAGTGGTGGGGTACTCGCTTTACAAACCAAGGTCCGTATCCCATAGTAGCACCATCCCAGCTTAATCGATTTTTTTTTCCCCCCCTTCCGGTTTTTTTTTTTTGTTCTTTTTTTTTTTTTAAAATTTTTTTTTAGACCCCCCCCCCCCCCCGGGGCGACAAAAATAGTTAGTTAGGAAAATTATTAAGCTCAGAATTTACAATATATCTATCGAAATTTAGTTAGAACTTGCAGCAATTTAAAGCATTTCCAAGAGCACAACTTGGTTCCAAAAATATTTTATTTGATCCCTAATATTTATCACATAATGGGCAAGAAGGCGTTTTGGACAGCTGGGAGAATATTTTTCGTTACTACTTTCTGTAATCTCAAGCAGAATTCTTTAATCAGTTAAATGGAGGCCTTGGGGGTGCAGTGGGCTGGACTCCCATCTTAGAGGTCCCTGGTTAGAACCCCAAAACGTCCAGCGTCATAACCCTCATAACCACATTATTCCTGTTTTTTCAATATTTCCTACCCTTGGCAAACCCACCTCAACTCCGCTATTCCAACGGCAAGCATCAGTTTAGCATACAGCTTTGCAAGGAAGAACAAAATAAGTGATGTAAAAAGCTCGGAAAGCTCGATCAAGCTCAATGCGATCAGCAAAACGTTGTCATCTTGGTTCTCATCTTTGCCAATAGATGGCGCGGCGAGTAAAAGTGTGCTAGTTCAGTAATATGAGTTCTTTCCCCACGGAGCTTTAAGGGAAGTCCCATCAACAAGGAGGTCGCCCCACCACTGGAACAAGCCTCAACTGGCCAATCCCCAGATCGAACAAAAAAAAAAACAAGATTACTAAAACCAATACAAGAGAAAGACTCTTGTAGAAGCTCAAAGCTCCCAAAAGGAGTAACAAAGAGGAAAAAAAAGGACAAGCGGAGACCTAGATTATACCTTCGAAACTGAAGCTCAGCGGCAGGAGCGGGTTTGAGATTGCAACCTGGGAGAGAATAAAAAAATGATATTAAACTTGAACATTATAAAAGTTTCCAAGCTTCATTTAAAATACCGTGACGTTTTTACTATCATTTTTAATTAACTCTACCTACCTTATACAAACTTCATTCCAAGCCTATAAAACTCTCTCCAATATGCACAGTGTACCCAACATACAAAGACTTTTTAAATGTGTTCTAAGTAATTTAAGCTCAACTGCAGCTAGTCAAAACTGTCCAGGATTGGAACACCCCAATCTGCCTGCTAAGCTGCATGCAGCCAGCAGCTGCGCCACAGCCGTAGCACCAAAGAACCACAGAGCCGCAGAACCGCAGGCGATTTTCTCATTAAACGTTGGCAACACTTTGCAGCACATTTAAATGAAACTGAATTATTAATAATGCCAGACAGACACCGCCGCCGTTAGAGCCGGAGCAGTGAGTCAAGTTCGGTAGAGGAGGCGCCTCTAACAGCTAGTTAAGAGCGCTGTGAATCCACAGCTAGTGGCGCGTGTTGATTTCGATTTGGGGTAAACTGACTGAGTCCCCAGCGACTGGCTGCCAGACGCAACTGAAATTTTGAAAGCCAAATAATTGCCTCGTGGCTATGTGACAGGTGCGTCCTGTTCCACATCCCCCAAGTGAGACGTAGCATTATTTCCAGCTACTTTAAATATGTGACACGCAATAAATTCGTAGCGGAAAAAAAAGAAGTAACCAAAATGCAAATGCAAATGTTTTATTTAAAATTTATGCTAAAAAGTAGGCAGCACAAAATACCCAAAATACTCCGAAAATTCCCAACAAAACGCTCTACGCCATTTTTGATTTACGCCAAGGGCAAATAGACTTGGAATTTCCAAGCAGATTAGTTTACCCCACACGCTTGGCTAATAGTCCTGATGCCTCATTTCGTTTTTGGCCTCATTTTGCATATGACTTGCAGCATAAATATTTATCACTGTGACGTCAGACAATTTTGTGTAAAGCTGAAGCTTGCTAGAAGTTCCTTAAAGATTAATACTGTTGTTGCTGCTTGACACCTGAGGCATAGCTAGTAGATTATGGACATGACATTTACACATTTACTCACGCTGGCTTCTAGTTGATTAAAGTATGTGAGTAAATAGATGTAAAAAATGGCAGACAGTTTTAAGATTAGGCGTTAAAAATTAAGCGTTTTAAACTAATTGGCATTATCTAAGGTGCATCAGAGTTCCTATTAACTTCCTTTCTTTAGAATAGATTAATTCACATAAATTTAATTTTGGTTATTGTGCTTTAAAATGAGATAACTTAAGGAGAAACTCATCTGTTTCCCGAGGTATTCAAGATAAATGTAAAAAATTATCTTAACCTTATTAACACAACACCCAAAGAGCATTCTAAGGGCTGTCAAAAAAATAAAGTTTTTGAAGTCCAGAGGATAACTGCTAATAGGTTGAATTCTACAATTTTTTAATTTATGAACTTCAGTGACTTGAAAAGCGTAAGATTGTCCTATCGTCTTGCGAAGTTCAACTGTCATAAGTAAAACGTCATCAAAATTCTTTGTCGGATTCACGAAAATTTCGTCTTTTTTGCTGTATCTCCTAAACGGGAATTTTATCAGCACAATATCACAGCTCTCCACAGAAAATGATTGTCTTCCGGCCCAACAGATGATGTGACAATGGATGTTGGATGAATTTTGATACGCTGAATTCGAAATATAAAGGGAAAATAACTGCGGGAGGCTTACTTTACAACGATAACTGATATAAGCCTGTTAATAACCGGGAATGGATATATAAAGAACGAGTCAGGGGTTAGTGTGTAAAGCCATCATGACATCAGAGAACTCAGATACTACAACATGAAAAATCATATATGATCACAGTTCTCGGCAACGAATTTTATCTATCTAGAATTTTTTATATAGGGTTCATCCATAAACTACGTGACGCTAATTTTCGTCAAAACGGCACGCGGGCCAAAGAGCTTTCACACGTACGAGAAAAGAGCTTTTTGCCGTTAAAGCTCGTCACGTACGTGTGAGCTAGTTTTACAATGGAACGCAAAGCATAGTCACATGTCAAAACACGAAAGAGTACGGACTCCACGTATATTTGGATTTTGTTGTTTTTATTTATTTTTTTTTTTTTTTTTTAATAAAAAAAAAAATGTGGAAAAATTTTTTTTTTTTTTTTTAAAACCTTTTTTAAACACCCCCCTCCCTTATTTTTTTGGAAAAATCCCTCTTCCAAAAAAAAAGGTATAACATATACGTCCCGCATAAAATAAAAGTCGATGATAATGTCGAATTTAATTACAAACATGCCAAAAAAAAATGATTTGTCCCATTGTACCTTGGGCTTTGCAAAAGCTCTTTTTTGTTTACGCTCACATGCACAAAAAATTGCCCACCGCTGCATTACAGCCCAAATTCATTATTTACTTTTTTTTAAGCTACCGAAACTTATTAAAATACTATTTCGGTCACTTTTTTTATACAAAAAGCCAAAGGCTGGACGAAAAATATGTCACTCCATTTTTATTACCTTACCCGGCATAAACCGAATTTACTAACTCAACTTTTTGACCACTACTAAGCAGCTGCTTATTGTAGTTATACGATTGTCAAAAAGTCAATTTGTGTACCCCCCCCCCAAACAACACCCTATAATATTATCCAACAAATGCAATAAAAAGCTCTAACAAACTTTTGGGTAACCGAAATGTTCCACCAAAAATTGCCAAAAAAAAACTACTGTAACATACGTTAGTTAGCTACTTTGAACTTTGGCTAAATGCTGTCTCTTTTACCACCTCTCCGTAGTCTCTCTCTATCATGTTCAACCACAAAAACAAAACCAAAAACAAAGCAAAACCGTAAACGAAAAGTAAAAACGTTTACAACTTTTTAGATTAGATTAGTTTGCTAATAACAATTAGTATTTGTATTTTATGTGAGTGACAAAAGTGCTCAATGGTTTCTTTCAGTGTATTGAGCAATGCCAAGTTGAAATCTTTGTTGTTGTTTTTTATTGGCCACATCAAATGAAGTAACGTAGCAGCAATAAAATTCATTTATAGGTTTAGTTAGGGGGTTTTAGAAGTTCCCAAACTGTTTGGCTACAATAAAAGTTCAATAGAGTTGTTGAAAAGTTTAATGTGTGTGGACTAACTGGAACAACTAATACTAAAACTTTACAAAAAAAAAAAAAAAACGAAGAATGAAGCAGATCAAGCCAAAAGCCCTCCTGATGAAAATCAAAATTTGTACAAAATGACAATTTAATATTATTTTACACATATTAAGGTATCCTGAGCAGAAAAAAAATTGTAAATTATAATTAGTGGTTTTTAAGTTATTGGCAATCAAAGTTGACATTTTGTATAGCATGAGCTTTCGCGAACATTTTCAGAAAAAAAAACCTGCATTTACCATGATACATGTAGCAACGAAATCTTCATTCACTTTATTATTAGTAACAAAATGTAATTACTCTTGATTTTCGGAAATGGAATTTTGTATCTAAAAGAAAATTTTACTATTTTCATCAGTTTTACTCGTGCCTTCGTGAAGTGCGGACGTGTTTTTTACTAGTCAGTTTTCTTCGATTTTTAGTGCCGTGAAACAATCATTTTCGGGTGTTCCTCTGGTTAATTCCAGCGCGAAACGCATTTTGGGTGGGTGCTCCGCTGGCACAGCTTCAGTGCGTTTAGCGCTCCTTGATTTTTGCGTGATTCCGGGTGCTCCGGTGCATGGACAAATCCACATATCATCGTGGTAGTGATTCTTGATTTCCAAGAAAATTTGAAAAACTGCAAAATTTACTTTGCCTCTACGGGGGTTTGAACTTGCGTCGCCTCGCTTGTTAAGCTACGTCGTTTCCTCTTAAGCCAACGCCTTGTAGGCGCTCGAGCCGAAAAAAGTGCTTCACAAACTATTTACATTGTGACAATTAAATCTATAAATAAATAAAATAATAACTTTCTGCCTCAGTCGGGATACGAACTCTCGACTTTGTGTTTTGAAGTCCTAAGCCTTTACCACTAGGCTATAGTTTGGTGGACGTCCGGGCTTCCAAAATTACAGTTTGTGGTCAGTCAGGCCATACAAGTAAACTTATAATTATATTCATCGACTATCCATCACCATGGCCTCTTATGACGTAGGCTTAACCTCGGCCGCAGCTACTGCTTTTGCCAAAGTAAATGAATCGGTCGGTCATTCAGTCGCCGAAAAACCAAAAAAGTCACTGATACCATCCTGGCAAACTGTGCCGGTCAAAAATAAGCCTGTCACGACCAAAAGGGCTGCTCCTTGCTCTCCCGAAACATCTCGTAAGACCCTCAAGCCCAACCAAGAATCTGCGACTGTTACTATAAACCGTGCAAACCGTTTTGCCGCATTGGATACAGCTTTTCGTAAAGCTCTCAACGATCCTGAGGAAGACGACTCGGCCATTGAAATGAGGGAGCCATCCGTGGTTCAACAAAGCGCACCTCGCCTAGAGAAACCTCCGCCAATCATTCTTAAAAGCTGCACAAACGTCCACGAGCTCTTCAACGATCTGTCAGGGATTGACGAAGAGAAATTTCAAGCCATAACCGGAGGCGAATCGCTACGAATTAATGCTACTGATGTGCCGACGTTCAGAGCTATTGTAAGCAAACTTGAAGCCCTTGGAGCCGAATTTCACATTTATCAGCTAGCTAGCGAACGAGCATATAGAGTGGTTCTTAAGGGTCTTCATTACTCTACAAGCCCTGCCTTCATTAAGGAAGAGCTATCCAAACAAAAAATACTCGGTTCGCAATGTTTACAACCCAAAAAGCAAGAGGGACGGCTCTAGCTTAAATTTGTTTTTCGTAGACCTAGAGCCAAATATCGGAAATAAAGATATTTTTGCAATTAAATCGCTCTGCCGGCAAAAGATCTCTGTGGAGAAACCACATAAGAAGATCGATTTTGCACAATGTCATCGTTGCCAAAACTACGGTCATACACAACGATACTGTAGGAGGGCTTATCGTTGCGTAAAATGTGGTGAAAATCACGCCTCCACTGAGTGTACCAAACCCCTTGACCAGCCTGCCACTTGTGTGCACTGCCACTTACCGCATACTGCAAACTACAAAGGCTGCCGGATTTACCAGCGTCTATCAAAACGACCCCAGGTGCCATTGCAGGAAACTCCCCGCCAACCAGCGATTATCAGGAGAAATCAGCCAGCCCCCTCATTTCCTCCTTTTGGAGATATTCAAAGAGAACCAAGTCACTCAACAAACACGAACTTTGCCCATGTCATATGCCGACGCAGCCAAAGGCAGACGCAATATTTCAACTGAAAACTGTTCACCAACCAACTATACTACCCAGAATCGGATTCCACAGCTGGAGGATAAAATCGATGGCCTCATCGGCCGTTTTGATCAATTTCTAGAGATGCAACGAGGCATGATGGAGATGCAACAGCAGATCTTTAAATTACTGTCAATAGTAGTTCAAAATGGCTCAAAACCTTAAAATTGTTGTCTGGAATGCGAATGACGTTGCTAATAAAGCTCTAGAGCTAAAAAACTTTCTTACAACGAAAAATATCGACATCGCTTTGTTGTCAGAAACTCATTTCTGCAGCAGAACTTCATTTAAATTATTCGGATATGAGCTATACACAGCGAACCACCCATCTAATAACCGCCGCGGAGGGGCAGCGATCCTTATTAAAAAGAAATACAAACATCACCCAATTCCCGCAATCTGCGCGCCGGAGATGCAAGCCGCTATGTTAGAACTCGAGACTGGGCAGGGTAATGTCACCATCTCAGCCGTATATTGCCCGCCGGGCTTTCTTTGGGGTGCAGTCCCTTTCAGTCTACTTCTTCAGCAGCAAAGCCATCGACTCATTGCAGCAGGGGATTGGAATGCGAAGCACCCTTGGTGGGGTAACTCACGAGCATGTACTAGAGGCCGTGCTTTATGCACTGATGTGCAAAACTCAGCTCTCTATATACTGGCTACCGGCGCTCCAACCCATTTCCCTGGTGACGTCTCTCGAATGCCTAGCGCCCCGGACTTCGCAATCTGTCGCGGTGTTCATCCGCAACAGCTTTCTATCGAATCTCTTGTGGACCTTGATTCAGATCATCTGCCGCTATTAATCAAGCTTGCTGCCAACGCTGCTGAATATGATAAAAATCGGATGCTCCTACATCCATTTGCGAATATAGAGACCTTCCAACGTCGCATTAATATGAAAACTCATCTCGAAATGGATATCAATACCAAAGAGGATATTGATGAAGCCGTTGAACTGCTTCGCAAGAATATAACAGACGCCGCTAATCTTGCTGCTCCGAGACACGCTGGACGCCGTCATCACTCGCCTCGCGATTCTCTTGATCCGGAGACGACGCAGCTTCTGAGGTTGAAGCGTCGCCTGCGAAAAAACTATCTTCGAACGCATGATCCAGCTGACAAGGCCCTCTACCGTAATGCTGCTAACAGGCTAAAAGAAGCTTTAAATAACTTACATCAAAGAAGGATAAATTCTGTTCTTACAAATGTGAGGCCAAATGAAGATAGAAGCCGCAGCCTTTGGCGTCTGACTCGGTACTTAAAAAAACCAGCCATTCCAAGTGCTCCGATTCAAACTGCCAATGGCCTCTGGTGTCGTTCTGACCGAGCCCGTGCTGAAGCTTTCGCCCTTCACCTGGAGGATCGTTTCACTCCTTTCAATCTGAACTCAGTTTCTGAGGTCGAAGAAACTCTGGAGGCATTATCTATACCGCTTCAACTGGACCTACCAGTACGTCCCGTACGTCCTAATGAAATTGTAGACCAAATAAACGCGCTTAATCCCAAAAAGCACCTGGTCTTGATAAAATTGACGCCAGAGTAGCTAAGGCTCTTCCTATGGCGGGTATACTCGCTCTGACCAAGATATTCAATGCGATTATGCGTCTGGCATATTTCCCAAAGGAGTGGAAATGTGCTCAGATTGTAATGATTCTAAAGCCCTGCCAGCCTGCAACCTCCATTTCATCCTATCGCCCGATTAGCCTACTGCCGCTATTCGCGAAAATTTTTGAAAGAATCTTTTTGAGCAGAGTTTTGTCATTATCCAGCGTGACGAGCCTAGTCCCAGCGCACCAGTTCGGTTTTCGTCCGAAACATGGCACACCTGAACAAACTCACAGAGTGGTGCAGCACATCTTAGACTCCTTCGAGCATCGTCGCTACTGCATAGCAGCTTTCCTGGATGTCAAGCAGGCTTTTGACAGAGTGTGGCACGAAGGTTTGCTACAAAAACTTAAATGCGCCCTTCCTGCTCCCCATTATGAAGTCCTAAAATCATTTCTTGGAAATCGCTCTTTCAAAGTTATGGTGAAAGGTGAGCTCTCGGAACGACGAACCATTAAAGCTGGAGTGCCGCAAGGAAGCGTTCTTTCGCCTTTTTTATTCACCGTTTTTACTATGGACATGCCGAGCTCGACGGGCAGTTCTGAGCTTTTAACGGCAACTTATGCTGACGACACTGCCATACTTTCGTCTTCCTCTTGCGTTCAAATGGCTGCTGATGCCTTGCAGAACCAGTTGGACATTATCGCAATTTGGGCAAAACGCTGGAATATCCAGCTGAACGGTGACAAATCTTCCAGCGTTTTATTTTCGTTAAGGAAAGACCCAAGTCCTGCGCTCACCTTAAATGGAGAGATAATTCCAATTAAATCATCGCACCCATACCTTGGCATTCATCTTGACAAAAAACTGTGCTGGAAACAGCACATTAAAATAATAACAGCAAGGAGCAGAGCGAAACTTGGCAATATGGAGTGGCTACTTGGCAGAACTAGCAAGCTGTCCCTAGAAAATAAAAGCATTCTGTACAAGAGCATTATAATGCCAACTTGGTATTATGGCATCCAAGTCTGGGGAACCGCAGCTAAGTCAAATATAAAAATAATTCAAACTTTGCAAAATAAAGCCTTGCGCAAAATTGCTGATGCCCCATGGTACATCCGAAATCGAAACCTTCACAAGGATCTAGGAATTCCATTTGTGGGTGACTTATTAAACAAACTAAGCGACCGATATGCGGATCGCTTACGATCCCACCCGAATTCCCTTGCAAGCGCCCTGGCCGGTCATAGACCGCGAAGACGCCTGAAACGTCTCCACCCATGTGACCTCAGAAGTCGTCATCTCATCTAAAACGCTATAAAAGATTCTCGATATCTCGAATCTACTTGTAAATTTTGTTTTTTGTAAATATTGTGTAAATAAGTTTTTTTTTTTTTTTTTAGTAATTTAAGCCCTATAACACATTTTTTTTTATTATTGTGTAGCGATTAATTTTTTATCATCAATATTGGATCATAACCTATTTGTCTCGGTTGATTGCCATTATAAAAAAAAATATATCAAAAAAAAAAAAAAAAAAAAAAAAAAAAAAAAAACTATTTTCATTGTCATTTTTTGAAATTCTTAGCTGCCTAAAAGTATGCTTCAATAACGATTTTTTCAAAGGTTGTACTAAAATGTACGATTGGAAAATTTTATACCATACTTAAAATGATGCAAATTAAAAAATTTAAAAACGATAAATTTTGACGAAAAAACGGTAAAATTAAACATTGATTTTAAAAAAATTTTTTTTTAAATAAAAAAAGCGTGCAAAAAAAATTATAACAGTTAAAAACCAGATGGATTGGTGATGCTGTCTTTTTGTAATTTGCTTGGAAAGCTGAAACTATTTGGGGCTATAACTTCAAAACTATTCAATATTTTGGCTATAGGCTATTTTTTCAATGTATGAGAAGCTCATAGCTACCTCTGCGTGAAATATGGTCCAATTCCAATTAACCGGTTTTTTTTTTAATGAAGATAAAAACATTGTTTGTTTTTTTTTTTAATTTTTTCCAATTTTGGTCTGGATTATCTATATCTCAAAAAAATCGGAGGAGGCTGAAACTTTCCAGAAAAATAGTTCAATCATTTAGGAACACGTGTGTAAAATTTCATCACTCTAAAAAAATTATTATGGAAATGACAGGGTTTTGGCCAAAATATGAAAATCTGGGCCCACAGTGCAGAGGATAAAAATAATTTTCATGAAAAAATTTTTCATCGTTTCGTTTTTGAAACTTAACGTAGATCAGCTTAAGTTAAATAAACGACTTTTTCACTCGCTACTTAATACAGAAAAAATCAATAATGAAGATGAATTTTTTTGTTTTTTTCAAGTTCGTTTCAATTTCAATTTAGTTTAAAAAATGTTTTCTTATTTTAAGATATTAAGATCTCTTTTTTAGGTGTTCCTTAAATAGTGTATTTACTGTACTTACTGTATCTACATATTAATTGTATTAACTGTATTTAATGTATTTACTGTATTTACTGTATTTACTGTATTTACTGTATTTACTGTATTTACTGTATTTACTGTATTTACTGTATTTACTGTATTTACTGTATTTACTGTATTTACTGTATTTACTGTATTTACTGTATTTACTGTATTTACTGTATTTACTGTATTTACTGTATTTACTGTATTTACTGTATTTACTGTATTTACTGTTTTTACTGTATTTACTGTATTTACTATATTTACTGTACTTACTGTATTTACTGTATTTACTGTATTTACTGTATTTACTGTATTTACTGTATTTACTGTATTTACTGTATTTACTGTATTTACTGTACTGACTTACAGTTACTATAGGCTTTCATATATTCTTTTTTTTTACAAGCCAAAGACTAATCTTTAATTTTACTTTACAGCGATATATTGGAAACAAATGCCAGCTTTGTACAAAACGAAGTACAGCTCAAGGAAGAGGATTCCGATGCCATGGAAACGGGCAGTGTAGAACTAGCCAAGGATCAACCCGATGCGGATAATATTAAAATGTTTGTGGGACAAATACCTAAAACCTGGGATGAGACCAAGTTACGCAAAATGTTTGAGCAATTTGGACGCGTGCATACCTTGAATGTGTTGCGCGATAAAGTCACATCGATTAGCAGAGGTAAGTCAGAGAAGTAGAGTAAGAGAATAAGCGTAAGTTAGGGCGCGTGTGTCTGGGAGCAAAAATGTTAGCATACCTTTAGGCGCTGCTGCTGTCTGTGCGCAGCATGCATATAAATGCGGGATTAGGGCTTAGGCACATTTTCATGCCCCTTTTTCAATAAAATTTTACAATGCCCATGAATCTGTGTGACGTCAGGGGTCAGGTAACAAACACAGCGCCACTAATGCCATATAATGCGCAGTTATAAACATCAAGTATACGTAATATGATTATGTTGCCAAAGTCAACTTCAGGCAGCTGTTGCTACATTATGCATATAATCCATATACATATAGATATACAGTATTATTAGTATTTTGGGGCCAAACATTTTTTGAATGCTTGCAAACTTTGCTGCCACACACACACGCACACCACACACATATGTGGCACTCAGCTGTAACTGTGTCTGTGTGTGCGTATGTGTTAGTTGTTAATTTCAGGCCTTGTGTATTAGTATAATTTGGCCATTTGCTTGCAAACTTTTATGAAAGGTAAATTATATTATGCATATTTATAGCTCCATAGCTATCAGCTGTTTGCTGCTTCTATTTCAAAAAACCCACACACAAGCATTTACTACATCTATATACTATATTTAACTATATTTGTTTATGGCATTCTATGCCTGGGGCCTAGATGTATATTAAGCCTGCCTTACATTTCATTTTGCATGTGAATTTTTGTCTAACATTTTAGCTTAAACGATTTTTGTCTTATCTTATTTAAAGCAAAATGCATGCCCTGTCCTTGTACCTAAAAATGGTTTTGTAGTCAAAAGTTGTCTAAACGCTTTCCGAAAGTAATATATATATATGAACATGGTTTAATAAGTCTTGGAAAATTGTACACACAGTAAATGCTGGTATTTAAGGTTTAAAAGAGTTTCACAATGTAATGAAAATTTTAACAGAAAGTTAAGGCGCGTCTGAACTTTTATTATATATGCTGAAGCTGTAAGTTTTTATAAGAGTTGATCGAAAGTTAAGAAAAATTTTAGCTAATCAATTTATTATCATCGTAATAAAGTGAAACGTTACAAGCATCTTTATATGGAAAATTTTTTAAGGGTGCTCTATATGCCAGAGCTATGAGTTATTTTAGGAGTTTCTCGAAAGTTAAGAGAAATATATTCTAATGAAATTGATTAACTCTCAGAAACAACATAAAGCAAAGCAAAAGCTTTTTGAAGAGCGTGACGAGCTTTTTACAAAAAACTTTGATTGTTTCAAAAGATGTTTTTTAAAGAAGAGCTATCATCTCAATTAGATATTTCACTTCCAATGTGTGTTAGTCCCAAGATTTTAAATATCCCCAATCAATCCTTCCTTCTTTGTGAGATTTTCTATTAAATTTTTATTCATCAGTGACGTCACCAAAAATCTCAAAAATCTACTTTCGAGATCTTTAGTTTCTAATAAAACAGGCTTACCGGAGCAAAAACCTCATGAGACTAAGATTCCAAACCTTATTGTTTCGGACCAGGGGTCTCTTTTGTAAAGAGATATGGTAATCGCTAGGAACTGTGCCATAGAAGAAAGCAATTCCTGGTTTCGGTAAATCAATATTTTATATATTCATATAAAGGGTATAGGAATGCTTAGTTGACCTTAGATAATCAAAAAACAATATTTTGAAAGATAGGAACGATAAAAAATTAAATTTAATAAGATTTTGAAATTTAATTTTTTGCTTAACCTTTAATAAAAAATGGATAACACTAGCATACAAGTTTAAGGGTCATCGTATGAACGTGTAGCATGGTTCCATGGCTAAATCTAAAATGCTAATCCGATTTTGAAAATATTTGGCTGGAAATGTTCGTAAAAGAATTCTCTTTCTAATCAGAGCTTAAAAAAATTTTAAAAAATTTGTAATTTTGAAAAATTGTCGAAAATATCATTTTTTTGACTTTGGTTGCTCATAACTTCAGTAATTCAACTCAATCTTAATCTCTACCTTTCGATCTACTGGTATTTTATGTCGGTAAAACATTTTGTTAACGAGATATTCTCGATTAACTGAAAACAGTACCAAAAAACATGTTTTTCGAAAAATTCTTGAAAAGGTTCTTAAGAAAAAAAATGATGTAATTTTTATATTTCACGTCTAAAAATTATTTTAAAAAACACTTTTATGCAAAGGTTCATTTTCCGCGTAAACTAGTGTAATTGAGCTTCTAGCCATTTTTTTTTAAATTGGATAACACAGGCCATTGATAAATCGATATTTTTAGGTAAAGTTGGAAACGAAAAGTTTTTGTGGATATTTCTTATGTCAAAATAAAAAAATCCTATTACTAAGTTTGTAGAGACGTTTTTTAGAACTGGACGAAAATTTTTTTCTTTGTATGCATAATTATCTTGTACCTACTGCGTAAAAAAAATATTTTTTTGAGGTATATATCTTCAAATGTACCATTTTTTCTGAAATTTTTAAAGGATTTTTTAAGGATAAG